>CAJQZJ010033498.1:1592889-1666530 GCA_907164525.1 Lophiomys imhausi | reverse complement strand
GAGAGAGAGAGAGAGAGAGAGAGAGAGAGAGAGAGAGAGAGAGAGAGGGAGAGAGAGGGTTTCACTGTGTAGCCCTAGCTGGCCTGGAAGCTTGCTGTATAGACCTGACTGGCCTTAAACACAGAGATTCTCTTGAAGATGTGCACCACCACCCCTAACCTTATATATTCTGCCCTTCAATGATCCCTTGTCTTAACCACTGACACACAGACTGCTTGTGTACTTGGTGCCTTTGCCCAGTAGCAGCTACAGTAAGTCATGATCTTTGGGAAAGGATTTGATCAGTGGTGTCTCTCAGACAAGACTGAGAAGGACTGAGAGTGACTAGGTCTTGTTGTGAAGGACACTGGGGCACCTGGGAGTACTATCTTAAGGAAGTGGGAAAAGACAATCCAGGCTTCCAGCAAGTAACTTAAAATCAACAGGATGAGATCTGGAAGCCAGTAGGAAGGCAGAGGTTAGGAGATTAGGCCTTGGGTAGCTACTAGGGTGCCCTCTGGTGTCCGGGAAGGTGAGCACACAATGCAGGCAAGTTTGTTTTTTTTTTTTTGTTTGTTTTTTGTTTTTTTTTTTTTATAAATACTTTATTTTTTTTCTTCAAGTTACATCTCAGTCACAAACCCCTCCCTTTTCCCCCTTCCTATCCTGCCCTTCCACCCTCTTCCCCCCAGAAGTTTCCCCTTTCAGTCCAACAGATGGTTCCTTCTCTTATAACAGTAAGTATTATACAAAACAATAGATATAAATATGCCACATTTATGAGAGTTAAATGGCCCAGTATACCTTCCCAATGTCCAGTTTATACATATTTGGCCCCTGACTTTAACATTCTACTATCTAACCAACTCCATGAGTTTAAAGGTCTATATGTGACTCAACATTCATATTATCTTGCAACACACTTTTAAGAGTATCTTCTTAGATCTATAACACCCTCTTGATTCCTAAACAGTTCAAAATTTAACTATGAGACTCTAGCTGTCTACTCTTCAACCACCTCAGAGACCTGAGAGGGATAAATATATTTGCTTATATAGGAAGTGCAGGGCCTGCAGCTTCCAAAACTAAGAAAGAACATACCAAGACTGCCTGGACAGTTCCCATTTTCTCTCCATACAAGTTTTTATTGTGTAGAGAAAAGTCTGTGAAAGAGGGACAACTCAGTTAAGTTGAGAACAAATACTTAAAATGAGCAGAAATTCTAGTTTTCTGTCCACGGTCTGCTATTCTCAGTTTTGGTATGAGTGTGAGCCTCGAGGCAAACGAGAACCATAGAGAGTGTAACCAGGGCATGTGCAGCAGAAGGTGCTGACTATCGGTCAGCGTTCCCTTGCAGTTTATGGTTCATAGGGTCACCAAGCTCAGACACAGTGGTCTCAAGCAGGCAATCCTCAGGCCTGTTCCATCATCCTCAGCTACTTCTGGCAGGCCCTTCCACACAGCTCTGGGTGCTGGATACAAAACTAACCCTGTGCAACCAAACAGCCTTCATTTCTTCTCCTCAGAACTTGCACTGTCTTCTTTTGTATTATCTGTGGGGATTCTCTGACTTTACTTCCCACTTACTCCCCTCCCAGGGATTCAATGGCTTGAGTTTTCATTGGTTGCCCAACTCTAATTTGTTGTCAGTTATCTGCCAACCCTTGGATTTGGGGTCCCCATTCAGACTGATTGCTCTGGATCCTTTGTGCTTTGTGGGTGTAGGGATTCGACGATAGCAGCCATGATGGATACCAGCAGTGAGTCTCCATCGCTTTTTCCTGTCCTGTATACTACTTCTTTGCAAGTAATGGTCCACTTTAAGTAGGGTGATTGTAAAGATATATAAAAGCTCAATTTTGAGTGAGCATAATGTCCATAATAATGATATGGTTCTTTAAAATAAACTGAACTCACATATATACATTACCCTGATCTGATAGCAATGTCCTCTCCCATCCACCCACAGAAGAAACATTTATTCTTTTCTCTTTTGATTTAACTGGAATCCATTGAACGTTTGCAGCCTCGGGCACTGTGTTAAGTATCAGTGGGTCTGCTCACATAGTGCCCTGACCTGCTCAGGGCTGTAGCAGGCTTCTGATTTTCAAGGGCTGGCTGCTGGCTATCTACACTGTTAAAACCGTAGTTCTGCTCTTAGCTGTCAAGCATTGAGCAGAGGGCTGGTTGCAACACATGGTTCCTTTTGTTCAAGAGATGGTCTGTCTTTTGATGGAGAAAAAAAATGGGTCATTTGATAAAAAAAAATACCCAACTCAAACATGACTCCCATGTTCATGAGGCATTCAGAGTGGATATCTTTGGGTTCAAAGAAATGCTTTTTAGGTTGTACATGAATGTGAGCACTTTTGTGTTAACATGCAGCTGTTCAGATGTGAACAGAGAGATGGAGCCTGGCAGCACAAACAGCTCTAGTGTTGGCAACAGAAAGGGGCTGGAAGTTGTGTAGAAATTAAACACACAAAACAAAGTTTGTTAGTAAGTCATGGGTGTGGTCTCATGGAAACTGACCTAAAAACATTAGAAGTGCTTTGGGAATCTGTGGTGTGAACAATCAAATATTGGAAGATGGTGCGTGAATGTTGACTGGTAGCACCAATAAGAAGAAACTTTCCTGCTTGATGACATATGCGTATGTGTGTATGCAACTGGCATGCATGCACTGTGCCTGTGTGCATGTGTGTATATCATGAGGATGTTTGGGAAATTCAGATGATATCATAGAATTTTTGTGTTTAATTTTTAAGTTAGGGACTAGTGAGATGATTCAGAGAATAGGGGTACCTGCCATTAAGCAATGACCTGAGTTCAATCCCTAGAAGCTACATGGTGGACAGAGATTATTGATTCCTGTAAGTTGTTCCTGACCTCCACACGTGTGTTTGACATACAGATACACATACAAAATTAAACAAATAGCTTAAAAAAACCTTTAAAATCTAGACTTGGGATTGTGGTGATTCAAAAATATTTTATCAGATGTTTATGATAATTGTATTTTTGGATAGAAATGCAAATATATCTTACAAATGTAAGTTGGTAGTATGAATTCAACAATTTTTTTTTATAAATCAACTTGGCCAGGCTCAACACACTGTTAGTTAGTGCTGAGTCTAGGAATCAATCCGATAGTGTTTGATGTCAATGCAGTCTGCTGGAAGATCTTAGGAATGAAAACCAAAGTTTCCCAGAGAAAGAGGCAATATTTCCTGAATGTTTTAACACCAGCTCCTGTTTATGTGCTCTGCAGAGCGTATGGACTTCCCAGCCCCACAATTCTATAAATCAATTTTTTTGAAATAAGTATATCTATATAATGTGCCTGTATACTCAGAAACTGTTAGTCTACCATTTTTATCTATCTATCTATCTATCTATCTATCTATCTATCTATCTATCTATCCACCTAGCTATTATCTATCCATCCATCCATCTATTCATCTGTGTATCTGTCTATCTGTCTGTCTGTCTATCTATCTATCTACCATCTATCTGTCTATCTATCCATCACTATTTATCATCTTTCTAATGTCTATCAATCTCTATGGCTTATGTTTTATCATATATTCATCTATCTACCACCAGCCTTCCATGCACCTATCTATCAACTGATCTTTGATATCTGTAATGTCATCATCCTCATCTTCATCTGTCCACAATTAGCTGCTGCTTCCTATTTGCTCAAGCACCTTGATTGAGACAGCTCCCTTAATGGAAGCTTTTTAAAATACATGACATAGATGATATTGGTGTGGGGTTGGGGTGATGCCTCTGAGTCACCTTTTCGTCGCATTCTACAGCCCCCATAGGTGCCCCTTGCTGTTGGACATCTGCTTCCTTCTACTTCAAGCACCTTTTCTGTCCTCTTTGAGACCTTCCCTGCTTTCTGCTCCTCCCTCTCATCCTGGAAGATTTAGGTGCCTTTCCTCCCAGCCTCGTTCCTCACACACAGCCTTTCCTCTTAGGGCTTGTCGGTCTGTTTGCAAGTCCTTTTTCATTTGCTGTATGGTAATAACTGTGTCTCACTCATCTTGGTATTCCTATCACCTAGCACACTCCCTGGCATATAGATGGCCTTCAATCATTACAGCTGAGAGAATGAATAAGTAGGTGGTCCTCTCCTTCAAGAATAAGCAGATGCTTTTATGCGAAGTTGCAGATGGCTGGGAGGCATCCTCAGTGCCTAGTCTTTCAGGGATGGATGTTTCTAAGCTTCTTGTACCTGCACTGCCTGAAGAAAAATCCCCAGACAGACCTCTTAATTGCTAGAAAAATCTGATGCTGTCAGTTTTGTGAGGTATAATATGTCTGCTCACAAGACTTAAGCCGATGGTGCAGAAATCTCTGGCATCATAGGTGGGTGGCGTAGATTCTTCACAAAATCAGATTGCAGAGTTGCACTGACATATTTTAACCTATCAAATTAATGGCTTGAAGCTCTACCTGCATGCCCTAGTAAAGAGTTCAATATTTCCTTTGATGCTTGGCCACTGAATTAACTCTAATAATGCCTTCCTGCTGCAGGTCAAGGTTATGGAGTTTGCGGGTTTTTGTTTGTTTGTTTTGTTTTTCTTTTTTTCAAGTAACAGGCAAAGAAAGTGCTAAACCATTTAACTCTCCTTTGCATCCCTTGGTCTTTCTGATGCTATTCACTGTTGAAATTTAGACCCTCAGTGTAGTGTGGACTTTAGCCTCACAAGGTCCTCTGTGTTTGTCCCTGCATTGTCTATGGGTGTCCCTAACTCCACATGGTTGAAGAGTTTCTGTTGATCACACTGAGTGCTGATCCCTGCTCCTACCAAAATCCCCTGAGCAGCCTGGGCATCTACATGGCCAGAGTATGTTTGGAAAGTCTCCTCTTTCTTTTCAACAGCCCTGCCTGATAGACTTGCCTGTCAGAAGCCCTGAGAGATTAACTGGAACCTCATAGGTGTTACCTGTTTTCTTCTCCACTAACTCTCATAATTCAGGAAGTCACTCGAGCACGGGATTCTTCCTGAGCCCGAGTGAGTGTCTGCTCTAACATGACCCTGTTATGTCACTTCCTTGAAATGAAGGAATCAGGTAAAAGTTTCTATGGCTCCTGCTAATGGCACCTGACCTCATCTCTGTGGGATACTCTAATGGGGGCCACATAGTCAGCAAAACGTCACCTTTCTATGAACAGATGCTAAGAGGCATGGCCAGTTATGGAAGAAACTCAAGGAATCCAATCTCCAGATGTGGAATGTCCATAGACTTTGAAGTTGAGGCTAAGTTACATTGTACCTTTCCATGCATCCGGGGGTTCTAGCTTTGTCTTTTGTTCTGTATCATGTCATTACTGGGTTGTGTCCCAGATTGTCCATTCTAAGGTAGAGCCTGGATCACACTTCAGGAATCTTTTCTTCCTCTATGTCCCAGTATGAGCACCTCCAATCTAATTTAAAAAGAATTTTCTCTCAAAAATTACTCTAGCATTTTTCTTATAAAATGGTTATAAAAGCCACCACTTCTGGGGCTTCTACTATGTTAACAGATTTTATTTTTATGTTTTTCAATTTTCTAAAATGTAGAATAATGTACCTACAGAAAAGATTTTACAATATATATACAAAACATAATTTTGTGAAAGGGAATTATCACGTTAAGTGCTTACCCATGTTGCCCCTGTTATCTCCAATCACATTAAACGAAAGAACATCACAAATATTCCAGAGGCCTCTGGCTGAGTTCTGCAAATCCCTCCTTACCATAGATAACCACCATCTTTCTTTCTGACTTTGCTTCATAGTTTTCCTTTATGTAAGACTTATCTAATGTTGCTGAGTGTTACCTGTTCCTAAGCTTCTGTATAGTTACAATCCCACGGCATGTTCGTTCCTTTCGAATGTTCGGCTTTTGTACAACCATTTCTGAGATTTATCAGGCTTTGTGGCATAGGGACTTGTTCACTTTCACTGTTGAGGAGTCTGTACTGTGTGATGATGCTGTAATCTGTGTAACTGTTCTGTTGATGGGCATTCTGGTTTTCAGTTGCAGTCTCTTATGAACAACCATGCTGTCAACATTGCTTCACAAGTCCCTGGGCACTCATGTGCACATCTGGGCCTAGATTGTCACTGTGTGGAAGTTTTTAGCTATAAAATAAATTTTGTGAGTGGTTGTAGGACTATCTAAAATTTTCTCTTTTTGTTCCAGTGTACAGTTTCGTGTATTCTAAGTGATTTTCTAGATTCTTAACCCTAGTGGCATAAGATTTCTTAAAATGTATATGTCTTTTGTTTAATCTCTGCAGGATATGTAGCAATGTCTTCCTTTCATTCCAGTAATTAATATTTATACTTGCTTTTGTGTTTTATCCATTTTGTCAAAGACTGATTAGCTGTGTGCATTTCAAAGGATTATGTACATCACACACATTGTTGTCATTGTGACAAAATGCCTGGCAGTATGACTTCAAGGGAAAGAGATTTATCTGGGTTCATGGTCTCAGGGGTTCTCAGTCCATCATAGTGAGGAAGTGCAGTACAATTGTTCTGTCCTGTCGACTGCAGAGCAGGTGGCTAGTCACATGACAGTGGAACAAACAGAGAGAGGCTCCAGAGAGGTCTGAGGTGTACAGGCAAAGGCCTTATGACCTACTTCCATCAAGTAGACTCTACACTCTTAAAAACATCACAGACCTTTCTCCCTAAAGATTACCTCTCATTGGTCAATAAATGATCAGATTATGAATTTGTTGGAGGAACATCCCAGATTCACCCTATAGCATTCCACTCCTGACCTCCATAGGTTTATGGTAATCTTCTAATGCAAAATATTTTCATGCAACTTCAGGAGTCTCGCAGTTACAACAGGTCTAACACCTCAAAAGCTCAAAGTCTCTACTGAGACTTAAGGCAAACTCTGTAACTGTGAGCTTCCATAAAATAAAAAAGAAAGTGGCATGCTGCTACTCAGGGATGGCAGAATATAAAAAGGGGAGCTATAAAAGGGTAGATTTGTTGGCCAGCTAAGGGAAATAAAAAGATGTGTCATGTGAAGTATGCAGGGGTCTGAGGGAAGTTAAGACTGGGTCCCTACCATCACCTCTTGTACATCCTAAACCCCAGGCCTAGTCTCTTTGTCGAGTAGATTTCTGATTGCAAAGCCAGTACTTTTCCTTTTAGTAAGATTTTTTAATTGTTTGCCATAGATCACCCTTATTCTGTGCGTTGGTATTTTGCAGAATTGCTTATTTTCACAGCATCTTGCTAAGTGCCTACAATAGCATGGTTAGCCTGTAAAGCTGTGGTCCTTCCTAACACCTGTCTCATGGACAGGTTCCTTTATACTTTCCTCACATCTTTTTGCCCTTTTTTTCTTGTGGATGTATAGCCAAACTGAGCTTCATTGATTTTTATGGGTATTATAATTAGAAAATGCTATGTCGTTAATTTTACTCAATAGACTATTATCTTAAAATAAGATGCTTAAATATGCTAATCATTTTATAGTGTGAAAATTTTATGGTTAATATTCATGTTAACATTGGATGAAATATGACTAGTTTAGTCATAAGTACCTCGATCATTCTGCTGACAACTTAGGTTTTGTGGGTTATGCCTAAAACCTTTAATCTGATATTTCCTGTACCTGCCACATGTGTCCTTCAAACATGTCATCCTGCAATTTTCAAAGTGCACTGAATTGATATTTCTTGAAGTCTAACTCTGTGATAACCTACCATATCTCCATTTTAAATAGAATATGGTTTTAATTTTGCTGCTGAATTTTAAAGAGAGTTTTTGGCACTACTAGATATTTTGGATCATGCAGAGAATATATATTGTGCTGTAGTAATTTTGTCTTTACACTTGTATTAAGTAACATAATAAATGTGAATGCTAATCACTACTTAGCTGTGTTAATAAACTTGTTTAGCTCTAAAAGGAAGAATAGGAACATAAGTGGCAAGGAACTAGCAGAGATGATAATGGCAATGCTGTGTTCATATCAAGAAGAAGATGGGAAAGGAAGGAAGGCAAAGAGGAAGGGAAAAAAATCACCTGTAAGAACTTTGGGTTTGACACTTTGGTTGGAAGTAATGATGTAGATCCATCTTTCAGGTTTTTCATTTTATTGCATGTGTGTACAAATTACACTTTCTGCTAAAGACTGTATTTATCTATTTCTTGTCTAGTTTGGTCTTTTAAACCTACTTACCTCTATGGACATATCCACTGAAACAGAATTAACTTAAAGTCCTGCTTTGAATAGCATCAAAATCTTAGGAGAATCTGTGTCATGATAATTACGAGTTTCTGACATGTGTGGAAGAAGGAACATTAGCGAAAGGAAGTTAATGATTGCCATTCTGGCTTAGCTTGCAATTCACTGCTACAGCAATAAGAATGGCAGTTTATTGTATACATTCATCTGAATACTTCTTTTTTATTATAATGTTTATTTATTACATCAAGTTACATCTCCATCATAGTGTTCTCTTTCCACCCCTCCCAGTTCCAGCCTCTCACCCTCTCCACCCTTTCCCACCCATCCCACTCCTTCGATGTGATGTGGAGTGTCCCTAGATATCAGTTCAGTGTCCCTCTCAGTTCAACAGGCGTATGAGGGCTAAGAGCTTCCTCTTGCAGTGGGGGCCTACATGGTAGCACCCCTAGGGCAAATTGTCCCCTTGATATGTAACAAAGACTATGTTCCTGATCTTTTTGGTGTGTTGGTTGTAGGATAGTTATCCTGTACTATATGGCTAAAATCCAATTATAAGTGAGTAGATTCCCATGTGCATCTTTCTGAGTCTGGGTTAGCTCACCCAGGATGAGCTTTTCTAGTTCCAATCATTTGGCTGCAAAATGCATGATTTCCTTGTTTCTGATAGCTGAGTAATATTCCATTGTGTAGATGTACCACATTTTTAAAAAATCCATTCATCAGTTGAGGTACATCTGGGTTGTTTCCAGTTCCTAGCTCTTACAAATAAGGTTGCTATGAACACAGATGAACCAATCTGTAGGTGGCCATTTTATTCTAAAAAGCTGTGCAGAAGCTTTTCAATTTCATGAGGTCCAGACCAGTGGATCAATAGAATCGAATTGAGAACCCAGAAATAAACCCATGCATCTGTGTTCACTTAATTTTTGACAAAGGAGCCAAAACTGTACAATGGAAAAAGGACAGCATCTTCAACAAACGGTGCTGGTCTAACTGGATGTCGACATGTACAAGAATGAAATTAGACCCATACTTACCACCTTGCACAAAACTTAAGTCCAGGTGGGTCAAAGATCTTATGATAAAGCTCAACACTCTAAATCTAATAGAAGAGAAAGTGGGGGAAAAGCCTCAAACTTATATGCACAGGTGACAACTTCCTGAACAGAACACCAATAGCTCAGGCTCTAAAACCAACAATCAATAAATGGGACCTCATTTGAATACTTCTAAACACGTTGAATTGTTGAATCTTATTTAATGCTAAAATGTGCTTAGTTCCAATTCTCAACTTCATATGGAATAACAAAAAAACCCAGAATAGCTGAATCAATCCTGTATAATAAAAAAACATCTGGAGGCATCACCATCGCAGATTTCAAGCTGTACTACAGAGCAATAGTAATAAAAACAGCATGGTACTGGTATAGAAACAGGCTAGTGGATCAATGGAATTGAATTGAAGACCCAGAAATGAACCCACACACCTATGCTCACTTAATTTTTGACAAAGAAGCCAAAGCCGTACAATGGAAAAAGGACAGCATCTTCAACAAATGGTGCTGGTCCAACTGGATGTCAACATGTAAAACAATGAAATTAGTCCCATACTTATCACCTTGTACAAAACTTAACTCCAAGTAGATAAAAGATCTTAACATAATGCCTGACACACTAAATCTACTAAATCTACTAGAAGAGAAAGTAGGAAAAACCCTCAAACTCATCATCACAGGTGACAACTTCCTGAATAGAATACCAACAGCTCAGGCTCTAAGACCAACAATCAATAAATGGGACCTCATGAAACTGAAAAGCTTCGGTAAAGCAAAAGACACTGTCATTCGAACAAAACGGCAACCTAAAGATTGGGAAAAAATCTTCACCAACCCCACATCTGACTGAGGGCTAATATCCAAAACTTACAAAGAACTCAAGAAATTAAATGCCAAACAACCAAATAATCCAATCAAAAAATGAGGAACAGAGCTAAACAGAGAATTCACAAAGGAGGAATCCCTAATGGCTGAGAGACACTTGAAAAAAAGCTCAGCTTCCTTAATCATCAGAGAAATGCAATTCAAGACAACTCTGAGATTCCATATCACACCTGTCAGAATGGCTAAGATCAAAAGCTCAAATGACAGCACATGCTGGCAAGGGTGTAGAGAAAGGGGTACCCTCCTCCATTACTGGTGGGAGTACAAGCTTGTACAACCACTATGGAAATCAGGCTGGCAATATCTTAGAAAACTTGGAATAGCTCCACCTCCAGACCCAGCCATACCACTTTTGGGTATACATCCAAATGATTCCTCAGCATATCACAAGGAAGTTTCCTCATCTATGTTCATAGCAGCCTTAATTGTAATAGCTATAAATTGGAAACAACCGAGATGTCCCTCAAATGAGGAATGGATTAAAAAACTGGGGTACATTTACACAATGGAATACTACTCAGCCATCAGCAACAATGAAATCATGAAATTTTTAGCCAAATGGGTGGAACTAGAGAAGCTCATCCTGAGTGAGCTAACTCAGAATGATGCACATGGCATCTATTCACTTATAATCGGATTTTAACCATATAATACAGGATAACTACACTACAACGAATGCACCAAAGGGAACATGGACATAGACTTTTTTCCCTGTCAATGAGACACTTTTCCCGGTGGTGTTTTGTATGGCCCCAGTGTATGAGGAGGCTCTTGGCCCTCATATGACTGCTGAACTGGGGCGGGGGACTGATATGTAGGGACACTCCACTCCAGAGGAGTGGGATGGAAGGGACAGGGGGTAGAGGATGGGAGAGCGGGACTGGGAGGGGTGGAAAGAGGACATTATGATGGAGATGTAACCTGAAGTAATCAATAAATATTTTTAAAAATGTGCTTAGTTCATTGGGAGTAAAGACATGCTCACTTTAACATCAAACTGGATCATAGATTTTGATGTTTGTAATAAATAAATGAATAAACAAATAACCAGAAAGATGCTCCAAATGACAAACTTGTAACTTAAAGTTAATCTTAAGGGTGTGTTACTTTTTACCTTGAGAACCTCTGAGTTCTGTTGAGTACAAACAGCAAAAGGTAGTTTGTCACCATCCATTTGGAAGACAGCAAAGTAAACTGTCTTTGTTTTATTTACAAGGATAAAATACATGTATTTTAGTATATGGCTTTCATATTGCTTCTCCACCAAGCTGACGTACTACATTATACATTGAGGAACTGGAATGACAGCCTTGTGCTTCTTGCTCTGGTTCCTCTTGCAGAAGACCCAGATTTATTTCCCACACCCATGTGGCAGCTCACAACCACTTGATTTTTTCTTTTCTTTTTATTGTTTTGTGTGTGTGTGTGTGTGTGTGTGTGCGTGTGTGTGTGTATTTCACATCATGAACCCTGTTCCCTCTCATCTCCCACCTCCCCTTAGACCCACCCTCCACCCTTGAAATCTCTCCCAACAACAACAAAAAGAAAAAAAATTTCATTGTGGAAGCTGTGGTGTGCCACAGTGTACTCCACAATATTCCATTTTCTCCACAGTTTTTGCTTGAAAATGTACATTAAAATGACTCATTGGTCTGGTATGAGGCCTCTCTGGCTTCTGCTACTTTGTCAGTACTGGAGTCTCACTGGGACTCCTCTTGCTAACACCACTGAAAAGCAGACAAAAGGCAGGGCTGACTCCCACACTCACTCCCTCAGGGCTGGCTCACCCACATCCTCCACATCCATGGCCAGCTGTAGTGTGCTGCCCAGGTGAACTGCAGGGCCTGCTCTCTCTAGTGAGGGGCAGGACCAGCTCTCCTGCTCTTGTGGCCTATCAAGAGCTAGATCTTCTGTCTACCACTGGTGGTGAGGGGGAAAGGGAGGAGAGGGGAATCTTTTCCTCACCAACACCATCACAAAGCAGATAAAAGGTAGGGGTGTCTCACCTACAACCTCCACATCCAGGGCCAGGAAGGGTTCTTCTAGTCTTTGTCTTGCTTCCTGTCCTGGGAGCCCATCTGTTGCTTGCCTGGTGCTGGACTGATGGTCCTCATAGACTAGGTCCCTGTCCAGGCCCCATGATGCTGCACTGGTGTTGGTCTCCAGCTTGATATTTTTTCCCCAGATTGTTAGGCTACTATTCATTCAGATATTCATAGATCAGGACACTGAATGTAGTCATAGCCTCTCTCCTTTCTGCCACCTACTGATGAACATGTGACATAGCAGCCACATCTTCAATGCCTCTGGAGCAGGTCACAACCACTCCTGTTCCATGGGATACCACTCCTCTTTCTGGCTTCCATGGACATTAGTCACGCACATGATACACAAACATACATGCTGGCACTCACTCATACAAATAAAATGCTTATTTAAAAATAAACAATACAAAATTTAGAATAAAACATACAAAATTTATGTTTTTAAAACATGAATTATGATTGACACATTTAAAAATATTTCTAAAATCTGTAATTTTAGTAGGCTTACAATATTTTACATTTTTATTCTTAGCCTACTAAGATTCAAATGCAGAAGGTTAATGGTTGATTTGACTATGCTCTGACCTCTAATATTTTCTTTTTTTTTTCCTTTATTTTTTATTTCTTCAAGTTACATCTCAATCGCAGTCCCCTCCCTATTCCCCCTCCAGTCCCACCCTCCCACCCTCAACACCCCCATCCTCTTCCCTTTTTTTTTCTTTTAAGTTTAAGGTATATCTTATTTCCCCCTACAGTTTCCACTTTCAGTCCAACAAATGGCTCTTTCTCTTATAATAACAAATACAATACAGTACAACAGAGGTAATTAGCCCACAGTTATTAGGGTTATATGGCTTAACGTACATTCCCAATGACCAGTCCATATGTATTTGGTACCTGACTTTAACATTCTACTATCTAACCATCTCCATGAGTTTAAAGGTCTATATCTAACTCAACATTCATACTAACTTGCAACACAATTTTAAAAGTATCTTCTTAGATCTATAACACTCTCTTGACTCCTAAACAACTCAAAATTAAATTATGAGACTCTAGCTATCTGTTCTTCAACCACCTCAGAGACCTGAGAGGGATAAATATATCTGATTTTATAGGAAGTACAAGGCCTGCAGCTTCCCAGACTAAAAAATGACATACCAGTGGCTGCCTGGACAGTTCCCATTTTCTCTCCATACATTACAGCATCAATCTTCAGTTGTATGGCCCCGTTTTTCAGACAGACATTGATTGTAGAGCAGGGGTTATGAAGGACTTGCCTACCCTGTCTTGGCAGAGCTAGGCTGTCGACTTACCTGCTTCCAGGTTTTGTCCTTTTTGGAGAGCATTCTGTCTACAGTTGGAGCAAGGGGCTTTTCCTACCAAGAGATAGGCTTGCGACTAATTCAATCATCTCCCACTGGAGATTCTTCGATGCTCATCTTCTACTTGGAGGAGAATAGGGGGTGCTGTCAGGAGTTGATATGTCTTTATATAAAAAAATCTAAAGTTACAAAAACATCTTTGAATGCCATATTCTGCAGATCTCTTGAGGTTTTTGAAGAGGCCCTATCTATCTCTTATATTAGGGTAAGCAGATGTTGCTTGTCTCTTGCTGGTTTATTTCTGATTAGCTTAGAAAGCAACTATAATAGGCTGTCATAGTACCTAACAGAATGACTGGCTTGCATAACCATTAGTTTGCATTTCTTAATTATCTTAAACAGTATATGACAATTAGTAGTAAAAGGCTGAAACATCACATTACATTTTTTTTCTTTACCTCCTAACCCTTCCATCCCATTTCTCTGGGGTGGGGTGTCCTTATATAACAGTCCCTCATCTCAGTTGAAAGGTCATATGAGGGCCAAGAGTCTCTTCATTCATTGGGGATCTACGAAGCAGTACCATCAGTGAAAAGTGTCTCGTTGCCCGGGAGAGAGAACTACTAAACAAACAAATCAATAAGCATACAATAGATAAAAAGACTAAAAAATAGAAAAAAAAATATAACTAATATATAAAAAATAAATAAAGAATAAAAATTAAAAATAAGAAGTCTATGTCCAAGTTCCCTTTGGTGTGTTAGTTGTAGTATCGATACCTTCTACTATATAGCTAAAATCCTACTATAAGTGAATAGATGCCATATGTGTCCTTCTGAGTCTGGATTAGTTCACTCAGGATGAGCTTTTCTAGTTCCATCCATTTGGCTGCAAATTGCATAATTTCATTGTTCCTGATAGCTGAATAATATTCCATTGTATATATGTACCAGAGTTTTTTGACCCATTCTTCAGTTGAGGGACATCTGGGTTGTTTCCAGTTTCTAGCTATTGCAAATAAGGCTTCTATAAACATAGATGAGGAAACTTCCTTATGACTCCGTGAAGAGGCATTTGGGTGTATACCCAGAAGTGGTATGGCTGGGTCCTGAGGCAGAGCTATACCAATTTTTTTTTAAGATATCGCCAGACTGACCTCCATAGTGGTTGCACAAGACTGCATTCCCACCAGCAATGGAGTAGGGTACCCCTTTCTCCACACCCTCGCCAGCATGTGCTGTCATTTGAGTTTTTGATCTTAGACATTCTGACAGGTGTGAGATGGAATCTCAGAGTCGTCTTGAGTTGCATTTCTCTGATGATTAAGGATGTTGAGCATTTCTTCAAGTGTCTCTCAGCCATTAGGGATTCCTCCTTTGTGAATTCTCTATTTAGCTCTGTCCCCCATTTTTTGATTGGATTATTTGGTTTCTTGGCATTTAATTTCTTGAGTTCTTTGTAGATTTTGGATATTAGCCCTCTGTCAGATGTGGGGTTGGTGAAGATTTTCTCCCAGCCTGTAGGCTGCCGTTTTGTTCAAATGACAGTGTCCTTTGCCTTACAGAAGCTTTTCAATTTCATGAGGTCCCATTTATTGATTGTTGGTCTTAGGTCCTGAGCTGTTGGTGTTCTGTTCAGGAAGTTGTCACCTGTGCCAATTAGTTTGAGGGTTTCTCCCACTTTTTCTTCTAGTAGATTTAATGTGACCGGCCTTATGTTAAGGTCTTTGATCCACTTGGACTTAAGTTTTGTACAAGGTGATAAGTATGGGTCTAATTTCATTCTTTTACAAGTGGACATCCAGTCGGACCAGCACCATTTGTTGAAGATGCTGTCCTTCTTCCATTGTGCCGTTTTGGCTTCTTTGTCAAAAATTAGGTGGCCATAAGTGTGTGGGTCTATTTCTGGATCTTCAATTCGATTCCATTGAACCACTGGTCTGTTTCTTTACCAATACCATGCTGTTTTTACAACTATTGCTCTGTAGTACAGCTTGAAATCTGGGATGGTAATACCTCCAGATGTTTTTTTATTGTACAGGATTGATTTAGCTATTCTGGGCTTTTTGTTGTTCCATATGAAATTGAGGCTACCTCTTTCCAAGTCTATAAAAAATTGTGTTGGTATTTTGATAGGAATTGCATTGAAAAAGAATAATAGATGTGACATTGATGTTATTTTTTAATTTTACCTTGTCGTATTGAGAGTCTTTGGTCTCACTTTCAATGCTTTTATGTAACTTTCAGTTTTCTCTGGTGTCAGGTTATTTGAATAATCAATTTTCTTACTCTAATCAGTTAACTATTTAATTTATGTAAATATTTATTGCCTTCCCAAAGTATACTACTATACACTGTTCAAGGAAATTCCTCTGTGTAGGTAAATGACCTGTGTCCTTCACCTTTGCTGAAGTGATTTCATGGAGAGTTGGAGCAATGTAAGAAAATGATTTGAATGTTTATGTAAAGTTGTATAACATAATGGAATATTGTAACTGTTATGACAAAGCCAGTTGAGGGGTGACTTTTAAAGGGAATGGCAGAAATTTCTTAGTGTACAAACTGAGTTATTAATCTCAGCAGGAAGGTAATGGCTCTTCAGACCCAGAGAACACTGCAGCAGTGACAATAAGGGATGTTACAGAAGGGTGGGAAGTTGGTAGATTGATTTGCTGGTGGGATTGTAAGATGAAAGGTTACTGTAAGTGAGAAGGTGGCTTGTAGAGTTTTTTTTTAACCATGCTTTTCCATATGCTAATATGAACTATTGTACTATCTGAGAAAATGCAAAGAGGTTTAGAGGTTTGCCTTTTAAAAATTAGCTTATCTCTGTAAGCCTCTAGGGGCCTAGGTTTGTTGGATCTGTTGGTCTTCATGTGGGGTTCTTGTCCTCTTCTAGACTGAAACACCAACCAAAAATAAAAAAGCATATATAGACTGGACCTAGACCCCCTATACATATATAGATGATAGGCAGGTTGTTCTTCATGCAGACCCCTTAGCAAGTGGAGCTGGGTGGGGGGCTGTCTGTGACATGGACTCTGTTGCCTGTTAGTGGAACACCTTACCCTAGCTGGGCTGCTAAGTCAGGCCCCAGTGCAAGAGGAAGCTCTTAGCCCTAATGCAACTTGATGAACCCAGGTGGGTTGATATGTGGGGGACTCCCCTCATCTGAGGAAGGAGAACAGGAAGAGGGTGGGAGGATAGAACCAGGTTGGGAGGAGGGAGAGGACTGCAATCAGGTGTAACTTGAATAAATAAGTAAATTTTAAAAATAAATTTCAAAGTTCAAGAGAAAAAAAAGAAAAAATTAACTTATCTCTAAAAATTCACACACACACACATGCATGCAAGCATGCACATGATTTTCACTTTTCTCTGATGTCAAGCTATTTAAATAATATGTATATGTTTACATGTGAGTAAATATATAAGCACAACCTTCGGAGTCCATTACACATTGCTCATATATGTTTTTAGGGCTGACAACTTCATTCTGGGAAATGAGTTAGTGGGGTCCTCACTAGAGAGGACTAACTCCTCTCATCTGTTGTTCAATACCTGCAGCTCTTTACTGAGGGTGGGATCCTGTGAGATTCCCACCCCCCCTGCAATGTCAACTGGAATTGACATTATTCAGGTCTTGTTTAGGCACTGTATTGTTAAGATTTATTGGGTGCAGTTTTCCTGTCATATATAGAAGACACAATCTTGCAGCAGACTTCCGGCTGTCTGGCTCTCACAATCTTTCTGCTCCCTCTTCCACTACGTTTCCTGAGGCTTAGGTCCAGATACTGTGTTGTATTAACTGGGGCTAGGCAACCCTATGGTCAGTTGTTCTCTGCATTTTGACTAGCTGTGACTTTCTGTAATGGTTTCTATCTGCTGTAAAAAGAAACTTCTCTGAGGAAGGGTGAGAGCTCCACTTACCTCCAGGTGTAAGATTAAGTATTTGGAACACAGTTAGGAATTATATCAGCTTAAGAAAGTAGTAGTAGAAGGGTCTCCTCTGGGATTCATGACCTCACTGGTTGTAGGTAGTTTACTAAGCTTACAGGACTAAACAGGATCCTTTTGTTGAGTGGACCTGAAGTCCAATTGGGTGGCTATTAGATACCTCTTCTGTTTTTTGTTTATAGTGGGCTTGTTGTCCTAGAAACATACTTCTTCTTACCTGAAATATTAAGTAAAATACTAAGAAGGAAAATATTGTTCCATACTTATAATGCTTTAAACTTCTAAATATTTTCAATACAATCTTTCATGAAGTTTTATAACATTCTACTAAGATATTTAGACTACTCCACTATAACAACTGGTAGTGGATGTTAGTAAGATTAGGTGTTAAAAAATCAAAATTGGCATGCATGTGTGAATTCACTGTTTAGTTAATGGTTATTTAATATGTATTAATTATACCTGGTTCAGTGTGATATTAATATACATGCATATCATGCTCTACTAATAAGAAAATGCATGATTATCGAGGTTGAATACTTTTTTCCAAGTCATGGGAGCTTGAGTGGGTTGCTGAGTCAGCAGGTTTCCATTCCTCTCATAAGTACTTAGGATAATCAGCCTATAATGAGAAAAGATGTCGTTTTAAACTTACAATTGTGGATGTTTTAGTACATGACAAGTAGAGGCTTGTGTCATGGTAAGCCATTATGGCAGGCATGTTTAATGGAGCCATGTTCTCATCTCATAGCCCATTGTCCCCATCAAAGGAATACCTCTAAGTGATGTCAAGAGGTCCCAGTAGGTACTACCTTGTAAATGTTCCACCATCTCCCAGTGGTGCTAGGAACTGGAGAACAAGCCTTCAACACAAGTGTTTTTGAGCAACAGCACAGGTCTCTAGCAATTACTCTAGCTCCTCCAGTAAGCTATTTCTTCTACAGAATAGGACTCCTATTTCTTCTACAGAAGTCATAATGGCAAAAAGAATCAACAAAGGAGAAATATCCCAGGAAAATAAAAGGCTATTTAATTTCATATTAGTCATAATTATGCACACATCAATAATGGTGCTGACAGATAAGTCGAAGAGAATTGAGAGCCCTTCAGAAGTTACTTTAGTGATTAATTGTATGCTGAGGGTTCAGGGAAAGGGGGGGGACTGATATTGTAATAGAGTGTCTATATCTCACACAGATGGAATTCACTGAATGGGAAGAGTTGGTATAAAGTGTATATATTCAGTGGGTTTGGTCAATTAAAACTCGGTGTATGTGTAAAGGTATACGTATGTTTTCTATATGGAAATAAGAAGGAATAGAAGGCTAATGTTGGGGAATTTGAGCTGGCAGGCTGACAGTGAGCCTTGTGAGGACTAGGTACACTTTCAGTCATTCATGGGTAGTTTAGACAACTATCTGCAGTATTTATAGGATGACCATAACCACATAGCTTTATAACCTTGGTCTCCCAAGGAAGTTCTTATATGTGTATTTGAGCTCTATCAAAGTATTTTAATATTCAAAAATGTTAATTTTGAGCATCGATACTAAAGTGTGATTATTTGGATAATAATTGACTTAATGATGTATACAATGATGCATGCTCACTTCCTGGCACAGTGTGGTGATGACTTTTTTTTTTACCTCAAAAAATTAAGATACTTAAAGCTTTTTTCAAGTGTTTCTTTGTTTGACAGAGAGTTTTGTTCTTGTAAGTCAACTCCTTACCTATGATTTACTTGTGTATCAAGCCCCTAATCTTGTTTATGTTGCCCCAAAATGGTTGGGAGAGACAGCCGTGACATTATGAATGCAGCTGGCCACAGATGGATCTGCAATGAAGCATAAATCCATATTGGGTTGGTGATCTATGTTTATAGCCCCCATTAAACTCTCAGAGACACAACCCCTAAATCACCTGGCATTGACTGTACCCGTTTAGTATAAATAATTGGTGGACGTAAACTGGAACTTTCATTGCTAGTGATCAGTCAGTCTTAAGTATTCTTGTTGCTGAGCTGCTAGGATAATTACTCCCCTTTCCAAGGTGCTGTGTGTTGAAGTCTGCACCTATTGTAATGGGTTTGATAGTTAACCTTAAAGACTGAAGAAAAAATGAATTTAGATTCTAAGAAATGAATTTAGAAATTTTGTCTGGAAGGTCGATAGATAAGATTTTCAAGATCTATTGATAGTAGAAATATTAGCCAAAGTTCATGTGATGTATGATTGACAATCAACTGTAACATCAAACAAAACTAAAATTATAATTGCCTTCTAGTGATAAAAACTAATTCTGAATCTATGCCCAACCACTTCAGTATGGGAAATTCCAGAATTTCAGTTTTTACAGTGATCTTCCCTCTGGCTAAAATTATTGAAAGGAATGAAAAAAAATCAAAGAATTATCTGTCCTTCAGAATAATAATAATAATGATAATCATCATCATCATCATCATCACTGGTCTTCATACATCAATCACTGTTCCCTTTTTAAAATCTTTTGGCTATTTTTTTAAGTGGTACTACTTCATCTGCATTGTTATAGAAGGTAGGACCAACTGTATGCCCACAGCCACAGAGAAGGACAGTCACTATATTTTCTGTCATATGAGACTCTAGGTTAGTTGGGGCACTCATCCTGTAATCCAGGAGCTATGAATATAGTTTGGAGAAAAGCAAACATACCCAACAAATCAAGGTTCCTAACATCTTCCTCTGTATATAAGATTTCCATGATTCAACCCTTTTTTTTTTAATGTTTCTAAGGTTCAATGTACATAGACTTACCCATTGTAAATGAATATTCCATTCATTATAATTTGAGTGAATGTTTAGTGATCATTTGTCTAATTCAGGTAGCACTGTAGTTGCTGGGGGACCAGAAGTGAATGAAATAGCTCAAACCTCTCCCTATCTTTCTAGAGCATATTATGTTTAAATATGTTTTTAATTTGGGTTTTCAGTGATATGGTCACATTTCTTGTTTTCTATTCATTTTTGAATAACCAGCGGATAGCATGTATAGAATGTATGAAGGATCTAGCTTATATTTACTTTTCCAGAAGAGACTTATCCCTTTATTTTATGGAACTGTAGAATGTCCTTTCATCACAACATAATCCTGTGATGAAAGGACATGGTGAGGAGGATTTGCATGTTAATCAAGGATACCCCCTCTCTCCTTTGTTCTAGTCCAGTGGTTCTCAACCTTCTTAACGCTTTGACCCTTTAATACAGTCTTCATGTTGTGGTGACCTCCAATCACAAAATTCATTTCCATTGCTACTTCATAACTTTAATTTTGCTACTGTTATGAATTGTAATGTAAATGTCTGATATTTCATGTGGTCTTTGGAGACAACTGTGAAAGGATCATTTGACCTCCAAAGGGGTTGAGACCCACAGGTTGAGAACCACTGTTGTAGCTCTTCATGGCCTTGTGTTTTCTTAGACCACACACCATAACAAGCTATGGTCTGTGCTAGTCTTCTTAGCATGTATTATGACAATATTTTTTGACTTGACTTAGTCTTGTGGTCACTTCCCCAACAAAGTTCAGAATGTGACAAGCACCATGAAAGGAAAAGCTGCTACATATTGGGTCCTATTTTGAGTTCTTCCTTCCTCACCAGAATAGTGGCTCTTTGCATTTCCAATATTCTTGCTTCAGACCACTGGGGCTGTTTTGTGATCATGCCAAGCCCAGCTTTTCATTGCTTTGCATACAGAATAAGCAAGTGTCTCCAGGGAAGATGCACAGAATCATTCCGTAGTTTTCTCCAAGGTGCTCCGAGTTCTTTAGTCTCCATTGTTTTATTAACTCTCATGGATTTTTAAAAATATGTATTAATATTTACTGAAGCAATAGTTGCATTACAAAATGATCACCATGAAGTTGTCCCATTACTCAAGGACTCTCATCAAAGACTACTCTTTGATCTATTGAATTCAGTTTTCAGGTAGGATTGATTATTTTTCTTACATTAAAACAAACTATGTCTACCTACATGTTTACCTATTGGTCCTTAGAAACCCATACTTATACAATGACAATGCCCTTTAAACGTATACATGAAAACTTAAAATACCTTCTCTAAACTCTTCTTTGGGATATGTGTGTTGGCATCCTTTTCTAGCTTCTGAGCATTGCATTTGAAAAGGGAAGTTCCATAGTAGAGTACACTTAGGACAGTTTTAACAAAACAGTAATGTACATTGACTTACTGTCCAAGTCTTCTAGGAACAGAAGTGGTTCCCTAGAAGTGGGAAAGTGTGAAAAGCAGCAGAATTCTGATGGATTTAAGCAGATTTTAGACGGCTTACTTTTTTTTTAAACTTAGATTTATTAGTTGTTCTTCACTGAATCATTGATCTGTTGAAAGTATATTCAGGCTATGCACTGAAACAAAATATAATACATTCCTACACACACGCACACACATATTCACGCACACACATGCTCACAAACTATACTCTGAAAATTTCATTGTATCCTAATGATTTTTACTCATTGGGAAAAAATGGACAGGGAATAAGTTGTCATTGAACATTCATTAAAATGATGTCATTGAAAATTCTGGACAGTTGCTGAAGCTGAAACTCCATAGTGTATGGATTTCATTGTCTCAGAGCTATTCATGGTGGTGCAGAACTGGGTAACATCAAGCTGTGCGAGTTCACTTGGGAGTTTTGAGATGGAAGTACTCAGGTTGGTAAGCCTAAAACAGAGGTGTCCAGTACATGGTGGTAGCTCTGAGTAAGTGGCCAATGCTACTGTTGGCTTCTTACTCTTATTCGTCTTCAAGGGCTTTATAATTTCACTGTCTACTAAAGTACAAAGTAGATTTTCTTCATATATATTTTTTTTTTTGGTTTTTCGAGACAGGGTTTCTCTGTATAACAGCTCTGGCTGTCCTAGACTCACTTTGTAGACCAGGCTGGCCTCGAACTCACAGAGATCCGCCTGCCTCTGCCTCCCAAGTGCTGGGATTAAAGGCGTGCACCACCACCGCCCGGCATCTTCATATATTTTTAAGGAAGAAGGTGTTACACAATGGACAAGAGCCTGTGTGGAAGTATCAGGAATATTTATACTCTAACCCTAATCATTTGTGAAATGCTTACTTGGAACAGGATGCAGAACTGTAGATGTTGATTTTAGATCTGTAAAATACAAATAGTAAAACACATTACTGTACCTAGGTGAAAGCTGATGGACATACTGTACTTAAACTACACATTGTGAACATGCAAGCTCCTGTAGTTATACTTCCTTACCTAATATGGAAATCCAATCAGCAACTACAGTTTTTGCATGAGAGCTCAAAATATTTACCTAGACCAGTGGTTGTTAACCTTTGGGGGTCACATATCAGATATTCTGTTTAACAGATTATGATTCATAACAGTAGTAAAATTACAGTTATGAAGTAGCAATGAAAATAATTTTATGGTTGGGGTCACCCAACCAACATGAGGAACAGAATTCAACGGTAGCAGCATTAGGAAGGTTGAGACTCATTGCCCTAGACTTTCCAACAAAGATGAATGAAATTTATAGAAAAAGAATTATTTTAAAAGTATTTTTTTTGTCCTTTTTGGACAGCAGTCTGTCTGCAGTTGGTGCAAGGGATTTTTTCATGCCAAGAGAAAGGCTTGCCACTAATTCAACCATCTTACAGTGGAGGTTCTTCGATGCTTATCTTCTACTTGGAGTAGAATAGGGGGTGCTGTCAGGAGCTGATATGTCTCGATATCAAAAAAAAAATCTTGATTTAAGATAACATCTTTGAATGCCATATTCTGCAGATCTCTTGGGGTTTTTGAAGATGCCCTATCCATCTCTTGTATTTAGATAAGCAAATGTTGCTTGTCTCTTAGCAACTTGATTACTGGGTAGTTTAGAGAATATCTGTGATAGACTGTCATAGTAGCTAACAAAGAGACATGTTTGCATGACTAGGAGTTTGTTTTAACTATCCTAGACCATTTTAGATGGTTGGTATCAAGAAGTCAGAGCTTCACATTTTATTTTTAAGTATCTCTAGGTATGATACCATTGGGAAGCATTATCTTTAAATTTGTATCAATATACAAAGATCTATTCAATTGTGGTTAAATATACTCTTAATTATGTATCAATATACCAAGATCAATGCCTATGTAGCCCAATATAATCTTAATATTACGTCCATATGCAAGGACAAAACTTGGTAGCAGGGAAGTCGACAGCCTAACTCTGCCAAGACAGGGTAGGTAAGTCCTTCATAATCCCTGCTCTACAACAAATGTCTGTCAGAGAAACAGGACCCAAAGCCTGAAGATTGATGCTGGAATGTATGGAGAGAAAATGGGAACTGTCCAGGCAGTTATTGGTATGTTCTTTCTTAGTTTTGGAAGCTGCAGGCTCTGCACTTCCTATATAAGCAAATATATTTATCCCTCTCAGGTCTCTGAGGTGGTTGAAGAATAGACAGATAGAATCTTATAGTTAAATTTTGAACTGTTTAGGAATCAAGAGGGTGTTATAGATCTAAGAAGATACTCTTAAAAGTGTGTTGCAAGATAATATGAATGTTGAGTCACATATAGACCTTTAAACTCATGGAGTTGGGTAGATAGTAGAATGTTAAAGTCAGGGGCCAAATAGGTATAAACTGAACATTGGGAAGGTATACTGGGCCAATTTACTCTCATAAATGTGGCATATTTATATCTATTGTTTTGTATAATACTTACTGTTATAAGAGAAGGAACCTGCTGTTGGACTGAAAGGGGAAACTTCTGGAGGGAAGAGGGTGGAAGGGCGGGATAGGAAGGGGGAATAGGGAGGGGTTTGTTACTGAGATGTAACTTGAAGAAAAAAAAATAAAGTATTTAAAGAAAAAAAAAGTATTAAGATTTTGTTCTTAGAAAACTGTTTAAATGTCTTTTTTAAATAATGAAACTATCTAAAATGACACCAGGAAGAAAATAATGAAATTAAAGATGATTTTCAATTCAGCAATTTAAAAAACATACTTTGAATTTTTCATTAGATAGACAATAAACATGCTTTTATCTACCTAAGACTAATCCAAGAAGAAGCAGGTTTTTCTTTTAAATCAGTGCTGTAAAATGTATGGTATTAACATTTTTAGGAAAAAGAACAAAACTGAAATTAAAATAATCAGAGTGAAAAACTATAGAGTCAAGAAAGAATGAGAGAGAGAAACTTGATTACCAGCAATTATTTATTTATTCGTGTGATATTGGCTCACTTTCCCTAGAGACATGAGAAAATAATTAGTAAAAATTATAACATGAGAAATTAGAGGAAAAAAGTACTTCCATCAAGACAACATAGTCTTATTCGTTACATCACTGAACCACCAGCTATCTCTCCTTGAATTGTGAAGAATATGAATTTTGTTATTGCAAGCAAATAAGAACTAGCTATATAAAACTAAAATGATGCATTAAACATTTCAGATTATTGTTTTATCAGTAGTAATTGAAATCACACATGTTTGAATCAAGTTTTACCTTAGTTCACTGTGAAGATGTCTTTCTTAAAACTTGACAGTTTTCTGAACATTATCCTGGTGTGATACATGGAGGCTCCATCTAGCACTTTCCCAGTGATTCTAACTTGACAGAACACATCTTTCCTGTCAAGCTCTCTATGTCAGGAATTGTTCAACTCTGCTCATACTCCAGTGAGCATGAAATGAGCCCTTTGCTGAGGATCCCTGTTCAAATGTTCAAAAGTTGACATCAGTCTTGCAGCTCAGAGGTGAACTACACACGGTATAGCTAAATTCCCAATCACTGTTCAAGTTTAATGGAAACAGACTCAGACACCCTCCAAACATCCCCCCTGCTTTTGCAAATGTATAAACAAATGTGAGAGGATACCTAGGGAACTTTCTAAGAGAGAAAGAGAGTAGTCGGCTGCACCAGGAAGCCTTGACTGGACAACTCTCTGAGCCTGGGCAATGTCTTGTGTTTGTTTCCGCAGAGCATATATCATTACGGACTATATGGGCATCCGCAATGAAAACTTCATGAAACTAGCTGCTGTTGGGACCTGGATGGGGGACTTTGTCACAGCCTGGATGGTAAGAAAACTTCAACTTCTCTCAGTGTGAACACTTGTCAAATGGAAGGCATGTTCATAATGTTGGAAGGGTGTTGTTGGAAAACAATTTCTAAATGTTTTAAGAGCACAAATTTGCAAGTGTATTTCAATGGTGAAAACTACCTACTTATTTTTCGTACAGAATGGATTCTGTAAGCACTGATTAGTCTAGAGGTTATATTCAATATCTGTAGCCATCAGAAAACAATAAATACAATCATAATACTGATGGTGGAGCTCCTCTAGGAGTTCTTTGAGAAAATTCTGCATTAACTGTGATATATATACATACATATATATGTATATGTGTATGCACTATATATATATATATATATATATACACACACACAGATGTTTATGAGAATATAAACATATACATGCTTTGTAATGGAAAAGTCTTCCTTGTGAAATTCTAAATAACCTTCTCAGGAACTATTTAATACACACAGTTGTCAGATAAGGAATGAAATCTTGGTCTATCTCAGAAGGCCATCTGAAACATTCTTTAGATGGTTTCCCAATTTTAAAATTTAATTTTATCTTTTGAGAATTTCATATGAGAGCACTCTGTATTTGCATCAGTTCTGCAGATCCTCTACTCACTCTGACATCTCTCTGCCCATATTCTCCTCTTGAATGCATGACTTGTAGATTTGTAATTTTTATATATACATATATGCACAACCTATTGTTACCCACATGTACATGGGTGTAGAGGTGACTACTTTGCCTCGGGAAACTTGTGATGGATAAGGAGATAGACAATGCCCCTGAAGATGACATCTAAGGGTGTCTTTTGATCTTCACTTTATGTGTGCACACATGAACCATACATGCCCATCCTTTCCACTTTTAATGACTTAAAATAGTGATCATAATAGGGTACTCATAGACTCTAGGTGTGGTGGTTAGAATAGGGATGGCCCCCACAGACTCATATGTTTGAATGCTTGGGCCACGGGGAGTGGCACTATTAGGAGGTGTGGCCTTGGTAGATGAAGTATGTCACTGTGGAAGTGGGCTTTGAGTCCTCAGTTCTCAAGCTCCTCTGAGTGTGGAAGGGGAGTCTCTTTCTGCTGCCTGTGGATCAAGATGTGGAACTCTTGGCTCCTCCAGCACCATGTCTGCCTGCATGCCACAATGCCTTCCACTGTGATGATAATGGACGAGACCTCTGAAACTGTAAATCAGCCCCAATTGAATGTTTTCCTTTATAAGAGTTGCCTTGGTCATGTTGTCCCTTCACAGCAAAAAAAAACAAAAAAACAAAAAACAAAAAACAAACAAAAAAAAACCCCAAAGACTCTAAGCTAAATCACATCAAAATTTTCATTTCCATTAGGAAAGTCTATTCAGAAGGAGTCTCACACACACACATTGGAAAATAATATACTTGAAATTTGGCATGATATTCTTGAGAAAATTCTGCATTAATTTTGACTGTGATTTTACCATGACTCTGCAAAACATAATGGAAGTGAGAACCAGATCAAGGTTTCAGAAACAAGGATTCTCTGGCCTTGACACTTGTGCTTTCTTCAAGAAATAAGAAACAATGATTAGAGGCCAATTTGCACAGTTCTCAAATGGATTTAACAGTTTCTATTTTGTTATAAGTTTTCTATAAATATGAAATGTGAGGCCCCACATAGGACTTAACCTGGTGAAGTATATGGCAGACATAAGAGCTTCACTGTTGCTGTTGCATTGTTTGTCTGGGTCTGGCCCCTTTCATGATTGTCAGCCAGGTTGTTGAATGAAGCCTCATGCTGCCTGGACTCCCTGACCCACAGTACATCCCACCACCTCCCAGGGCTGGGAGCAGATTGCCTGGAGTTGCCCTCGCATTATCAGTACTGAGGTAGACAGGTGCTGTGGCCCATTACTTCCTGGTTTTGCTCTTGACAAAAGTCAAGGAAGAAGCAACAGGATAAAATATTTAGAAAAATTGCTCTGCAGTTTGGAAGCTCATGCCAGCATTCGGTATGTAAGCTATTTGGTGTCTTAATTGTAATGTTACTGTTTGTCTATTACCTGTTTGTACCCAATTCTCCAAATCTTACATCGTTGTGGCACTCCATACCCTCACACGCTCTGCTTATGAGGATTTTTGCTGTTGTTGTTGATGATGATGGTTTTATTTTTTAAATCTGAAAAGTGAAGTACACTCATTTAGTCTCCTTCAAAAGAATGTGTATGGTATAGCTTGATCTTTAATCCTTCTGGTTGTATTTCCCATCTTGTACATTTGTATCTTTTTGCATTTAAGGGTAAGGGGAACACAAAGAATCCTGTTCAGCCCATGAGGCTGTCTGTCTTCCTCTCAAACTCTAACGCAGCTTCATGGGTTAATGTCTGTTTCTTTAATGCCTCCTGATTCTACTTGCTAACCTGACTCCTTCCTTTTCCATATTGCTGCTTTATTAGAAATCTAGACAAGGATTGAGAATGAAGACAAGTGTCTTTTAGACTTTACCACCCAGTGAGGACGTAGATCCCATGGGCCGCTCCTCCTTTCCTTTCTGTAAACTGGGGCAGACCCCAAGGTCTCTTTCTGCTTATGTTATATGAAACATTGACCTTTCCCCGCTAGACTCGGGTGGAAATAGCGAAGTAAATGCAAACTCCTGCTTTGCAATTTCAGCCACACAGGGAGGATTGCCTGAGCAGTTCGGATTCACACTCCTATTCGTTGGTGAGGCAGTGACTTCCAATAAATATTTATATGCCTACCTGCATGTGCATTGATAACACTTTAAAATAATGCTTTTCCTCATGAGGGGAATCTCAGGTAGTTTTGACCTTCCTCTGAGTAGAATTCTCAGCATGGAATGAATATCAATGACGAAGGTGACCTTCAGGGAGAAGCAAGTGACTTTTTACATTAACAATCATAGGTTGACTCAATGCCTTCTGCAGCAACGGATTTTTCTATTCTTAAAATGATTCTAAACCTTTCCATGGTTTATAAAGGCTCTCAGGACTGATGTGATCCAAAGACAAGAGTGATCCCATGCATTCTAAAAAATGGCCCTCACACAACTGAAGTCCAGCCATGTCCTGGCTTTGATGGTAGATCCGGTGTGTGGGAGAAATGCATACAAAGCCCCGTTAAGCTCACCATTTTTTCCTATTAATTGTTAATTTTGTTTTAAATAAAAGAGATGCATAAAGTGATGAGCTTTGTCACCCAGCACTGGGCTGCACTGTTGCTATGTGTAGGAGCAAAGAAGTGTTGTGTCCTCGAGACTCAGGTGTAAAGCGGAAACACTAGCTATCGTGAGCTACAGTTTCCTTGTGGCTACTGCTCTGTGCCATTCAGTGATCTAGCTCATGGCACCAGCTTTTCCATGCCCTGTTCAGCCTCCCTTCAGTTCGACAGTGGCCAGTGTTCTGTGGACATCTTCATGAGGCTATTGCTCCTCATTTCCTACCAGAGGGAAGAGGCTCCTGCTGCCTTAAACTAATGGTGTCCTTTCCCCAATCCCTGCTGTATCTTCTTCTCCTTACTTTTCTCAGCAGTAAATAGTGTGATTCACAGTGGTGAGAGGGTTGGGGGTTCTTGTGGAGTAAGGAGGAAGGTACAAAAAGATGACAGGGAGCCAATGTTTGGAGGAGACAGTTGTGGTGTTGGCACTGTTATGAAAGCAGCCTTCATTCTAAAAACCACCTGCTGCATATCCCTCTGAATGTATGCCTTGGAGTTTCTGTGGGCATTCATTTACATGTGGCAATATGATTCTTACATGGCAAGAAATATTCTTCCATGAAGTCATGTCACAGATACATTGAAATAACTTGGTCATCTGTCTTAGTTAGGGTTTCTATCGCTGTGAAGAGATACTGTGGCCATAGCCAGTCTTATAAAGGAAAACATTTATTTGGGACTGGCTTACAATTCATTGGTTTAGTCCATTGTGGGAAGCATGGCAGTGTGCAGGCAGACATTGTACTGAAGATGTAACTGAAAGTTCTACATCTGGATCCACAGGCAGCAGGAAGAGAGTGAGACACTGGGCCTGGCTTGAGCATCTAAAACCTCAAAGCCCACCCCAAGTTACTCACTTCCTCCACCAAGGCCACACTTCCTAATAGTGCCTTAGGAATCTTATGGGCCATAGGGGCCGTTTTAATTTAAACCACCATATCATCTATAGGTAACTTTACCTTTATTTACCTTATGGTGCTGCCTTGTATAATATTGTGTTTGATTTTAATACTACGCTTTCTTGAAAGTCCTTTAGAGCCACAGATTCTTATTCACTGTCTATATGTAGAAATGCCTCAGAGTTAGTAAAATGTAGCCTCTGTAGTTGGAGTAGGTCAAGAAATAGAGGTTTTAAATTTCCTTAGTGACATCTGCTGTAGCTTGAGCAAGCGTAAGATTTTAGAAAAGACATAGTTTTATTCCTCTATCACCAGTGGAGAATTTTACACATGCACACATTATGTTTTGAACCATCAATCCCCTCATTTCCTCGCCTTGAACTCCTCCAATATCTTGTTGACTCAACATGGAGTCATGACTCCCTCCTCCACTCATGCTGGGATGGATTTTGGTTGGATTGACTCTGTGCAGGTCTTTACATGCAGTCATATCACTGTGGGCTTGCACGTTCAATGGTTCAGTCGTGTGTGGCAAATTCTGTCTTGCTTCACACACCCATTATCTTAAGGTCTTAGAATCTTCCTGCCCTTCTTACCACTGTGATCCCCAAGTCTTTCAGGGTGACAGTGTATGACACAGATGCCCTTTTTAGGGCTGAGCACTCCGCAATCCCCCTTTCTCGGAGTATTACCTGTTGTAGGTCTGTGTTAATCACTGTCTGCTGCAAAAAGAAGCTTCTCTGCTTAGGTTGCAATGTTCACTGATCTATAAATATAAATAAGAACTTAGGGGTTACATTAATCAATCCTATATCTCTCTAGCAGAATAATACTATTATGGTCTCCCCATGGGCCTTGGATGTAGCCAACCACAGGGTTTTGTCCCAGTTAATGTTATCAGGCATGAGTTCAGTGTTATGGAGTGGGCCTTTAAGGTAATCAGGAAGTATTTGGGTTCTTTTTCATGGCACCTCCTAGGTGGTTGGCCATGTCATGATGAAGCCAAATATCTCCTTTACAGCCAGGAACTCATGGAAGTTCGTGATGAATGCAAACTCCATACTTTTATATGAGAAGCAGATATAGCACAGAAGTGGATGGTGATGCTTTGTGTGAAAAGTGGAAGGGTTATGTGGTCCAAATTAGTGGTGAGAACAATAAACACAGTTTTCTCATGAAGCAGGGTGTCTTGACCCACAGCATCTGTTGTTAAATAAAGGCCATTTTTGTTATAGACAAAAGAGAACTATGCTGAGGAAGTGCAAGTCTGTTCTGGAATGCACTGAGTTTTCTCAACTTGAGAAAAAAGAGAAGAGAATATCCTTGGGCTTACAGATACTACTGTGCCTCAGCTGTTGAGGCCTAAAAGAGATATCAGGATCCAAAAGCTTTCAATCTCCCTAAAGAAGATGATGTCCACCAATGTGTTTTCAGAAGCTCCTTAACCATAGAAGGTAAGAAGAGCAGGACCAAAGCAGCCAAGATTCAGCATCCCATTACTCCATATGTTCTGCAATGCACATTGTCATGTATTGCTCTATAGAAACAATGCACTAAGAAAACAAGAAGGAGGCTGCAGAATATGTTAAACTTTTAGCCAAGAGAATGAAGGAAGCCAAAGAAAAATTCCAGCAAGAGATTGGCAAGAGATGTAGGCTTTCCTTTCTTAGAATGTCTACTTCCAAGTCTGAGTCCTATCAAGAATAAATAAGTCTTTAAGAGTAGCAAATAAATAATCAGACCTCGAAAAAATAAGACAGTTGGTTATTCCCATAAGACCATTGACACTACATACCAGTGGGCATAACTTGCGAGGCCAGCCACTGTGTGGCATCACAGCTGGGGAAGACTGTTGATTACCTTTTTCCTCTAGCAGCATGGGAAGAACCTTCAAGCACTATGAAGATGAGTTAGTAAGGATGAAGTGTTATTTAGGATAAGTTTATTCCTTTACTTAACTGTTCTTGCTTTATATATACATTCTGTTAGCTATCTAAATGTTTGAATGACAGTTGATACCTTCTTTACTGTCACATATTTTCTACTTTTTCAGAAACTTTGATTATTATTATCATAATAATAGTAATCAAAAGGTTGTATCTATTTAAACAGAAGGTGTGAACTCTGCATTCCTTGACTAGAAGCTTGTTGAATGGAGCAGGTAATATCAGATACAATGTTCACAGTTGTATCCCTAGCACCCAGCATGGGGTCAGGCATCAATTGGGTACTAAAGGAATATACAGTGAGGCTGAGGGGACATTACAGAAGAAGGAGTGGGAAGGACATAAGAGCCAGAGACTATGGGAGACCTCTGTGAAATGCTGTCTTCTGCTTATGCCATGGCTGTTGCTCTCATGAACTAAATAAGCAGCTGTGATCACCTGCACAAGCTCAAGAATGTTCAACATTGTGGCACATGATGTATAGGAGCTTCCATGACCCACTTCCAGCTGAGGAGCTACTCAGGGAGGAGAGTCGCTTTGCTTTGAGGATGTAGCCACTGATAGGTTATCCTCTCCTCAGTGCATGGCTCCTCACCTGCGCACTTACTGGCAATGCTGATTAGGCTCAATGGGGTATATTTTTTTTTTTGAAAGAGAACAAGAAGTTAGGAGGGAGATGTGTAGTGGGAACCCAGGGAAGTTGGAGAGAGGTTGTGGGATGTAGGGGTGAGCAAGATGCAAAGTGGGCGTGAAGATCCCATCCCTGTCCAGGGAGCTATGGGCATTTGGTAGCTGGTGGGTGAGGGAAAGTCACTTCCTCTGAGGAAAAGTGGAGTGGCACTGGGAACATCAGCCGCACAACCCCATGCTCAGCAGTAGTCAGACAACACAAGTTGAACTCCACATTTTGTTTTGCTTTTTTAAAAGTGATAAAGAACATGAAGTTGGGTGGTTAGGAAGATAGGGGAGGATCTTGGACGAGTTGGGAGAGAAGAATGAATATATTTAAAGTATATTGTATGAAATTCTCCAAGAATAAATAAAACATTTTAAAAATGAAAAAAGGATATATTGCATACATGATTGAAATTTCCAAAGAAAACTATTTTTAAAAAGAAGTGCTTACTGAAACCGGGCCCGGTGATACACGCCTGTGCTATTGTACTGTGGAGGCGGGAGCAGGAGGCTCAGAAGTTCATGGTCATCTTCTGCTGTAGAGCAAGGTCCATGCAAGCTGAGTTATGTGAAACAATAATTTTGAAGGAATAGATAGACATGAGAGAACATAGCACTATTTTATTTCTGCTTTTCCTATTTCAGCTTTGTAACTTAACTCCACAGTGCCCGTTCCAGAATGCTGGGGTGATAGAGGGAGCAGAGCCCCCCCTGGTGCAGAGACATTGGTGCAAACCCGATTCCCCCCTTTCCTCACAGCGCTTCCGGTAGCGCTTCTGGCAGGCTGTGTATACGTGTATGCATTTCCATCGCTGTGAAGGGAGATGCTTGTGACTAGCCTTGAATGGAAGTAATAGATTATCACTGGGATTCTCATTGGATGGTGACGTAAAGGGCAAGTGTAGAAAGTAAAAGCCGAGTTGTGCAGACTCTGCCACGGCGTCCCTTGAATGGTCTTGGGTGTCGGGATATGGTCCTGCTCCCAGCTGTGGGAAGAAGGCGGTTGGATTTCGATCAGTCTCTTAAGTCACTTGAGCAAGGAGAGGCTACCACTTAAGAGAGGGAATTTGTTATGTCTCACTGGAGACATAGGTTTTACAGCTGCTCAGTACTTGATAGTTTCTTATTCTTTTTCTGGGTTAATGTTTAGAGGATAGAACAGTGGGAGGAAATATTACTGAAGTGTTTGAAAATGCAGGCCTTTTTCAATATAGAAATATAGAAAACATACAATTTATAATTACATGTATATACCAATAAAACATGGTGAATTTTTCATTGTATATGCTTGTTACATGCTAAGGAAGGAAAGAATGAAGGGATGTGTGATTTCCATTTCACCAAAATAAATATCTTCAGCTAATTTTTTTTCTAGTATGGGCTTGTTCATGACTAAGAGATATCATGGCTTGTCATGAGATATGTTTGTGACTAGGAGTACTGACTGCTCTTCCAGAGAACCTTGATTCAATTACAGCATCTACATGGTGCATCACAGCCATTTATAACTACAGTCCCAGGGGATCTGATGTCCTCTTCTGGCCTCCATGGGGACTGCATGCATGTGTTGCACAGACATACATGGCCTCCGGGGGGACTGCATGCATGTGGTGCACAATATACATGCAAGTGAAAAAACATACATATAAAAGAAAAAAAGAAGCTGGGCGCCGTGGTGCTCACCTTTAAAAGCAGCACTGGGGAGGCAGAGGCAAGAGGATCTCTGAGTTCGAGGCCAGCCTGGTCTACAAAGCAAGTTCCAGCACATCCAGGGCTTGTTACACAGAGAAACCTTGTCTTGAAAAAAAAATCCAAAAGAAAAGAAAACGTTTTCTGATATTACTCATTTTGGACTGTTCTGAAAGAGCTAAATGTATCAATGAACAATAACTGGGAATAGCTGACATCAAGTCTATCTTGTTATTCTATCTGGAACTGATCTTGACAATTCATATTGTGATGGATGCCAGGTTTCTAATTATTCCTATTTCACTGATTTTTCTAAATAACAAAATAAGAAGCATAATTGAATTTGATTTATTGCTTGAAATAAAGCAGCAATTACAAATTTATGGAATTTTATAATAGAAATTAATTTAAACTGTGATTCATGGATTAGGAGGACAAAATTAACAAATCCTCAGTGAACAAGAGGATCTGACAAGTGGAAGGGTGCAAGCCAGATGTTTAACCACTGGAGCTGGTCCTAGGAACAGCTGGTCCCCAGGAACATTAACCTGCATTTCCTGCTTTGCTTTTTTCCACTGAGGCATTGGAACTACTTCATAGCATTCAGTGTCCTTCCCAACAAGCTAACACTGTGCTTGGACAGTTTGTATGCTGCACTTCATTATTTTATACATTGAAGATGGAAACTGTATTGAACATTGAATTATGTTATTTACCACACTTTCATAAAATCTCTGTATTGTGAGATATTACTCAGGGGGAATCACACATCAGGAAAATTGGGAGTACATGATTTATTTGTGTGTTTACCACTCTAGTTGGTGGCGTGAACCTGGGAGACCAGGGCCTAAAAATGAGACAAACTGAAGTCACATGCAATAGCCAACTTTATTTAAGCATCAAATAGTTTATACTCTGAGAGTAAAGAGGAGTCACATAGGTAAAATGTAGAATCACAAGGACAAGCCACACGTGGCACAGACATGTTTTTCCATAGAGGCACAAGAACAAATAACATCCAGCTCTAATGAATGATCTAAAGTAAACTCACTCCTATCCAATACACCTGGGAGGGGCATGAATGCAAATTCCAAAAACAAGTCCATGTTTTAGAAGAAACTGAGGTCACAAGACTTTTCTTGGAATGTTCTCACAAGCACTCAGAATTCTCACACAATTGAGGAAATGCTCTTCATGGTAAATCAGAAAGAGGAATGGGAGGAGAAAGAAAAGAAAGAAGCAGAGATGCGGTCATGTGATCTCATAGAAGCCTGTCAGGAATCTGCCATGCTCTGGAAAGGAGGAAGACCAGAGCAAGCACCAGCCTAGACAAACCAAGAGACAGCAAGTTGCCTGGTGCTTATTTTTTTATTCAAAATAACGCAGCAACAAGTAAATCCCTCAAACACTGACAAATTGATCATTTGATGGAACTAAAGGGTGTGAAAAAGCAATATTTTTAATATTTCTTTCCTATTCTTTAGGATATATAGTGAGAACTGGTTATGGTCATTTTTCCTTAGTATGTATAAATATTTTAATATCTCTATAAATATTTTAGCTTTGTGTTTCATGTTTCTTCAAAATAATAAGGCCTCACTAAAAAATTAATACACCAGGAGGGTCTAACCTCAGATAGTATCACAGATGGATCAAGAGCCTTCTAATTTTCAGGACTGTTGGATTTGAAAAAAGCATAAATAGAGTATGACATTTGAGAAAAGATTTCTTAGTTTAAGAAGTGTAATATAGTGTCTAGATATTTAATAATAGAAGCAGGGAGTACAGCTTTTGATTTCAGTTTTCTAACATCGACGTTTCCCCCAAAATGTAAATATTACAAAGTATGTAATAAATGCATTATATTTAATTATATTCATTTACTAAAAATGTATAAACATCCTGTACTAAAGAGATAAAAGCCACTTAGGGAGTGATACTGAGTTGAAGCACATGAATTTGAGAGACACTGAGGACATCCCTTATAGAGAGGCATTGGCACCATAGTCAGGGCTTATTCTGTTTTTATTTTGTTTTGTTTTGTTTTCAGTCCCAACTCGAACTCAGTTTTAGAATCTTTGGTTCTACCATACTTTACTTCTGTTTCTTGGTTTATTCATCCTCAGTACACATGCCTCCTTTGTCCACACATGCTTTATGACTTTCCTGCCACAATCTTCTGTGCCTGTTAAAGTACCATTTGTCCACCGTTTGCCTGGAGGAATTTGTTTAAGTTCTAGGAGGCATTGCTATCTGATTTGTCCTTCTGAGGTCAGTAGTGTGGTGAACTGAGGCCTCGTTGTTAGCATTAGCACAGATTAGAATGGTTAAAAGAAAATTCTTTGGTTTGTTTAGCAATAGCTGGAGCGCCTTTCTGTTCATTTCTTTAATCTTTAGCCTTCTACCTTAGTCTATGGAGGCCAAGAAGCACTTCAGGTATATAATTTATTGTTTGGAGTAGTGCTTATACAAGCTGATTTATATTAATATAACTATGTTACTGTAACAGAATATTTTTACTTATAAACACTTACATTTATCAATACTTAAGAAACACCTATATTTATCCCTCTCAGGTCTCTGAGGTGGTTGAAGAATAGATAGCTAGAGTCTCATAGTTAAATTTTGAGTTGTTTAGGAATCAAGAGGGTGTTCTGGATCTAAGAAGATATTTTTAAAATTATGAGGCAAGTTAGTATGAAAGCTGAGTTAGATATAGAACTTTAAACTCATGGAGATGGTTAGATAGTAGAATGTTAAAGTCAGGTGCCAAATACATATGGACTGGACATTGGGAATGTATGCTAAGCCATATAACTCTTAGAATCGTGGCCTATTTATTTCTGTTGTTTTGTACTGTATTTATAGTTATAAGAAAAAGAACCATTATTTGGACTGAAAGGGAGAGCTGTTGGGGGGAAAAATAAATACCTTCAACTAAAAAAAAAAAAAAAAGTGTGTTGCAAGTTAGTATGAATGTTGAGTCAGATATAGACCTTTAAACTCATGGAGATGGTTAGATAGTAGAATGTTAAAGTCAGGGGCCAAATATGTATAAACTGGACATTGGGAAGGTATACTGGGCCATTTAACTCTCATAAATGTGGCATATTTATATCTATTGTTTTGTATAATACTTACTGTTATAAGAGAAGGAACCATATGTTGGACTGAAAGGGGAAACTTCTGGGGGGAAGAGGGTGGACGGGCGGGATAGGAAGGGGGAAAAGGGAGGGGTTTGTGACTGAGATGTAACTTGAAGAAAAAAAAATAAAGTATTTAAAAAAAAAAGAAACACCTATAAAATACCTAAATCGTATAACCTAAAACCTATAATCTAAAATCTGTAATCTATCTAAGAATACCATACTATCTAAGAACACTCTAATACTTATCTAAAAACACTTAACTAACATGGATATTATTATTCTTAGCGCAGGTTTGTGCGGGGTCACTTGGTTCATGGCAGTCTCATCAGGTAATGTCTTTCATGCTTAAAGTCCATTGGGCCTTACTTTGCCAGTTTGAAAGGCCAATTTATTTCAACCACAAAATTGTGGCCGGTTTATAAAATCAGTTTGTTTCAACCGCTAAACGGAAGGCCAGCCTCTTCCACAGGCTTCACTGCCTAAAGCTACTCTGATCAGCTCCCGAACTCTGACTGTTTTCCTCACTTTTTTGGTGCTCTGAAGCCCCAAGACAGACGCCTTCAAGGAACTCTCAGCAGGTTTTATACCATGCCTTTGCCTCGGGTTATCATAGTCTAAATTCTTCCAACGGAATACCTTGCTGTGCACTTCTCCAGAGTGACTTCTCAGTCGGTGAGGGCAGAAGGAAGAGAGCAACCACATGGAGTTCTCTGGCTTATATATTGCATTATCTCGAGAACCTTGGCAGTCTCAAGGGTCCACGAGATTTCTTGTGATGTCCAGCAGTCCCGTTGCTTCTCACAGCAACTGACATCATCTGTGCAGCTTGCTCAGTTTCTTAGCCACACCCCTTCAACAGGGCATATCATCTGACCAGAACTTGGCTCTGTCCATTTCAGCAGGTTAAAGAAACATCAAGCTCCTCCTTATGTGCTTCCAGATGCTAATCTGAATTGCCTACTAATTCACTAAAGGTCTAACTTCTACCACATGTTACAAATGTTCAAAATAACATTTACACACAAATATACCCATACCATATGCACACATAAAGTTTCCATGTAATCATATTATTAAAATACTAATATAATTATATATTACATGCACCATACATATAATAGAAATGCAGGTATATTAGATACCATATGACATATGCTATTCCTTGTATATTCACATAAGTACTTTGGATGACAGGATCTGTTGAACAAAAAGTTGAAGATATGATGAATGGGATGATCCATTAGAGCACTGAAGAGTCACTTCTTTCTTTCTTCTTCTTTGCTTAGTAACCCTGAGCAGACACTGAGATAAGGAAGGGTATGTTAGCTCTCCACAATGTCACATGAATATTCAATGTGGAAATTTACTTTGAATGCAGGCAGTGTGGTTCCCAACTTTGATTTCAACTACTACACTATTCACACAATGTAATTTTTGGGAGGGGAAGAATTTTGTGGTAGACTTTAACACAACATGGGGTAATGTAACAGCATCTGAGTGGATTTTTTTTTTCTGTTAGCTTGTCCATTAAATTGATTGAGTTTTTCATCAACCAAAGAGAGCAGATTGTGCATCTTCCCAGGCACAAAGTGATGCTACCATGATATCTAGTCTTCGCATTGTGAAATTCAGATATTACTTCTGGTTCCCTTTGACAAATGTAGGTGGTGCAAGGTACATTTTCTCTAGAACTAGAAGGGAGTTAAGGTTTTATACTTATTAACTTTGTTTGAGATAGATGCTGCAGTTCCTAGGTATTTAAGTGCTAAGTGTTTTGTTTATGTGAAATTGCTATCCTTCAGCAGTTGTTTGACCCAAGGATTTGGGGGGTACTAAAAATTTTTATGTTCATAGAGTATGCTGCACTTGTAGTTAAATGTTCTATAAACATCAAAAAGAAATTTATAGCAACAAAGTACTTGATGCTTAGATTTTGTTGTTATTGCCTTATAAAAGATATTACATCAGGTTGCAAGTGTATTTGAGTGAATTATGATAAGACTGGTTAACAGTGTTCTCTCGTTCTAAAATATCTGTCTCTCAATTTAATCCCTTCCACCTTTCCTCTCTTTCCTTCCTTCCTCTCTCTTTCTCCTCCTCTTTCTCTCCACCTCCTTCTGTATTTGGTGCTGGCAGTCAAATCTAGAGACCTAAGCAAGTTAGGTAAGCATACCAAAGTCAAGTCATTCCTACAACCATAAGGAAAAGTCCATTAAAACTACACATATAATAACCTTCTCTGATACCATTTGTCTGAATGCTGATAGAAAATAATGAGCTTCCCCCTTTGCCTGGTTGTGGAAATAGCCTAAGGTTTGTTCTAGATGTTGGTCCAATACCATATCTTTCAGTAGTCTACCAAGTGGCTCTATGAAACATGTTAAGTCACTTTGAACCTAATATGGTACAGGTGAGGAGTTAATTAAACTTGCATTATAATTACTAGTGCAACATCAAATGAACACTGCTGCCATATCAATTAAAACAGAAGGTAAAGTTCAATTCAATGGTTTCTTTGATCTGGACCTGAGCCAAAGGGAAGGTTAGGATACCATGTATGCAATTCAAAATCCAAATTGTTCTTGCTTTGACACCTGACCAGAGGATATATGAAAAGTGATGCCTAGATGAACTATGTGCTTGACATGAAACCTCGAGGAAAGCCATCATTTTCATCAAAAAGAACAGTTTATCTCTTACAGATTTTAAAATAGTTCTCTCTCCCAGGCAATGAAACACTTTTCACTGGTGGTACTGCCTCATAGACCCCCAATGAATGAGGAGGCTCTTGGCCCTCATATGACCTCTTCAACTGAGATGAAGTACTGTTATATAGGGACACCCCACCCCAGAGAAATGGGATGGAAGGGTTAGGGTGTAAAGAAAAAGAAATGAAATGTGAAGTTTCGGCCTTTTGCTACTAATTGTCATAAACTGTTTAGGATAATTAAGAAACGCAAACTAATATTCATGCAAGCCGGTCATTGTGTTAGGTACTGACAGTCTATTATAGTTACTTGCTAAGCTAATCAGAAATAAAGCTGCTAAGAGACAAGCAACATCTGCTTATCCTAATATAAGAGATAGATAGGGCTTCTTCAAAAACCTCAAGAGATCTGCAGAATATGGCATTCAAAGATGTTTTCTTAACTTTAGATTTTTTTTATATCGAGACATATAAACTCCTGACAGCACCCCCTACTCTACTCCAAATAGAAGATGAGCATCGAAGAATCTCCAGTGGGAGATGATTGAATTAGTTGCAAGCCTATCTCTTGGTAGGAAAAACCCCTTGCCCCAACTGTAGACAGAATGCTGTCCAAAAAGGACAAAACTTGGAAGCAGGTAAGTCGACAGCCTGGCTCTGCCAAGACAGGGTAGGCAAGTCCTTCATAAACCCTGCTCTACAATAAATGTCTATCAGAGAAATGGGGCCAAATGACTGAAGATCGATGCTGTAATGTATGGAGAGAAAATGGGAACTGTCCAGGCAGCCACTGGTATGTCATTTCTTAGTTTGGGAAGCTGCAGGCCCTGTACTTCCTATAATATCAGATATATTTATCCCTCTCAGGTCTCTGAGGTGGTTGAAGAATAGATAGATAGAGTCTCATAATTAATGTTTGAGTTGTTTAGGAGTCAAGAGAGTGTTATAGATCTAGGATGTTGCTTTTAAAATTGTGTTGCAAGTTAGTATGAATGTTGAGTTAGATATAGACCTTTAAACTCATGGAGATGGTTAGATAATAGAAAGTTAAAGTCAGGTACCAAATACATATGTACTGGACATTGGGAATGTACGCTAAGCCATATAACCCTCATAACTGGGGCCTAATTACCTCTGTTTTTTTGTATTGTATCTATTATTATAAGAGAAAGAACCATTTGTTGGACTGAAAAGAGGAACTGTTGGGGGAAATAAGATATACCTTAAACTTAAAAAAAAGGGAAGAGGATAGGGGGTTGAAGGTGGGAGGGTGGGACTAGAGGGGGGAGTAGGAAGGGGAATGAAATTGAGATATAACCTGAAGAAATAAAAAAAATACATAATGAAAAAGAGAACACATAACTATGGAAGAACAGTAAAAGCTTGTAATTCTAGAGATCTGAATTTTTTGCCCCATGTATATTATAATTATCCCAGTTTCTATTTGGCACTAATGATAATAGAATCAATGGAAGACTTTTTGGCAGCCATATGTATAGATTTTTAAGACATGAAAAATTAAAAAATAAAAGTTAGCAATAAACCATTTTAGCCCAATTAAATGCTAAATATCTATAAGTACTTCATTTTGACTATGTAGAAAGTTTTAAAGAAGAAGAATAAGTGTTCTCAGGACCTATACTATCTGGGTATCATAGTTTCTGTTCCCAGTCCTGCTTTTCTGAAACTAGTAATGCCTCTGGGTAACTCTGACCTCAAGGCACTTGTGGGATGGAGGTCTACAAAATGGAAAAGGATCCACAGTTAGTACACATTTTGGTGTCATTTTAACCTCAGTATCTCTTGATATCATGGTTTGACTCTATTCAAAAGATTTTAATATAGTAAAACTCATCACATATATCATCTGCATCATTTTTAGATATATCAAATTTTCATGCTGCAAAACTACAGACTGTTAGTATTCTAAAACTTTATTGAGAGTCTCTCATTCATCACATTATTCCCTTAACAAATGTTGGTTGCGTCTCTATGGAATTCCACTAAATGAGTGAGAGTAAGCATTGCATTGCACTGAATAAGAAACACATGTCCAAGAGAGTACCTTATGGGACTTCTGGTTGAGAGATGCTTGCTTCCTGTCCATAGTGCTGTGTTCTGTTCAAACTATCCTTCAGGTATCTGAGTCCTCAGTCAGTTGTAACAATTTAGTAAGTAACAGTGGCTTCCTGTTACTTACAATACTAACAATAATTTGCATAAACAATAGTTTCAGAATTGCAGATTCGGTTGTCATCTCAGCCAGACTGATGTAGTAAAACTGTGGAACATTTGCCGCGAGATAAAAGGGGGCTGACATTGAATCATATTCCCTGCAAAGATACTTTAAATTTAGAGCAACACCCAAATGCTCTTAATGCCAAATAGCATCTAATGTTAGCATGATTCTGGCCCCCATTTACTAGAGAGAGACTTCTGTTCTATGCCACTTAATTTTTTTTCTACTTATGAGGGTTATTTTTGTCTTCCAAAAATCCCCATTTGATGACCTGACTGATCATCTGTACCAGCAATTACTCCCTCTCAAACAGAATTATATATATATATATATATATATACCAAGATACTATATTAGAAATTAATAGCAAGTACAAATACAAATGACACAGCAATGAATCATGACACTCACTTTGCCAAGAAGATTAAAACTAGAACTTGCTTTTGATGTGAAGAATTAGCACTAATTGCCTTACCAGGTCTTCATGGCTGCCCATGGCAGGATGAAGTATGCAGAGTGGCAGCCTGTAGATCCCACCGGGGATCATTTTTATACAGGAGTGACTATTGAAAGATTCACCAAAAAAACATCTCACAGGGATGAGGGAAGACAGAAATCCTCTACAAATTGCATGCAGTTGCTATTTTTAACTGATTAATTTGTTTGTTTGTTTTGGGTTTTGGTGACTCACTTGATTGAACATGGGGTACTGTGCATGGTGGGCAAGTCCTTTACCAATGAGACCCATGCTCAGCCCTACATGGGGTGTAGTGTTAGCACTCGACCTGATCTCCAGATTCTCCCAGCATGCCTCTGTTTCTACCTGTTACAGGGCATGCCCCACCCCCCAGAAGCCCTGTCCTATATAATCTGGACATTTTGGGGGTTTACTCTCTCTCTCTCTCCCTTCCTTTCACTCTTCCTCCTCCCTCTCTCCCTCTCCCGTCCCTGTCTCTCTTCTCTCTATCTCTTCAAGTGCACACTGTTTCTCATTCCTTCTCGTATCCAATAAACTTGCCTTTATATAACTTAATTTGGCCTGGATTGGATCATTTTGCCTCACAGAATGCACTTAGTTTTTTAAAAATAGTAACTGTTAAACTTGAAAATTGGGAGGAGAAAGACCAAACCCACTTTTAATTGTCCAATTAAGGCAAGCTTTATTAAACACTGGCCAGGAAGATGGACACTGACCAGGTCTATACCCAGGATTCCCACAGAATGAGGCTGAAAGGCTGAATTGCATTAATCAGATGCTCATAAAGGCAAACCCCACAAGGCTACAGTACTTCCCATCTTCATCCAGTCTTGGGCAAGCATACATCCAGACGTATTTCCTGCCTACATACCTACCACCTACGTGTGATCAAGCACATCCTGTGACTTGGGGCAACTAACCTTGTTCATTGAAGTGAAAACATGTGACTTGTTATCTTACATGAATAAGGGCCTCCAGCATTCCAGGAAGTTCCCTGTCCTTGGGCAAGTAGGGCTTACGGGCTAACTTTAGCCCTTACAAGAAGATATACAAGACATAAGAGAAAAAGGCAATTGATACCATCATTTATCTAATTTAAATTTATCCAGAGTTGGGAGTCAGCTCAATCAGGAAAGTGTTTGCTCCGCAAGCAAGAGAACTTGAACTTGGATCCCCAATACCCATGTAGAAAACCAGATATGGAGGCATACACCTAATCCTAGCTCTGTGGAGGCCAAGATGGAGGTATCTCTGTCATTTGCTGGCCAGTTAGTCTCACTGAATCAATGAGCTACAGGTTAAATGGGAGACTCAAATCTATGGTGGAGGGAGAAAGACGAAAGCATCTAAAACTAATCACTGGTCTCCTCACACATATGCACACATAAACATATGAACACATACATGTGAATACACCATACACAAATAAATTAATAACATTCATTCAAGTGGCCAGCTATGGTAGATACATGTTGCCACCTCTCCAGCCACCATGCAACATATGCTCTTCCAAAAACTTATCAGACCAAAGTTCTGGAAACTCTCCATAACTACTTTGCTTGTTTGCTGAGGAATTTACCCATGACCAGCTCCAAGGCTCATCCTTGCTTGGCAGGGACAGAAACACAGAAAGAAACCAAATCCTAAATGATTTAGAGCACAGCTGAGCCAGTGTGATTTTGCAGCTCACCCCACCTTTAACCTTTTCCTGTACAAGCTACTACTTCAAACAGAATTCTTTTGTTGACCCATCCTAGCTCACTTTTTAAAAGTACTTATTTATTTATGTTTTTAAAAAATCATGTGTTAGGGTTTTGCCTGCTTGTATATATGCGCAGCACATGTGTGACTGGTGCTCTTGGAGGCCAGAAGAGACTGTCCCATACAAGGGTAACTGGAGTTACAGATGGCTGTGAGTCACCTTGTGGGTGCTGGGAACTGAACTCAGATCTTCTAAAGGAACAACAATTTCTTTAACCCCTGATCCACTGCTCCATCCTTCTATCTGTTGGATCCACTACATAGTACATTCATATAGACATGTCTACCTGCTCTTCTATTATGGGTCCTGCAGGTTGCTTGTACCTCTGACTATCCACAGAAGCCTGCCAGTTTGGGATGGCTGCCATGCAGAAGATAGACAGGATTCCAGGAAGCATGAAGCATGTAGAAGTTGCAGTTACTGGATACCCTCATTTGTAAAGTACTAGTGGAGAATATCTCTAGGAGAGAGGTTGCTGAAAGTAGCTCTATTATTCCAAGACTTCATAGTCTTCATGCTATGGGCTGGACATGCACTTGTCTTTTTCTTACAGGTTGGTATTCCAGGTTATCTCCCATCAAATCCTCCTTTGAATGGTGCTCATAAATAGCTGTATCGGTGACTTCCTCTTCCTGGGATAATACACCATGACTGAAGCAGCTTACAGAAAGAAAGGTTTAGTTGGCTTATAGTTCCATAGGGATAGGAGTCCATCGTGGCAGGGAGGCATGGGAGCAAGCAGCAGGAATGGCATCGGAACAGAATGCCGAGAGCCCACCTCCCTTACAGTAAGTGCAGAGCTTACTGGAAATGAGACAAGTCTTACAACTCTCAACATCCTTCCTCTAACAAGGCCATAGCTCCTATACCTTCCCAAAGAGCACCACTCACTGGGAACCAAGTGGTCAAATATATTACCCTATGGGGGCATTCTCATTCAAAACCACAATGGCCTTCTCTTAGTTGTCAGCATTGTGCTGCCTGCTTGGTCTCTGTGTGATGAGGAAGGGAGGGAACAGGCCTTGTTTTATGCTAAAGCAGTCCTCATTAATTTAGAAACTGATCCCTGGCATGAACATTCAAAGAACGGTGTGTGGGAAACAAACTGGAGTAGGCATCACTTTGGAACATCTCTGCCATACTGCATAAAATTGTCCTGCCTCTAAAATCCTGTCTAAACCACTAAAATTCAGGAGAGACAAGAACTGAGAAGATGCAGCAGAATTCTTGTACCACTTATGACTTACTCCACCCAAATGTACAAGGCTCAAGTGGGCAAAAATCATGTTCATAATAATACTTGCTGAAGTGCTAATGAGATGCATGTTTTTGTGGCCAGGTTGATTGTTGCCAGCATGGGTTCAGAGAGGCCTCAAGCTCCTGCTGTACTTACTGACTGACCTGCTAGCTTTGGTATATTATCAGGAACAGTGTGCACAATGGAGTCCTAATGAATATGCATTGTGAAGTTATTAAATGAATAAAAATATTAAGATGTCTTTGTTAATAAAGCTGTTACACAGCCAATTGGCATGCTCTTCCACCCCCACCTTTCTTTGGCTGCCTATATGTCCTTGCATAGAGCTGAGACCTCTTGGGCTTTTCCCTCATTCAGTTTGGCTTGTTCATTAGTGTTATCCTTGTTTGGTTCACATCTGGGGATCTTTTGAGTAGAATGTACTCTGCCCAAATTGTCCCAATCTTGATGAAAAGCTAGCAAGTAAGTACCACTGTACCTAGGATTTTGATGAAATTATTCAGGAATATTCCTTTCTCTAGTTGTGAGGACAAACATAGCAACCTCCATCTTTCCAGCTCATAGTGCAGCAAAGAGTCACTTTGTAATTTGACTATTATGATGCAATGCCATTGGAGAGTAGTCATTTTGTATTTGTACCTACTTGTAATATACTATCACCTTTGTACACTGCCTTCCAATCTCTACTCCCACTGGATGACCTGCTCTTCCAGTTCTCAGTGGGTTATGATTTCATTCTGCAGTTCTCATTTAGTGTTAGTAACTATTGTTGCCACTCGCCCAGGGGGAGGCTTACTTTCAGTAATTATTACTTAGGTAATATGCCTGTTAACTGCTGTGAGATAAAAGATAAAGCTTGTGAAATTATGACTGTTAATACTGTTGGTGCTACTTAATTTAAAAAATTACAGTGTTTCATAAATGAGAATATCTTAAAAATATGGTTCACAATTTGCATTTTCTGAATGAAGATAATTTGCTAATTTTAGCATCTTTTTTTTGCCCACTGCACTTTTATTCATATAGCTCAACCAGACATGAATTGATATCAAGATGGCATTTTCACTATTTCACATAACAAGCTGTTTTTCTTCAAATGAGGTCAGCTCTAAGTAGGTCACTCTAAATTATAAGTATAGGGGATGGTAGTGTTATGTTGTTTGCCAGAAACTTCTCTGCTCACAGGTATTAAGAGGTAGGTGCTATGAATTATGTATAGTGATGAAGATGCGGGATGAAACACTCGCACTTTGAGGTGCAGCTGGGTGTGTTTTAAAAGGTGAGTGGGCAGGTCAGCCTCCACTTTTACTCTAAGTGACTGAATGGTCCTGCTGGAAAATGCTGAGTTTTAAAAGGCAACCTTGCCATGGAGGGGAGAGATATAGCTACTGAGGCCACAGAACTTCTTCCTTTTGTCATTTTCCCTCCTGCTGGGTCCTGACTTCTAAATAAAAACCCACACCAGAGAGCCCAAAGCTGGACCTTCATTCAAATAGTTTTCTTTTATGTACTGGTAGCCCTGCTTATTTTAGTAGTGTAAAACAAATAGACGATTGTATCAGTATACCAATTTTATATTCTCTAAGAAAGATTATATGCAGAAAGACATGAAACCAGGAGAGTTTGGACCAGATGTGGTATAGGAGACCAAACTCTTGGGGAAGATGAGTGAGGCGGTATTTTCCTAGTCAATGAACATTAACCGGGAGTCTCTTGTCTGATGTTTCTATCGCTTACCATGTCCACAACACTTCATTGACTTGTCTATAAAAGTGAGGGTTAGAGTCAATGAAGGAATGACAGCAGAAGCATGCAGAGCAAACCCAGGGGAACCATAGAAGGTAGGGAAGTGTGAATTTTAACTCATAAGTTTTGAGAAAACAGCTGCGCAGGAACGGCAACTTTTGATGCGAAGTGGATCTTGACAGAAGCTCAGATCTCTGATAGTTCAGAGCTGTTCATTTTGTCAACACAGAGGCGAGATAGAGTCTTATGGGATTAAGAAACTCCGGGGCTAAAAATATAGTTTGACATTTCTTGAACGCACTTGACAAGACTCCACATAAAATTGCATTAGTATTCTCTCCAGTTAAAAGAAGAAGTTTAAGGAAGACTGAGTTCTTTTTATTCAAACTCACACAATTTTTTATCTTGCCTTGACACCCAAAAATCATATAAGATTTGACTCCAAATGTTAAGTGTATGGTATTTTAGCATGAGTTGAAAAATTTAAGGTATAGATATAATGTTATACTAAAAGTAAATTGAATTTATGATTAAATTAAAAAAAGTAAGAAGCCCTGAAAAAAAGCCAATCACACAGATTCTGTACAATAAGTCTTCAACACAGCAGGTATATGATTGCTAACCATGTTGCTAATGGCTCTTGGTGTCTTGGAGTGATACAGCTGGCTGATAGGTTGTAGTTATTCTATAAGTAGAGATGAAAGGTTGTGTGGATGAGCAAGGGGTACAGAGTACAAAACGCCAACAGTCCCCAGGCTTGGGTTGATGTAGACATGAAGGCTAATGCTATTAGGGCTGAAATCTATAGAAAAGGGCTGCGGTGAGGAAGAGGTAGGACTGGGCAAATGAACAGTAATTGATCGGGAGGGAGTTGTAAGAGATCAGCAGCAAAAGCTGTGATTGCCAGCCAGTAATCATCAAATATTGGTACCTGCAGAGCAGCATAATCTAAGCCTTTCGTGTCAGACACATTGCCAATCACTGTCTTAAAACCCATGCTTTCTTTGATCCTTCTTTCCTTTCAAAAACGTCATTTGTCTGTTTGTTAGACTCTCACTCTTGCTGTTTAGCTTCGGGAAAAAGAGATTGCAATGTTCAATCACATTATTTACTCTTTAAATATTAAAAAAACCCAAACAACAAACAAACAAACAAAAACCCTGCAGATGACTTAGTTTTCAATAACCAGTGTGAAGGTGAGAATGGTGAACGAGGCTGAAACACCTATGGCTCTGTTCTTCTGAGAGTTTACCAAATGGCAGCCTTCTGTTTGATGTTCTCATTTTACTCTGTAAACCACGGTGCTATAATTTCTAAAGAGGTCTTTGCCCATTTGGACTTGAACTTCTTAAGTACATTGCGCAGCCAAATAATTATAAGATTTGGTGTCCGACTGTGAGGCATGTAATTTCTTCATGTCTTCAAATTTAGCACTACCACTTCAAAAAGCAAGTAGAGGTACTGTTTTCCCCAGACATGCCACACAAAGCCAACACAGTGACAATATTATTATTAATTAGTTCGGAATTTTGTGAAAATTATATTGACAGAATGAGCTAATTTGAGATGGTCCTTGAATATACCAAAAAGTCATTTGAACAAGACTCCACGGTACCAGATGCCCAGGGAGGAACAACACGCTGGTGTGGAGACAGAAGGCGTAGACACAAATGCAGGGCAAGTTGGAATCTTGTTCAGCTCCACCAGGGTCGCCAGTTTCAAATCAGAGAGTGGCTGATGAAGGCATGAGATCTGCAGCAGGGGGAAGGCTGAGGCAGCAGTGACAGATTGTGAGTCAGCAGGGCCTTGTTGCTAACCTGCAAGGCAGCATGGTATTTCCTGAAGGTGTTCCAGGGGTAAAAATAAAACCCGAGGATGTGAAGTTGTCTAAACCTCTCAAAGAAAATGGCGCCTGCCTGTGTCAGCTACCTGAACTCTGAGGCGCCAAAACAATACACTCATATTTTATTTAGCATCTAAATGACTTTGTATCTAAATTGTATCTAAATTGTACATGTACACAGTTTATATAATCCACAAAAGTAAATAATAAATATCCAGTTACTTCACTTTTCCCTTTCCTTATACAATTTATTTAAAAATAAATGATAACAGCAATGACTAAATTCATGAATGAAGTTTACTTGAAGGAAAACTGCTTTTTAAAGAACATTCAACATTTTATTTGTACTTTAACTTTTGGGGCTACAACCATCTATCACTGCTAGGTTTCATTACACTGCTTAAGACATCACCCAGCTAGTGCTTTGATTAGGACTGGTGGTTTAGAAAGTGTTGTTACAGCTGCCACTCTAACAGTGACATTGGGAAAGGAATTCGGTCTGACATTCCAGAACCCTTTCTAAATGTTTTCTACTTACTGAGCAAGTGATGTGACCCAATTCTATTGGGTACATTTTTTTTTTAATTCCTATTTTACAGAGACATGGTACAACAAAGGTTGTATCTAATCTATAATGATATGTTTTGAGCAGTGATGATCTTTGGATATTGGATAGTACTCCACAGTAGCGTTCTTTCAGTCAAAATTTAGTATCAGTACAACTTAATCACTGGAAGTGTGTGGTGACAGTTAGCTTTGATGAAACATCTCTGAAGACTGTTGTATTGACCCTCCCCTAGTAAACAGAAAAAATGTAAAGATAAATGTTTTCTCTTATTAGTAGTATTGGCCTGGAGCTTGGTTCAAGTTTCAATCCTGTTGCTTACTAAATACTACCTAAACCTTTGTTTACTTATTGGTGAAGTGATACATCTTTGTAAACCATCTGGCATGGAATGTGCATTGTATAAATGCTCTCATAAGTGATAGCTATTATGGGCTGGAGAGATGTTTTAGTAAGAGTGCTTCCTCTGTAAGCAAGAGGACCGAGTTTGAACTACAAGCAGACACACAGAAAGCCAGATATGTCTGCATATGCCTACAACTCAACATTGGGATATAGAAACTGAGAGTTCACTGCCCAGCCAGCCCTGCCTAAACATTTCACTTCTGGTTCAGTGAGAAACTTTTTTGCAAGGTAAGAGAAGGACACACAAGGGTCTCTTCTAGACTCCATGTGTGTGTGTGTACATGGGTGCACAGACCCACACACTTACATGCAAACACCATACTCACACACATAACCCCCAACATGATATAAAATAAATGATAGTTATTACCATTTTTTTCTATTTCCTTACATAGAAAGTGCAGATAATGCTGAGAAAGATTTTGTGGATTAAATTAGTGGGATCCAGTATGTCCTCATCTGTGAGTGTGTGTGCACATGACATAGGTTTGCATTGTGTAGCCATCAGCACAGTGAGTTCATGTGTCAGAGCATGCCACTTAGAACAATGCCCAGCATGTAGAAAGAAAGCACTTGCATGGAAGCTTCTCTTCTTCCCCCCTTTGCATTTTTTGCTGTGGTCATGTTCAGGCTATAATTCTATTCTTCCTCTATTGCTACTCTTGCTGATTTGTGGTTATGTCTGGTGAATTCATTTCTTAATTTTTATTACTTGACTGGGCATGCACAGCGATGTGCTAACTCTGATCACCAGGAAGGTGAGGACTATGTGGGGTCGTGTTACATGGAGCACCTAGGGAATACTGGGAATCAGCACATGGATGCAGAAGTTACATTGGGCTCAGTGGAGGCATGTAGGAATCATGGGGATATGTGGGTTGTTTGAAACCTCTGAGGTGAAAAGGGAGAAGCTGTTCTGGAGCTTGAAAGAACATGGACATCCATGAGAGCTGCAGCAGAATGAAGCTGAGAATGGAGTTTGTGAGTCACCCTGGCAAATTAACTCATTTCAGTTCTTCCACAGCAGTGATACAATGTCCCTTCACCAGTCCTTCCTACAAACTTTGCTGATGCTGCTTCTTGGCCCCTTGCCCAATTCTCTTAGTATTCCCCAGCATGCTGCATTTGCTCCAGGAGTGGCAGGCACTTCCCTGTCCTTGGGAGCATCTTTTGTTTTACTTCCTAGACCTGAATGGTATTGAGGGGGGAAAAAAAACCAATGTTATCTCTTTTCTGTTAAGATGCTTTTATATGTCATTCAGCCTGTATCAGCTCTTCATGCAATGGCTTATCACATCCATTATTGATACTTAGGTGCTTGTTGAGCAGTTTATAATACCCAAATCTTAACTGCTTTCACAAGCTATTGTATGTTGACCTTTTGCTGTCTCTTCCAGATGTGTCTGTTTTTTGTAGCATTAAGATTCAATGAGTGAAGGAGATTATGGTAGTTCTCAGATGTGTAAATACTGATCACACTATGCTTCCTAAACATATTCGTCTCTGATATCACCTTGCTTCTAATTTATAAAAACAGACTGATGTACATTTTATTGCATGGCCTTTCCTTTAGGTATTGCAAAATGGCTCTTCTCAAATTAGTTATTGAGTCAAAAAATTTAAACAATCTTTTCCCAGATGATTTTTTATATCCTAAAAAAGTCCACAGTGGGTGCTTTCAGTGTACAGTGACTGTCAGTCACCCCTGAGTTCTGAGTACCAGTCAGTGGACCCTCTGGTCCTCCTGCATAGTGACTGTCAGTCACCCTGGGTTCAGAATACTAGTCAGTGGACCCTCTGGTCCTCCTGCTCACCTCACCCTCCCTCTATCTTGCTTGGAGAAGAAACTCTCATTTGACAAAATTAGGCTAGGAAATGTCAGAGATGGCTTAGTAGAAAACTTACTAACTTTTTTTTTTTTTTAAACTGGGCAAGGGAATGTCCATTTTTTTTAGTAATGTAGCCTCTGGAAGATTGACCTCCCTCTAGTGGAAGTACATGCATCCAAAAGTAGCACAAATTGGATACAATAGTTTTTAAAACAAAAGGCCAGAAAGGTATGTGTGTAAGAAAGGGGGTGGATCTAAGAGGAGTTGGGACAGGGTGAATATGATCAAAGCATGTTATACAAAAGTGTCAAAGAACTAACAAAAAAATATCAAAGAAAAAGAAAGCTGCAAAATGTAGCATCCTGGGTGCGCTCTTGTAGATTCTTTGAGATAAACACATCCCATCTTCTTATGCATTTGGGGTTATTGTAACCACTCCTGATATACCAGCCCAAATGAATTTTCTTCAGACATTCTCTTGCTTTTGTCTTGCGTTGAACCCTACATTTGAATGAGAGGGATTCCAAGATAATTAGACTAGTTCTCAATGGCTCTGAAAGGGGTAGGCGTCAGAGGAAGGGCGAGGTTGGACAAACAGCCTTCTTCATTCTCGGTGGTCGTGGATGCAGAAGAGGAGAGGATTCAAAGACAGAACTAGGGTTAGGACACAAGCCAAAGTCAGAATTAAACTACGCTAAGGGTCTGGCAAATTCTTGATAAAAGCTGAAAATGTAGGAGCAAGAACTGCAAAGGAAAGTACTGGCCTAAAGAATTCCTTTTAACTGAAGCACAATAAGGGAACTCCTGAGTGAGGAGACTCACAGTCTTAGCTGGTAGAGTGGTAAGTTGCAGCAGGAGATGTGAACACAGCCAGCCTGTTAGAATTCAGGATCCCTTCAGCCACCACCTGAATGGGGCAATTTGACCACATTTGTGGCTAGGAAGTGAAACCGTACTTTTTAATTATTAATCATTTATTTATTAACAAATACACTTATTTATAACAAATACACTTACTACTATTCCTAAAAATTCCTATAACCCCTATGAGCGCCTACGACCCCTAAGACCTAACCACTAAACCTATTGATAACTATTACAACTATTTTCATAACCTTTTACAAGGATACAGTCTCTGGGGCAGGTCCTCAGTCGCCAGGAACACAGTCTCTGGGGTAGACCTTTTAATGCACTTAGCAGTCTTTATTCTGGAATATCTCAGACGCAGGTTCGTCGGGGTAAATTGGCTATGGCAGTCTCACCTTAAATAAGGCTTGAGGCTTTCTTCTCTCTGGGAGACCTCAGCCTTCCATAGGCCAACTTATTTCCTTGGTATCAGCAACTCTGCCACTCTGCCTCAGTCTTTAAAGCTGGCCACAGTTCCGTTCAGGCCACTGTTTGGACAGGTCAAACCCCTCTAGGCAAGAGCTGAGCCACAGGGTTTAGTCCTTGGCCTTTTGCTGTCTTGCTGAGGCTTTATCTGCTCACCAGCTTCCTTCTGCCTCAGGGAGATCTGGCCATTGGTCTACCAGCACTTTCTCCAGCAGGACTCTCGGAGCTCTCTCATATCGGGGGCCCTTAGCACGCAGCTCTCTGGGCTCATCCACTTGTCCTTAAATAGGATCACTCCTTGTTCCACCTGCTTCAGCTTAATTTGGGCTCTGCCCCTTTAAGAGTTGAAAAGGATGCCAGGTCATAAAGTCTTTCCTTGTCTCACCTGGCTTCAACCTTGTTTTTCAGTCCATAGACACTCATGTGACTTCATCCATAAGCTGATAAGTTAATTGCTCACAGCAAAGTTGATCTTCATGCCCCGAATTGAGACTGTATCAGAAACCTAGATATTCACTAAATCTAACTTATATTAATCTATCAACCCCTACAAGGAAGATTAAAATCATCAGTTGATTCAAAGAGTAAAAGTGCTTTCTACAAAAATGATTTTTGGTGTGGTGGTTATCACCAGTGACTTCTGAGAGGAAAATGAAGCTTTGAATTTTATGTAGAACAAATGTAGCCCCCCAAAAAAAACAAACAAAAACAAACAAACAAAAAAAAACAAAAACAAACCGCCCAGACTTTCCTCCACACTGACATCCAAGGGGAGAGCCAGCTTAGCAGGGAAGGGCTTGAGTTTGGCATCAAGTTCAGCCTTTACAGAATGAATGTCACAAGACTAGTGTGTTCTGAGTGGACACATCAGCATGCTTTATTAATGAAGCAGCCATGCAGCCATAAGCAACACGGCAAAAAGATCACATTATTAGCCCTCCAACTCTTATGTTCCCATTAATATGTTTTTCAAAATCTTCTTCCACTTGAATCAAGAGGGACAATTCTTGCTCAGAATCTAATGCCCCCCCCCCAAGTACTTCTGTCTTATAAATAAGCCTTCCTATTTAAGTACACAAGTTGTCTTATCAAATATGTAAATGACATACACTAGAGTTGACCCACATTTGAAGCTTACAGTCTTCTGTGCTTCTCTGCATTACTGCTACCCCACTGCAGATGCTTAGTGGATTGTTTGGAATGGGTGAACTAATTTTTCATCAATTCATCAAAAATGTTCATCTCATAAGGGTTTTCACCATCTTGGCTTCTCTCTACTTTCTTCCACTAGATTATAGGTTCCACGCACAGGTATGGTTCCTAGGAGATGTCATTTCCCTTGGAGCACACACAGTGAAAGAGATTTCATTTTCTTTGAGCTTAAGGTCTCAAATAGCCCATTGGGTGTTTTCACGGATGGATCTACTTCCAAGTCCTTGAGTATGAATCTGAGCTGTAGGCCTACTGGGCCTAGAGTTGGCCTCACCTTAATCACAACCACCTGAGATACCTGGAGTCCCTCTGAGGCCCAAGTATAGTCCTCTTGTCCAGGGTAGAAAAATGGAGCTGAAACTTATGGAGTATGAAGAACATAACTTACAGTTCCTGTTTCATCTCTGCTGTTCATTATGTAGTAAGGAGGTTGCTCCACTTTGTCAAGTCCCTGGTTCTCCGTGGAGTGTGGACAGCTTTGTGCATAGGAGCTGTGTTTGTGCCTTGCTCAGACTGGATCTGGTTTCAATGAAGCATCCGGCACAGCTAGAGCTACAAGTTACCTACCCTCTTCAAAGTGTCTTTTTATTTCATACGTGCACATATTGAGTTAGACTAGGTAGAAAAATCCTGGATCTGCAAGACTGTTGGATGGCTTGGAGAATCCACTCTTCTGATCATTTTCCTCCGAAACATTTTGCTTTTTCAAGACATGTACAGTCATATAGGCAATAAAGCAGAAGGAACGGTGGGAGATAAATGAGAAAATTTGCTCATATTCCTATTACCATGTGGAAACCACAGTTTACATTTGTTGTACTTTCTTTTCAAACTTTTGTTCCTTTCCACTGAATATTTCTTACTAATAATATGAATATTGTCATTAAATTACATTCTGAATTGTTTTTGTGGCACTGGGAATGAACTCAGGAGCTTCAGCATGCTAGCCAGGCACTCCATTGCTGACTACACTGCTGCCCACTCCTTTTCTTTTCTTTCTTTTTTTTTTTTTTTTTTTGGTTTTTCGAGACAGGGTTTCTCTGTGTAATATCTCTGGCTGTCCTGGACTCACTTTGTAGACCAGGCTGGCCTCGAAATCACAGTGATCTGCCTGCCTCTGCCTCCCAAGTGCTGGGACTAAAGGTGTGCGCCACCACGCCCGGCAGCCCACTCCTTTTCTAAGCAAAGATCTTGTCAGGTGCTTAGTAACTTTGCCAGCCGGGCTTTCTGCCCAGGGACCATGCTATTTTCTTTGTGACACCTCTCTTCATCAGGATTTTAGAATTGGGATATATGTAGTTAAAATATCATCTAAGTCCGTGTTTCATAACATAAAAGAGCCACATTGGGCATTTTCCACTGCATAGTTCAGAGGGATCTGTTACTTACTTTGTGGAACTCTTGCTATTTTGATGTCAAGAATGTCCCCTTCTTTCTGAATTGAATCAATTAAACACCAAGTACCCATTTTGTTCCATCCCTCAGCCACTGGCAACAACTACTATATTCTCTGATCTCATGGAGGCGAGTATTCTACCTACATGATCAAAGTACTATTTATATCTGATTCATTCCACCTAGTGGAATGCTTCCTAGGTTCATTCACATTGTTGCATGTCTCAGAATTTCCTTCTTGTTAAGGGTTAAATATTGTAGCATTTTATGTATTTGGCCATTGGGGGCTATTTGGATGGCTTCCAGTCTTTGGCTAATGTGAAGACTTCTGAAGGCTATATAATTTTGTGTTTAAGTTTCTGCTGTCAGGAAGTGGGCTCGCTGGCTTCTACAATAATTCTGTGCTTCAATTTTTATGGAATTACTATATTTTTTTCTGGCAATTGATGCTCAGTTTGTATCTCCACAGCAATGCACAGGATTGTGGCTTCTTGATCATTTTCAATGGGTATCTGTAGAATGAATGAATTAGTAATATGCTTCCTTTCTATTGAGGGCTTTCAATATTTATCTTGTCACTTCTTAGCAGCAAGCACTATTTTTTTTTAAATCCATGAATCCCTGTCAACTTCAGTGGGGTTTAGCCCTAAAATATATCTTAAATGTGTTTGTGATGGATAATTTAATTTTAACCTTATATGTGGAATGAAGGAAGAAAGTTCTAGGAACTCAACCTAGAGTTAAGGGAAGTTTGGCAGGCAACTTCTTTTAATATTCAAGAAGATACTGATGCATCAAAACCAAAAAGGAACATTTTCCCCTTTAACAGGATCTGTGAATGGAGATTAAACTCTTGGTGTTCACTTGGCTATACCATCCCCTTTTCTGCATTGTAAGGCATCTCCTATCCTGTGGAACTCCTGCTGCAGATGGAAATGTGTTCTATAATGATCTCAAGATAATTAAAATGTGGCTCTCCAAAATTTAATGAAACAAGACATGGAGAGAATAAGAAAGTTAAGTGTATAAGGGCAGCAAAGGGGAGTAGGTAGAATACAGTGGACAGCCATCTCACCAAGAAAAGGACTGAGTTCCTCGTGTCCAGCCCACCTTGTCACTTTTGATGTAAGGCCTCCCTCTCTTCAGCAACAAGTGCAATACGAGTTCCAGCAGGTTTCTTGTGGGACCATTTAGATTGCAGTGCGCTGTCTGTCATTTCAAAACAGAAATTTTTTTTTTTATTAAATACTTTATTTTTTTTCTTCAAGTTACATCTCAGTCACAGACCCTTCCCTATTCCCCCTTCCTGTCCCACCCTTCCACCCTCTTCCCCCCAACAGCTTCCCCTTTCAGTCCAACAAATGGTTCCTTCTCTTATAACAGTAAATACTATACAAAACAGCAGAAATAAATATGCCACATTTATGAGAGTTAAATGGCCCAGTATACCTTCCCAATGTCCAGTTCATACATATTTGGCCCCTGACTTTAACATTCTACCATCTAACCATCTCCATGAGTTTAAAGTTCTATAACTGACTTAGCTTTCATACTAACTTGCATCACTATTATAACCATCTTCTTAGATCTAGAATGCCCTCTTGATTCCTAAACAACTCAAAATTTAACTATGAGACTCTAGCTGTCTATTCTTCAACCACCTCAGAGACCTGAGAGGGATAAATATATCTGCTTATATAGGAAGTACAGGGCTTGCAGCTTCCAAAACTAAGAAATGACATACCAGTGACTACCTGGACAGTTCCCATTTTCTCTCCATACATTCCAGCATCAGTCTTCAGCCTTTTGGTCCTGTTTCTCTGACAGACATTGATTGTAGAGCAGGGATTATGAAGGACTTACCTACCCTGTCTTGGCAGAGCTAGGCTGTCGACTTCTCTGCTACCAAGTTTTGTCCTTTTTGGACAGCAGTCTGTCTGCAGTTGAAGCAAGGAGATTTTTCATGCTAAGAGATAGGCTTGCCACTAATTCAACCATCTTACAGTGGAGATTCTTCAATGCTTATCTTCTACTTGGAGTGCTGTCAGGAGCTGATATGTCTCAATATTAAAACAAAAATCTTAATTTAAGACAACATCTTTGAATGCCATATTCTGCAGTTCTCTTGGGGTTTTTGAAGATGCCCTATCCATCTCTTGTATTTGAATAAGCAAATGTTGCTTGTCTCTTAACAACTTGATTACTGAGTAGCTTAGAGAATATCTGTGATAGACTGTCATAGTAGCTAACAAAGTGACATGCTTGGATGACTAGGAGTTTGTTTTTCTTAACTATCCTAAACAGTTTAAGACGGTTGGTATCAAGAGGCCAGAGCTTCACATTTCATTTTTAAGTATCTCTAGGTACGATACCATTAGGAAGTGTTGCCTTTAATTTTGTATCAATATACAAAGATCTATTCAAATGTGGCTAAATATACTCTTAATTTTGTATAAATATACAAAGATCAATGCCTTTGTAGCCCAATACAATCTTAATATTACATCCATATACAAGGGTCAATACCATTGTGGCCAACTATAGTCTTAATTTTGTATCAATATACAAAGATCAATACCGATGTAGTCCAATACAATCTTATTTTTGCACAATAAACAATGGTCAATACCACTTTAGCCAAATATACTACTAATTTTGTATCAATATACAAAGGTATAAGGGCATATTCAATAATCTGTCCCTTCTTCTTGGTCCTTCCTGTGCTATGTCAATGTCTCATTTTTCTCAAGTCCGTGCACTCCTAGATAGGAGAGAAAGAAGGATACAGAAAAGGGAAAGAAGGAATACCCTGGGTCTAACCTCCAAAATCCATTAAACAGGACCATTTAACAACTTGTAATCTCTTCCCCTAAATAACAGAGTTTTCAGTTATCCTTCAAATAACCAAAAGGGGGGGGGGGGCGAAGAAACACCCTCCCCACCCTCTGGGCATGGGACGTCCGCTCTCTTAAAATGACTTCCTGCTGATTTGGGTGATAGTAAACCTGTTTGGGGCCCGAACCAAAATGGAAAAATGGTTAAAAATGTTAGTACAATCCTTTTAAGCAGAGAGATACACAGCTTTTTGCACTAAAATCTGTAAGCTTTGTTAGGTAAGAAGATTTGCCGGGCAAAATACTATAGAGCATCCATCTTCCTTTTCTTCTTTACAAAATAGATTTATCATTACAGCTCATTATAGTTCAGTGCGTAACTAGCAGGTTTCTTGAAGAGTCTCCACCTCATGCTCACAAACAGTCCACTCCCTCCGTAAACACAGTCCTAAGCCTGGGCGGTAATGGGAATATTTATTTATTCACAGCTGATTTATGTTCTCCAATTGCCTGTGGCTGTGTCTGCAGGCAGAGTGAAGCAGATTGTTACAACTTTAATTAAGGTCTGTGTGCTGGGTGTGCTTGCCCTGTACCCCTAACATTTCTTCTTTTTCTCAGATCTTTGCCTCATCCAATTCACCATGCCCCCCAGGAAAGCTATTAATAATTTAATCTTCACAGTTTACAAAATGGGGACTGGTTGGGGTATAACCTGATTAAAATGTACACTTACAAATCATTCATTTAATTGTAGTTTCTCCGTTTCAGAGAATGTACTTGTCGTTTTGCTAATTTCATGGTCATTGTATTCTCTGTGACACCCTTGCCAATTATGTGTGTGGACTAGGTTTGCCTAATCCTGCACCAGCAATCTCACTGCTTCATGGGAAAATCCTAGGCCTGCTGTTAGCTCAGTGGTTCTCAGCCTTCCTGATGCTGTCACTCACTAATACAGTTCCTCCTAATAGTGGGAGTAGGTGTGTCTCTGACCCTTTCACTTTCTCTTGTGACCCCTTTCCTCCCACTGGGTTGCCTCATCCAACTTTGATATGAGGGCTTAGGCCTAGTCTTATTGAATCTTGTTATGCAGTGTTTGGTTGACATCACTGGAGAGGCCTGCTCTTTTCAGGAGGGAAATGTAGGAGGAGCAAGGGATCTGGGGGGAGGGGAGAAGAGGAGAGGGACTGGAATGAGGGGAGGGAGTAGAAACTTCATTCAGGATGTATTGTACAGGAGAAGAATATTGTAATTTTGCTTTTGTTATGAATCATAATGAAAATATCTGTGTTTTCCTATGGTCTTAGGCAACTCCATGAAAGGATCATTCAGCCCTCAAGGGGTCATGACCAACAGATAGAGAGCCACAATCTTAGGGAGTCTAACTACTTGGAAGTTTTCCTCAGTGACTTACAATCACCTTTCTTGAATTTATATTCTGTTACTATTGTGGCCATACCAACCAACCTCCTTCCTTCCTTCCTTCCTTCCTTCCTTCCTTCCTTCCTTCCTTCCTTCCTCCCTCCCTCCCTCCCTCCCTCCCTCCCTCCCTCCCTTCCTTCCTTCCTTCCTTCTGTCCTTCCTTCCTTTCTCCCTGCCTCCCTCCCTCCTTTCCCCTCTCCCTCCCTTCCTACCTTTTTTCCTTCTTATTTAAAGATATGCCAGTCATCTAGGTTTTGTCTTTTCTATGAAAGCATCTCCAACTTAAGTTACCTCTCAAATGTCTTCAAGCTTCCTCAGTAACTGTTCCACTTACTAGTATTTCCTATAATACAGATTCAACTGGAGTAGTGAAAAAAAAATGGATGCACATCAGAATTCCTCATTTCAGTTATGGCCTGACTAACAAAAAACTAAGCTAGAACTTCTCATGCCTCATGGGTTCTATGAATTTAGCTCAATATTTCCTCCCTTTATGGTAACTACATCAGCCATACTCCTTAGTGCAAGCTAAACATTGTCATGTCACTTTGTACCTCTCCAATGTTGTATTTAAGTTCGCATTGATTATAATAACAGAAACTTACAGTTAACAGTATGTAACCTCTGATCTTTTAAGATCTATGACATTTCTGTGTCTAGTTGCTTACCTCTGCCAATTCCCTCTGGTACACAGGATTGAACATCTGTGCCTAATTCATAGACCAATATATTACATCTCAGCATTCCGTCATTTCTTTAGTCAAGCTCTTTGGAGTAGGGACACTCAATCAATTCAAACCTATGCCTATCACACCTGGATTAAAAGTATGAGTTTAAGAGCCAGGCAGAGCTCCTGCGTATGCTCTCCAAACCTACTATAGAAATCAATAATATTTTATTTAACCTTGATTATTTATGCAAGCTATCTATGTTCTAATGGTCTTCCCTTTCAAAAGAAATATCTCCTTTGAAGATTCTGGAAAATACTTTATAAACACACACGTCAGCGGTATGCCTGGCCGGCAGCAAACAGTTCATCCCAGTGATCTGTATTGCTGCATCTACCTGCTGAAGTTCAGGATCATGGCAGAAACCTCACAGCTTAGCTGTGCTAATTGGCAAATTGTGCTGAGTCAACTCCTTAGATGTCTAGTTAAATAAAAACTCATTTCACTGAAATTATTAATTTAAAATATCTTCTTAGATTCAGTAATTGCCTTCTCTATGTTAATAGATGCCTTCACTTGACTCCTTATTTTCATGTTGTAGTTAATAAAATACTCTTATGAACAACCATTCATAACAGCCACTTGCTTGACCTTCACACACACACACACACACACACACACACAGATATGCAAAATCATGTGTGATATAGAACATTTAGAAATGTATTAATATAAATACAAGGATTGCCAATAATCCCCAGGTAGAAATAATTTGTTAGAATTTTGATGTGTTTCCAGTGTTTTTCTATTTATGTGGAAGAATTCTTTCTAATGGCTAAGTTAATCGGTAAATAAGTCAACATGTCCTTATTCACTTAGGCATTCTCTTGGAAGACAGGTGTCTGTCAACACCACGATTGTTATATATGACTAAGGAGGTAATGGGGGCAAAATCAAGATGGATGAGAAATAATGTCTCAAAACATTAATGTACAACCAGGTGATATACTGAAAGGAGGGTAGGTAAGGGATCAGGCCCACATCTTTGGATTGGGTGTGGGCACTAGGAACTGAAGGAACTGGATATTAATAGCCTCTTGAGCACACTGCTCTCTCTCTCTTTCATGTATTTATTGCTTGGCTTCTTTTTAAAACTTAACCTGAGTTTTCTAACTCCAAGACTAAAGTATATATCCCTGAATTAAACTGAATTTTCAAACTGTCCCCCAAGAGTGTTGTTCCTTAACTATTCACGTATCAATTTACAAACCTGTGAAAGACTCTATGTAGACAAAATTGAGCTTACAGCTGATCTTAGGAGAAAAAAAAATGATTTGGCTTAACTGGGCGGGTAGAAGATATCACATGAGCCCTTAAAAGCAACAGAAAGGGTCAGAAAGGTGAGTCAGGGAGATATTACAGGAAACATGAACTAGGAGAGCTTGCTGAGGCAAAGTTTAGGGAGGAATAGACTTCACATTGCCATAAAGATGGAGGAAGGAGTTCCATTTGGGATCTCTAGAAACTTGAAACAGCCTCAGCTCATGTCACACAAGGAAATGGGTGTTCTGGGTTTATAAGTGCAGGGAACTCAGTTCCATATACTACCAGAATGAGCTTTGGAGCCACGCTGTCCCCTTATGCTTGCTACACCACTTCAAAATATGTCCCTGCCTTCTTTCCTTTGTTCCTTCCTTCCCTCCCTCCCTCCCTCCCTCCCTCCCTCTTTCTTCTTCCTTCCTTCTCTTCCTTTCATCCCTTCATTTCTTTAACCTTATGCATTCTCGGAAACAACCATGCTATCTCCATTGAGAAGCTTCCCTTGATACTGGTGTGTCTGCAAAGCTCTTGCTCATAGTGATCTCTGCTTACCTCCCCTTGTGCGCTGTTCCACTCAGACTCATTGGCTTGTTTTTCTGTATTCTTCAGCCTTAAATTCCTTTTGATGAAGGTTTATATCTTGTCTAACTTTTCATTTTAGTAACTATTATGAAGCACCCACTACTAGCAGGCTCTCAAAGTATAATTTCTGAAATAACAACAGGACAACAATTACTCCTGTACTGAGTTCAATGTGCTGACCAAAATACCTGATTACAATGATTGGATAATTATGTCTGTCTACTTATAGAAGAATGCAGTGATAAAACATTCTCAATTTTCATCTTTTAAAAATAAAATATGTTTCTCACTTTTCCACTTGTTATTCATAGCTTCTAGAGAAAGCCAGTTCATAAAGGCAGAAGACAAACACAAATTACCAACAACAGAAAAACAGAGCAAAACCTTTAGGTGAAAAGACACTTTCGCTCAAAGAAAGCATTTGCCATGAATTCATGTTGTATAGATATGTTATGTTTTACTAGTTGGGAAATTTATTTTTAGTTTATATGATCAAATCCATCAGTTAATTTCATGATGTGTCTTGATGCTGTGAGGTGGTGATGTTCCAGTCTCCATTCCTTAACTGGACTCAGTATATCATTTGAGAAAAATTTAAAAAAAGTTTGGTCCTTTAATCACAATTCATGGCCTACATATCAATTTCCATACCTGCTGGAGCTCCATAGTGAAACCTTGAGTTGAATCAAACAAATGGACAGGCAGACAAGCAAAAAGACAGACAGACTAATATTAAATAAAAGGACACGTTTGGGAGAGGCACATTTAGAAGTAGTGTTTGGCAGAGGATAAAGGAGGCTCTCTTCTGGATGAAATCACAGATTTGGGTTTATTAGTGTTTTATCTACTTCTTTTTGACATGAAACACAAGAAAAAACAAACATAGTTATTGTTACTTATAAAAGGTCTGAATGTAATTTCCTGTTCATACTCAAATCTCTCTGTCACTCTCTCTCACACACACACGTAGGAGCATTTACATATACACATATGCAAATATTACTACATTTTCACAGTGCTATTGATGTCTTTTTCACATGCTATCTACCACCGAATCAGGTCCCCAGAATGTTGTGCAGTAATCTGACACAGAATGGGGTACACACTCAATACGAATGCTTGGAGATGTTAGCCAAGTGGCATGTAGTGTGATTGACAGGAAATTTGGCTAGATTGTCTGCCAAAACTCCACTTCCATGCAATGGGCCTTTGGAAGTCCAGATAATGTAGTGTGGTTAGGATTTTGATACCTGCTCTTGCTGTGATCTTGGGGGGCTCCTCTGCTGCCAACAGTGAAGTGGAGTGGAGGAACCCTACCCCTGTTTTCTTGTCTTCCCAGTTAAGATCACACACTCATGAAAACAATCAGAATAGTAAATAGTCCCTATTCCTGCAGATACCTAAGAATGGCAAACGAGGGAAGGTTAGTCTAGAGAAAGCGATAACTATTATTCTATGATTTTTGCAAGTTCTTTCCAAAGTGTAAAGCGCACACGGGAAGGTGAAGACAGGGAGGCATGTGTGCGTGAATAGCTTCCTTCCAAGCATTTCCAAACACGGTGATATCACACCCAGACAGCTTCCCTAAGGGATGTAGTAGGTGAATACAAGAATGATTTCCCATCACAATAGCCTGCTCGTAAATGGAGCGCATGTTTAACAACCTTGTGATACTGAAACTCTGGTCAGTTTCAGATAATTTTGAGGGGCAAAATTGTTGTTGATTGTATATCGTTTAAGATTATTCCTAATGTGCCTGATAGAAATGCTGGCTCAGTGGTCTTAACTTTATAACTGAGAAAGGACAAAAGTTAGGAGTTTATATGTAAGATAGGGAATAATGGAGGGGCCAGAAGGGTAAGGAGGCTCCCCGAGCATCTGTGCTTTGTGTCTGTGTTAAACTCTCAGTGAATGACAGACCTACCTGGTAGTGGTTGACTGATGGGCAGTAGTTAGCCTAGCTTTAGGCAGGCCGTGGTTCTTGGAAGTAATGAGAGCGGGGGGAGAACTGAGGGGTTCGTACACATCGGCCTTACAGTGAACTAGTGCAGTCCAGGTGTGTATATATCTCTATTTAGTTCTCAGAGCAGATAAGGTTCCTAATACATAGTTTTTTGCCCAAAGGGGTCTAACTAAGGATACTTCTTGAAATGTGTGTGTGCATGCCTGTGTGCATGCGTGTGCGCATGCGCACATGTGAGTGTGTGTGTGTGTGTGTGTGTGTGTGTGTGTGTGTGTGTGTGTGTGTATTTAATGGTATCTAATCCAGATGGACAAATGTTATTAGGGACAATAAAGGTCATCAAAACTTTAATATTTTTGTCTGTTGTTTTAGAGCTACATATTTTATCAAAGCAAATATCTTATTTTTCTATTTTAAAAGTGTTTTGTGTTATATATCAATATAAATATGTCAATCAATATAGCAAATATGTCAGAATATTTAGGTCTGACCATGTGGGTCTTCTAGTGTTATGCCCTTTATAATGCTGTTAGTCTCATATTCATTTGTTTATTAAATCATTCATCAAATATTCAAAAATCCTTGGAGGCAAAAGCCATGTAATTTTAATGCTTGACACTTAGTAATGGTTTTTGAATTAATACGCTACACTAAAGAAAGTGTGGGGGAATTCAAATGAACCAGGATGAGCTCTGTAAGCCTGAGGAACTCACAGTCTGATAGAGACAAGTACACACATTTGTTCTTCATCTTAAGTTCTTAAGTACAACCAAATCGAACACAGCAGCAGGTACTTCCCAGGCAACACACCGTGTTCTCATATTTGAGATCAATTTGACCATCAGTATTTTTTTTCTTAGGCAGCTACTGCACGTCAGGGGCAGGGGCAGTATACAAATATTGAGCTGTGAGACCCTCCATAGCATGCAAACTGACTCAGGGAGCCCTCAATGATTCACTCACTTACCATTGATCTGTCTAGCCGCTACCTCCAAGGAGGAATCGATATGGCTGGCTTTCTATTTCAAGATGCAGTTGATGAAATTAAATCCTCTTCAGGTAAATTTAAGAATGGATTAAGGGACTCTGACCTGTGATATGGTATAAGACGTATGTAGAGTTTCCTCTAGAACATATGTAAAGGTAGGTTAGAAAATACTGTCAATGCCTGTAGACACCTCAGTGAGAGGAAGGTAAACATACAGAAATTACAGACCACATTCAGCTGTGAGATGTTTACATCAGAATACGTGAAATTATTTAATCCTGAGCCAGGCTGCTCTTTTAGGCCTGGAGTTCTTTTTTCTGTTATTGACTTTGGCCATCTCGAACTTGAATGTTCAGTAAGTGATTTTGATTTTTCATTTCTATTTACCTTGCTACAAATCAACACTCTTCCTTTTTTTTTTTCTTATTGTTTTCTGGTATTGGTGTTCATTTTTTTTTTTTTTTTGGTGCATTTAATTGCTTGACTGTTTTAAGGGCCCTGAAATTGATAGATGGAATCTGAGGATATTGTTAGATCCTTGTGGGTTCTAGAGCAAATCAGCCGTGACAATGCCTGTCTGGACAGCCAGATGGCCAGGGGGAAAACCAGTTAGTTCTTGACTCTCGTCTGCAGAGGTCATGCTGAAAGGATTGGAAGACTCAAGAGTAAGTACTTGTTTCGCTCCTCTGTATTTTATGCATAGCATCCTCTGTCTTGCTTTGTCAGAAATATCATTTTGTCAGTGAATTCTGTGCTGACCGCCCTGAACAAGCCCCAGCATTTCTCTGCTCTGTGACTTCTTCCTTTTACTCCTGTTTGTCTTGTCATACTCATGTTTATACCTCCTGACTCAGTACATACCATGTACCTTAGCGTGTTTATCCTTAAAGTTTTATTTCTATACAGAAATAAACACTGTAAGGTTTTTATTTTTTTATGTTTATTTATTTATTTGCCTTTATCATTTTATTTATTTATTTATTTATTTATTTGTTGCTTCAGGTTACATCTCCATCATATTGTCCTCTTTCCCCCTTCCTAGCCCATACCTCCCACCCTCTACCCCCTAACCCTTCCATCCCACTCCTCTGGAGTGCAGTGTCCCTACATAACAGTCCCCTGCCCCAGTTCAGCAGTCATATGAGGGCCAAGAGCCTCCTCATACACTGGAGGCCTACAAGGCAGCACCACTAGGGCAAAGTGTCTCATTGCCAGGGAGAGAAAACTAAAAAAACACACAAACAAACAAAAGTCTATGTCCATGTTCCCTTTGGTGCATTGGTTGTAGTATAGATATCCTGTACTATATAGCTAAAATCTGACTATAAGTGAATAGATGCCATGTGCATCCTTCTGAGCCTGGGTTAGCTCACTCAGGATGAGCTTCTCTAGTTCCGTTCATTTGGCTGCAAATTGAATAATTTCATTGTTTCTGATGGCTGAGTAATATTCCATTGTATAGATATACCACAGTTTTTAATCCATTCTTTGGTTGAGGGACATTTGGGTTGTTTCCAGTTTCTAGCTATTACAAATAAGGCTGCTATGAACATAGATAAGGAAATTTCCTTGTGATTCGGTGAGGAGTCATTTGGATATATATCCAGAAGTGGTATTTATTTATTACTTCAAAATACATCTCCATCACATATCTTTCTATCCCTCCCGGTCCCACCCTCCCACCATCTCCCCCTCTCCCTCCTATCCTACTCCTCTGGAGTAGGGTGTCCCAACATATCAGTCCCACCTGAAGTTCAGCAGTCATATGAGGGCTAAGACCTTCCTCATGCATTGGGGGTCTACATGATAGCACCACTAGGGAAAAGTGTCCCACTAACAGGTAACAAAGTTTATGTTCCTGTTCCTTTTGGTGTGTTGATTGTAGGATACTTATCCTGTACTATATGGCTAATATCCAATTATAAGTGAATATATGCCATGTGCTTCTTTCTGAGTCTGGGTTAGCTCATGAAGGATGAGCTTTTCTAGTTCCATTCATTTGGCTGAAAATTACATGATATCCTTGTTTCTGTTAGCTGAGTAGTATTCTATTGTGTAAATGACCATCATTTTCTTTGTGTGTGTGTGTTTTATTATAATGTTTTTTTATTTATTGCATCAAGTGACATCTCCATCATACTGCCCTCTTTCCACCCCTCTCTTCCCATTCCTCCTATGTGGATTGTCCCTTCAAATCAGCCCCTTATATGACTATTGAAAACTGAGAGGGACTGATTTGTAGGTACCACTGTTTTTTTTTTGTTTTGTTTTGTTTTGTTTTTTTTATCCATTCATCAGTTGAGGGACATCTGGGTTATTTCTAGTTTCCAGCTATTACAAATGAAGCTGCTATGAACATAGATGGGGAGATGTCCTTGTGGTTTGGTTAGGAATCATTTGGATGTATACCCAGAAGTGGTATGGTTGGGTCTTGAGGTAGAGCTATTCCAAGTTTTCTAAGGTATCGCCAAACTGATTTCCATAATGGTTGTAAAAGTTTGCACTCCCACCAACAATGGAGGAGTGTTCCCCTTTCTCCTCAACCTCACCAGCATGTGCTGTCATTTGTGTATTTGATTTTAGCCATTCTGACAGGTGCGAGGTAGAATCTCAGAGTCGTCTTGAGTTGCATTTCTCTGAAGATTAAGGATGTTGAGCATTTCTTCAAGTGTCTCTCAGCCATTAGAGATTCCTCCTTTGTGAATTCTCAAATTCTCAGTTTAGCTCTGTTCTCCATGTTTTGATTGGATTATTTTGTTTCTTGGCATTTCACTTCTTGAGTTCTTTGTAATTATGGATATTAGTCCTCTGTGGATGTGGGGTTGGTAAAGATCTTTTCCCAATTTGTAGGTTGCCATTTTGTTCGAATGACAATGTCCTTTGCCTTACAGAAGCTTTTCAGTTTCATGAGGTCTCATTTATTGATTGTTGGTCTTAGAACCTGAGCTATTGGTGTTCTGTTCAGGAAGTAGTCACCTGTGCCAATGAGTTTGAGGCCTTTCCCCACTTTCTCTTCTATTATAATTAATAATGGCTTAGTGTGTCGGGCTTTACGTTAAGGTTTTGACTTGGACTTAAGTTTTCTGGAAAGTGATAAGTATGGGTCTATTTGCATTCTTTTACATATAGACATCCAGTTAGACCAGCACCATTTGTTGAATATGCTGTCCTTTTTCCATTGTATGGTTTTGGCTTCTTTGTCAAAAATTTAGTGACCTTAGATGTATGGGTTCTTTTCTAGGTCTTCAATTCAATTCCATTGATCCACTGGTCTGTTTCTATACCAGTGCTGTGTTGTTTTTATTACTATTGCTTTGTAGTATAGCTTGAATTTTGGGATGGTGATGCCTCCAGATGTTCTTTTATTGTATAGGATTCATTTAGCTATTCTGGGTTTTTTGTTTTTTGTTTTTTCCTTTATTTTTTATTTCTTCAAGTTACATCTCAATCGCAGTCCCCTCCCTATTCCCCCTCCAGTCCCACCCTCCCACCCTCAAACCCCCATCCTCTTCCCTTTTTTTTTTTCTTTTAAGTTTAAGGTATATCTTATTTCCCCCTACAGTTTCCCCTTTCAGTCCAACAAATGGCTCTTTCTCTTATAATAATAAATACAATACAGTACAACAATTTTGTTATTCCATATGAAGTTGAGAATTGTTTTTTTCCAGATCTGTAAAGAATTGTGTTAGTATTTTGATAGGAATTCATTGAATCTGTATATTGCTTTAGGTAGGATGCCATTTTTATTATGTTGATCCTACCTATCCATGAGCATGGGAGATCTTTCCATCTTCTGATGTCCTCTTAATTTCTTTCTTCAAGGACTTGAAGTTCTTGTCATACAAGTCTTTTACTTGCTTGGTTAGAGTTACCCCCAGGTATTTTATATTGTTTGTGGCTATTGTGAAGGGTGTTGTTTCCCTAATTTCTTTTTCAGCCCATTTATCTTTTGTATAAAGAAGGACTCCCAAAATTTTTTTAGTTAATTTTGTATCCAGCCACCTTGCTGAAGGTGTTTATCAGTTGTGTTAGTTCTCTGGTGGAATTTTTGGGGCCACTTGTGTATACTATCATATCATTTGAAAATAGGGATAATTTGCCTTCTTCCTTTCCAATTTGTATCCACTTGATATCCTTTAGTTGTCTTATTGCTCTGGCTAGGATTCAAGTACTATGTTGAAGAGATATGGGGAGAGAGGGCATCCTTGCCTTGTCCCTGAGTTTAGAGGAAATGCTTCAAATTTCTCTCCATTTAATTTGATGTTGACTACTGGCTTGCTGTATATCGTCTTTATTATTTCTAGGTATGGTCCTTGTATGCCCGTTCTCTCCAGGACTTTTAGCATGAAGGGGTGTTGGAATTTTTCCAATGTTTTTTCAGCATCTAGCCAGATGATCATGTGTTTTTTTTTTCAGCTTGTTTATATGGTGAATTACGTTGATGGATTTTCATATGTTGAATCATCCCTGCATTCCTGAGATGAAGCCTACTTGATCATGGTGTATGATACTTTTGATGTGTTCTTGGATTCAGTTTGCCAATATTTTATTAAGTATTTTTGCATCTATGTTCATGAGGGAAACTGGTCTGAAGTTCACAGTCACCCTGATCCCCAAACCACAGAAAGACCCAACAAAGAAAGAGAACTTCAGACCAATTTTCTCTCATGAACACTGTAAGTTTTTATGTTCTCAGTGAGATAGCCCAAAATCCGGACTAGTACTGTACCATATAATTTGTGATGAATATTTTAGAATAAATCCATTAATACTGCCAGAAGGAATACACGTAAAGATGTGTGGGAATGGGTTTGATAAGACAATAGACAAATGTTACATTTGTTCCTATGCAATATAATATTATGGGAAATAAAAGTATTTAACTTAAGCTTGGGTTATGGAGTTTATTAACTGACCATAATGTACAGAAAAAGGAGGACATGGGAAAGGGTCAGTTAGGGAGGGGCCCCCAGCTGGGAGGGAGATTAGACAAGGCAGGTGTGAGAGGGGCCACAATGCATTATATGCATGTATGAAATTGTCATTGAACAAATTTAATTAATAGAAGAGATGGCAGTGTTCTATACCTGAAACAAAAAGCAGAATAAACATTTTGCTTTCCAACTCCCTGACAGCAAAATAAAAATGTCAGTCACCTGCAATTCTTAAAGACATTTCATATAAATGGAAAATTGGTAAGGGTCATTCAAGGGAGTCTTCAGTACAGAACCATTAGGGTCCACCCAGCACATAGGTCCTGCATTGGAGACTTGGCAATGGATTTCTTGCTTTGTCTTTGTTTTTCAAATTTTCTTAGCTGCTCAGAGCTTTATTGTGTTGATTGATTGTGGAATTGGCTTTTTGAAAATGCAAGAATGGGAAAGGTAAGAGAAATGATAAAATGCCCTAGTTTGGTTGCAAAGAAATTGAACTATGCTCTGTTAAATCTTGATTCTTCTGTATGCTTGCATTTGCAATTTTGCTGTAAAAAATATAAAAAAATGGTGACCCTGAATGGCTGTGATTGTACACAAAGAGTGCTTTGAAACTCTTGTGCATTTAATATAGATAATATATTAGTGAGAGGATAGACATAATAAACCATTTTCAGCAAATGTTTGAAATTAGAAAGTAGACATTTAATTTGAAAATATATTATTATTTCACAAAATATGGTGGTAGATATATCCAAAAGATTCCTCACCAAACCACAAGGACATCTCCTCAAATACATTCATAGCAGCTTTATTTATAATAATGATAAACTAGAAACAACCCAGATGTCCTTCAAGCTATGAATAGATTTAAAAAAAAAACGGTGGTATATTTACACAATGGAGTATTACTCAGCTATCAGAAACAAGGAAATCATGCAATTTGTAACCAAATGGATGGAACTAGAAAAGCTCATCCTGAGTGAACTAACCCAGACCCAGAAAGGTACACATGGCATGTATTCACTTATAACTGGATTTTAGCTATATAGTACAGGATAGCTATCCTACAATGAACAGACCCAAAGGAACAGAAACATGATCTTTGCTACCTGTTAGTGGGACACTTCACTCTAATGGAACTGTCCTGTGGGCTTGCAGTGCAAGAGGAAGCTTTTAACCCTCATGTGTCTGATGAACTGCGGGGGGCTGATATGTGGGGGCACCCCACACCGGATGAATAGGATAGGTGGGAGAGGGGAGAAGGTAGAAGGGTAGGACCAGGAGAAGTGTAGGGAGGGAACAGTGATGGAGATGTGCTGAATTAAACATTTTAAAAATTAAATAAAAAAGGAATAGACACACAGTGTGTCAGGTGAGTGCTGTGTTTTGGAGCTAGACTTGTTTCCCTTTAATCTGCACCCTGGTTATACTCAAAGGCACAACCAGGAGGACACCAAGAAAGCAAGGCCTTCTAAACCAACTGAGGAAAGCTTGTAAGAAGTTAGGACCTTTACCACCAGTCAGTCTCCCGTGCCACACAATTGTCTTCCATGAACTGGGGTCATGGTAATACCTAGACCAGGAAAAATACATTTTATTGGAGCTCAGTAACAGTTTAGGTGTCCAGACGTCTGCATAGCCTTTCCCCTGCCTTAGAGAAATGGAATTAGGGATCTGATGGGTGCAGAAATGGGAGGCACTTCTCAAATATTCCCATATTTAAAGCAGAAGAAACTCTAAGGGACTGTTTAGCTGTGAACCTTTGAAAATGAAGATATTATTGAATGTCTCTATTCTTTCTGGTGCCTTCTAGACATTAATCATGTCTTGTCTTTTTGATTAATGATGAGAACTGGAATTCCTTGTTAAAATGCTCCTTTCTCTCTAATGATAAAACAAGAGTGAGAAAAAGGATGTGGGAAAGCTGAGCTGTTCCTGGAAGTGTGGTGAGCATAGATAACCTAGGAAAAAAAAGCAGTGACAATAGCCTCTTAATTCAAAATATATCTGCAGTAGCATTTCTATATATTTTCTTTCTCATGGATATTCATTTTACATAGTGTTGTTTCATGTAGACACATTCATACAAGTATATCATGCATTTTTACCTTGCTTACTCCCAAACACCACTTTCTCTCTCTGGGCCCTTACCTGTTACTCCTGTTTATTTTCATAGACATCATTACTTCTACTTTCATGACCTATATACATAAATGACTTCATGTGTCCACGTAAAATCTAGAATTTACAAGAAAAAGGAGGTATTTTCTGGAGTCTGACATATTTCACTTATAATGATTGACAGTTGCATCCATTTTCCTATAAACAACTTAGTTTCATTTTTTCTTTTTATTGAAAATATTCTTTTCCTATGTATTATATCCTGATTATGAGTTTCTCTCCCTCTACTCCTTTCAGCACCTCTCCACTTTCCCTTCCATCCAGATCCACTCCCTTTCTGTCTCTCAAAAGAAAAGAACAGGCCTCTAAAAGATAATATTAAAACATAACAAAACTAAATATAATACAATAAAACAAAAATTGTCACATCAAATTTGGACAAGACAAACCAGCAGAAGGAAAAAAGCCCAAGAGAAGGCACAAAATCAGAGGTCCAGTTCCTACACTGAAGGAGTCTTGTAAAAATACTACACTGGAAGCCATATTATAAATGCAGAGGACCTGGTGCAGAGACCCATGCAGGCCCTGTGCAGGCTGCCTCAGTCTCTGCCAGTTCATATGAGCTTTGCTCAGTTGGTTTAGAAGGCCTTGCTTTCTTGGTGTCCTCCATTCCCTCTGGCTCTTACACTCACTCTTTCTGCCTCCCCTTCCACAGTGTTCCCTGATCTCTGAGGGAGAGGGATTTCATGGGAACATCCCATTTAGGGCTGAAGGTTCCAGGTCACTTCGTCTGTCTGTCTGTCTGTCTGTCTGCCTGCCTGCCTGCCTCCTTCTCTCTCTCCCTCCCCCCCCCCCCTGTGTGTGTGTGTGTGTGTGTGTGTGTGTG
>CAJQZJ010033498.1:1540238-1592789 GCA_907164525.1 Lophiomys imhausi | reverse complement strand
TGTGTGTGTGTGTGTGTGTGTGTGTGTGTGTGTGTGTAATATCTGGTTGTGGGTCTCTGTATCTCTTCCCATCTGCAGCATGGGGAAGCTTCTCTGATGATGGCTGAACAAGGCACTGATCTGTGAGAATAGCAGAATATCGTTAGGAGTCCTTTTATCAATAGTTTTTTTTTTTTTTAAGGTCAGTCATATGTAGCTTTGTCCTAGGTCCTTAGGCTATCTAGTCTCTGGTTCTAGGTCACTCAGGCATTGTCAGGTATGAGTTCCATCTGTGGAGTGGGCTCTAACTCCATTTAAGGTGATTTTATGATTGAGTAACTCCATTATGTGTTTATACCACATTTTCCTCATCCAATTATGTTTCTGAGCACCTACTGTTGCCATAAAAATAGAGTGCATGTATCTCTGTAATGTGTTTAGTTAAAATCCTTTGGATATACATCCAACAGTGATATGAGTGGGCCATGTAGTATTCCTAGTTTTAAGTTTTTGGAGCTTTCATTCTGATTTATGTAATGATTACAGTAATTTACATACCTGCCATCTGTGTGTAAGGGCCTCCTTTCCCCACAAACTGTCCAATATTTGTTATTTGATTTCTTAATTATAGTTATTCAGACTGGGGGGGGGGATGCAATTTAAAAGTTCTTTTAATTTGAACTTCCCTGATAAACAAGGATGTTGAATATTTTTCTAAAGTTTATTGGCCACTTGTTCTGCATCTGTTGAGAATTGCTTGTTCATTTCATTATCCATTTGCTGAGTTGTTTTATTTGTATTTAGTCTCTTGAAGTACATATATGTGTATGTGAGTGTGTATGTGTGTATGTATATATGTATGTATGTATGTATGCATTCTATTTATTAGTCCTTTGTCAGATATATAGCTACAAAGATACTTTCCCAACCTGTAGGTTGTCAGTTAACTACTGGATAATTTCCTTTTCTATGTAGAAGGGTCTTAATTTCATGGAGTTCAATTTGTCAATCCTTATTTTAATTTCCTGAGCTGCTGGAGTCCTTTTCAGAGAGTCCTTGTATGTGGTCATGTCTTGATATCTTTTCTTCACATTTTCCTATAATGGTTTCAGTGTTTCAGGTCTTACATTAAGGCCCATTTTGAATTGTATATAGGGTGAGAGATAAGGATCTCATTTCATTGTTCTATTATTTTATACCAGTTTATTTTTATCTTTTTACATTTAAGTTTATACCAGTTTCCACACAGTATTTGTTGAAGAGGCTGGCATGCATGGTTTTGGCATTCTTGTCAAAAATGAGGTGGTTGTAGCTAGACTGATTTGTGGTTCTTCATTCTATTATATTGATCTATGTGTCTGTTTTGTCATAGTATCATATTTTAGTTACTGTGGCTCTGTAGTATAATTTGAAGTTAGATAGATTGATGCCTCCATCAGTTTTCTCTTTTCTAAGGATTTTTTAAAAAGATATTTTGTGTTTTCATTTCCTACTTCCATTTGTCTCCTTTCATACTTTTTGTTTTTTTGATATAGAGTATCATGCAACCCAGGCTTGTCTCAGATTCTCTATGTAGCCAAGGATGACCTGTGATTTCTGACTCTCCGGCGTCTACTTCCCAAGTGTGAGGACCACATGCATGCATGTGACACTATGTATATTTAATGATGTACTGGGAATTGAAGCCAGGACTTGGTGCATACTAGGTAGGCACTCAACCCATTGAACCATGCCCCCAGCTTTTGTATCAATTTTGTTTCTTTTCTTGACTTATTGTTCCAAGTAAAAGATCAACTTTATATTGAATAAGAGTGGCAGAAAGTATACAATATTTTCTTATTCCTGATTTTGTGGAAATGCTCTATTTTTTTTCCTGTTTTGTGTAATGTTAGCTGTAGGTTGTTGTATATAGTCTTTATTTTGCAGAAGCTTGTTCCTTCTTGGTTTGTTCAGGATTTATAGCACAATGGATGTTAGATCTTGCCAAAGACCTTTCCTGGCTTTATTAGTCTAATCACTGTTTTTTGTGGTAGAGTCTGTTTATGTGATATAACATTTATTGATCTGCATGTGTTGACCCATTGTTGCATCTCTGGAAATGAAGCCTACTTGATTTTTGTGAATTGGGTGTTCCATTATTTTATTGAGAATTTTTGCACCCAAGCTTATCAGAGAGGTTGGGCTATATTTTTCTTTTGCTGTTGTTGTAGCTTTGGAAGCCAATAGGCTAAGAAGACTATTGAGACTTACTTTGAAGACCCATAGTCCAAGAAAACAGAAAACCTAAAAAATGAATAAATTTATGACATATATGACCCATGAATATTAGACAAAGATCATACATACAACAGGTGGAGTGATGGCTCAGTGGTTTAGCACAGTGAGGATCCAGGATCCAGAGGATCCAGGTTTTATACCAGCACCCACATGGCAGCTCACAAACTGTTTTAAATAACTAATTGCACTAAAATTCTGGAAAAAAAGAAGAGTACAATCTGAGTGACTATAGCTTATAATTATATCTTATGGATTTTATGGAATAGATTGATGGTATTATTTATTAGATTTTCTAATTTACACAGGAACTGTAAATTTCCTGTTAACTTTCTAGTGACTTGAAGGAATAATATATCTAAAGTAATAGAGAAGAAATGAAAGTAAAAACTATCTAGAAGGAGAAATTGAAGACAAAAAGAAAATTCAGCAACAAGAACTATAGAAAGAAATAGAAGTATTTCTATCAATGTAATATCAATGCAAATCAATGTAATTTCTCTCTTAAAGGATACAGATTATCAGATTAGTGAACACATTTCCATCTACATACTATAAGCTTTCTATCATTGTGTAATTGGGGAGTTCCCAGACCCCACTGAGGTCTGGGTCTGTGAACTCCCCAATGGGTTCTTTGTGGTAGGAGTTTATTAAAACCAAATGTAAGAATGTTTTTGTTTAATCCCAGGTGGGCTATTTAAGACACAGGTATACAGTATTAACAGTCTCTTGAGCTAGCAGGGGTGTGGCTTAACCAGTTGAGCAAGTTTAACTCTGAGGACTTGGGAGAGAGAAATAAAAAGCCTGAGCCCGAGGAGAAGGGGGCTCTACAAAGGAGGGGAAAAAAGCCATGAGCCCTGAGGAGAAGGGGGCTACAAAGAGAAAAGAGAGAAGAAGCTTCACAAAGAAGTAAGCTCCAGAAAGAAGTAAAAGAGAATGGGTTCTACAAAGAAATAAGAGTAAAGAGGCTCTACAAAGAAATAAGAGAAAAAGCTCTACAAAGAAGAGAAAGGGCTACAAGGTAGAAAGTGGTTGCTGCTCTCCCAATTGGTGGTGCTCCCCCAAACTGCTTCTTGTTCTTCCAGCTGCTGTCTCTTGGTTTTCTGGTCTCCTGGTTTGCTGGACTACTACTGAGACTGGTATTACCCCCAAAGAATCCAACAACCCTAATCAACAGGAAGTAGCGCAAAGAGACCTACGTCCCTTCTCTCTCTAACCTACTTTCTCTCCCACCTAGGGTTGGGGATTGAATGAAATGAGGGGTGGAAAGGAGGTAGAGATATTAAGCACAATAAATTATGTACAGTAAAATAAAGCAGAATGTATATATTGGATAATTAAAAAGCTTTGTCTACAGTTCTTAGCTGCATTTGCAATATTAGACATGCATTTCCTACTGTGGAAGGACTAAAAACACTAAATCCAGTTGATTCCATTATTGTACTCTGAGTTTGCTCCTTAGAATTTTTCTGCCCCCTCTTTTTCGATGTCTCCTGCCTTGGGAAAGGTTTATTGATACAAATGTTCTATCCATGTCAGAGCACTTCACAGACACTTATTCAGCATTTATTCTCTGCACTTTGATCAGTCATTAAGTTTCAACATTCAACACCATCCACTGCACAAAGAAACCTCTGATGAGAACTGAGATCTGCACTGATCTTTGTGCAGAGAGAATTTAGAAGACAGTTTGATGTTGGGTCATTTTGCAAAATAATAGCAGTGGGCTCACCTCAGAGTCTCCGAGACCCCAGCCATGAGTTCTTGTCCATATTTACAATTCCAGGCATCTGTTTCCTCCCGTGGGACAGGGCTTAAATCAAACCCAAGAGTGACTGGTTGGTCTCCCACCACTTGTACCACTACCTGCACTCATGGGCAGATCTCTCCATTCCGAGTGTTATTGTAGTTCACAGGAATCCTAGCTACATAAGGCTAATGATGACTTTATTCCCCAGAAGCCTGTGTTCCTTTAGGAACAGTGAAAGCTAGCCCAAAAGGGCCTCAACATGTGTCACAGACTGGCACTGAACTTAAGATTCTCCTGTCTCTTCCTCCTGAGGAGTAGCATTGCATGTGTGTGCCACTACACCTAATTTAAATCAGAAATTGTGCAAGTAAGATACTGGAAAACACAACATAAAAATTCAATTAAAATGTTACTTATATAGATAGATTTATACATAGAAATACTTTTGGAAGAAACAGAATAAACAAGCATTTTTAGAACTATAGATTGTTAACACATATTTAAGTCATAGACTTTTAAAATTTGTATGTATCACAATTTTAAAACTTATAAAGAACAAATTGAATAGTGATTATGGTGAAAAGGAGAACAAACATTAAAAATTAATGAAATAAGCCTTCAATATTTAAAATTTAGAAAAGGAGGGCTGGGATTCGATAGCTCAGAGGGAGGTTCCCAAGCCTGTGCCCATAGCAAAAGAAAGAGATGAAAGGAAATGAGGAGAAAGCTACGTCGGGAAAAGGAAGACATGAGAAAGCAAGCAGGAAAATCAATAAAATATAGTGGAAAGCAAGATGACTTGACCAGAAATTAATATGATAAAATCAGGAGTACTACAGAGAAGATTAAAATCTTCTAAACCTTATTTTTTGAAAATCAAATAAAACTCAAAAATATTTATAAGATTTAAATTTTTAGAAAAAAAGCTACAAGTCATATAAAATTGAAACTTTAATTTATAAATATTTATTAAGCAGAGACCACGGATGTAATTGTTTGATTCAATCTAAACAAACCTGCGAGAAACTGAGAAATGAGGAAGAATGGCAGGGCAGGGAGATTATTATTTTGATTTAAATGTGAATGTGATCTCTGTAAGTGAGCAATGCACTTTATTGCACTTTTTATATGACTACAGCTGTTAGAGTGAAACCACAGAAAAACAGAAGGAAGTGAGAATGACAAATCAATTCAGTATTCAGAATGGTGATGTTTGTGGTTCAGATGGGGATGAGAGTGTGGGGACAAGGATACAAAGGACTTTGGTTTTGTTTTGTCTTATTTTTGTAGTAAGTGGTAGAAACATGCTTTTTCTCCATTTTAATTCTTGGCTGTTTTGTGTACTTACATATAATTTAAATGCCTTTAGTGAATGTCCTGCATATGCACCCAGCGTGTTAGCAGAATAACAGAAAATGACCCAACCTCATAAATCACTCTCCGTAGTTACTGAGTAGTTTCCCCTAAAGCCAGTATTTCCTTCTTAAGTGAAAGCAAAAAAAAATTGACTTCATTTTAGACACCAATCACTCTGAACTGGGTTTGTATTTATAGCCACTTTCTGATAATTATTTTCTGCTTTCCAGGCTTGTGGCGAGGTTGCTCAGGTGCTGTCCATAGGATCATCATTATTACACATCAGCCATGCGGTCATGGAGCGTGTTCATTTTAACTTTTAGTCTCGACACTCTTCTGTCACCCTTCTTCATAAAGTCTGCCTCTACTGGCCTGATATGGATGATTAACAAAAGAGTGGCAGGGGTCAGGGCCCAGACTGAGCCAACCCCTTAGGCTCAGCCCTTAGCCTGGCATTCATTAGGCATCACATTTAGAAAGCAATAAAGGCACTCAGGCCTTTAACATGAGATTAGTTATCACTTTGAGATATTTTACTCTTCTGTGGCCAAGGGCCATAGATAGATATTGGTTGTTATAATGCCAAGCCTGAAATATTTTCCATTATTTCATTATTTTTGATGAAATAATGGAAAATATTTCATTATTTTTCTTCCTGTAATTTCTCCACCGCTATATACAGTTACAAAACATCATGTTGTGGAATGTTTTGTATGAGCTTTTCAATGATCAATTATGTATGTTAACAAAATGGAGCAGGTATGCATACAGAAACCTACTCACTCTTTCGGCCAACAGTGAAAAGAATCAATGCCTGACCATGTAATGTTGGGCAGGGTTGTTTCATAGCATAGCCAACCACAGGAACAGCATGCCAAAGGGTGGAGTCAATCATTTTGTCTGCAGCTTCTTGCTTAGCAACCAGTAATCATTCTCCCTTGCCCTATTTATTACAAATTGTAACTCAGTGTTGTAGGAAGCAAATTGTTCTGGGCCATATCGTATTTATTTTGTGAAATTCTGCAGAACTTTTTTTTGATTGTTTTTATTTCTGTTTTCTGTTGATTCAGGTGTCTTTCTCCAAATGATTCAATATTCCAAGATGTGCCTAATTTCTTTACTTAATAATAAAACAGTCCGGGACTCATTGTAAATCAGTAGGGATCCGGCAATAAGGTATAATACATCACAAAGGCAGTGTAGGCTATCACTGGAGATAATAAGCAAGCACATTAATATTCATGTCCTGCGAAGTCCTTGCTGTGTTTCTGAAAAGCTGAAGAATACATTCGAGGCTTAATGTTTGCCAGTAGATGTTCGACAGTGGTTTTTCAGATACTTCCTATAGTAATTCATTCATGGCACCAGTGCATAATGTGGAAAACTTCCATCCATGGCCTCCATTTACTTAATTGTGTACTCAGCTGATGTTTCTTGGTGAATATCCACAATCCTGTCTGCTTAGACCTTGCGTCTTTCTTTGTCTCAGCTGGAGATGCTGTTGAGTAAAGCTGATCACATATGTATGTCTCTGTATGTGAGAGATGAAGTTAGGGTAGCCAAAAAGGAAACAAACAAACAAATAAACCAAAAAAGGCTGCATTCTGCAGAGTGCAGAATTTCCCTAAAGTCTAAGAAATTCAAGTTGGACTTTTTCATATAACATGACCTAAATTTGGTACATAAGAAAACAATACACTACTGTAATTGATGTGGAAATGGCAACAAAACAGAGACACCAACATAGACACACACAGACCTAGTGTTTACAGAGTCAGAGGGCACATTTTACTATGACCCACACTGTCCTTTCCAGAGCTAGTACCTAACGATACCACAGGTAAGGCATATGGAAGTGTATTGCAGTCATTTAAATACATGGCTAATGTATGTTCTTGTGACGTTCATCTCTACATAATTCACAATGGGAATATTGCATTTTTGGATATTGTAAGTAATTGTGCAATTTAGGAGTAATATTCCTCTCATTGTAAATCATGTTTATGCTTTTGGTTTTTCAGTTGATAAAGACTAATTCTTTGGAATCTTGACTACACATCACTGTATCTTCCTACTTTTTCCGGAAGTAAAAGGACAAGGCTGTGAGGGCAAGGGATGCTTATGCATGTACTATGTTTATGAGTTTACTATTTCCAACTCTGTTAGCACCATCCCCATTGGAGATTACTTCAGTGAGGGGGCTTGTATCTTGGTGGGGAGTACACGTTCAGGGTTAGTACCATTGCTCTAGAACGCTTGAATCATATAGGATTTCCTTTACATTCAAAGTACAGTTAGCTAAAATGAGAATCTTTTACTTTTACTTTTGCCATTAAATGAATGATTTAAAAAACTATCAGTCTTTGATACATGGAAACTAGAAGCCAGAAGTTCAGAAATAAGTCCACATTTCCTCAGTAAAACCTCTTAGAAATAACTCTGAGGTTCCTTTTTCCAAGGCGACTCTCAATTGTGTCAAGTTGACTCCTCCCCCAAAGATGCACAGTTAGATATTTGTGGAGAGCAGTGGATCTCTGTGGGTTGACCCCTTTGAGGGTCAAAAAATCCTCTCATAGGGTCACCTAAGACCATCAGAAAATACAGATATTTACATTATGATTCATGACAGTAGCAAAATTACAGTTAGGAAGTAGCAACAAAAATAATTTTATGGTTGAGGGGTCACCACAGCATGAGGAACTACCTTAAAGGTTTGCAGTATCAGGAAGGTTGAGAAGCACTGGCGTAGAGATATACACAGATATAAATATGTATCAAAATAGTTGTCCGAGAGTTCAGAGATAGGTTAGATGGACAATCAAACAGTACATGGTAATCTCAGAAAAGAAGTCTTAAAGAGGAATCACTGGGGCTGGCGAGATAGCTTTACAGATGAAGAACCGTCCACCCAAGCTTGATGCCCTGAATTCAGTTCCGAAACATAGAAACGTACACACAGAATCATCTTAGAGATGCTCTCTGATCTCCACACATGTGCCAATGGGACTCTCCCCCATTACACACCCAGACACACACACAAACACATGGACGCCCCCCACGCCCACATGAACCCACACCCAGACCCCCCTTATACACAGACCCACACCCACACCCCACACACACATATAGCCACACACACAGACACACACACATGAATCCACCTCCCCACATCCATATCCACACACACATACACACACACACACACACACACACACACACACACACACACACCCTCCAACACACACATGGGGTTGGGAGGTGATAAAATTAGAGAAAACTGGGATTAGAGAGAAATTGGAAAACAAAGGTCAAGTTGGATTTCTGTAGGTCTTAATCACACACTGCCAAATACACAGTATGGATTTTGGCTAAATGAGCAATGCTGAAAACTGAAGAGGAAAATACATCAAAGACTAGCATGTTCATAGTTGCTTTCCTAAGGGACAGGAAAAAACAGAGAAGGAAAGTAGAAGTTACAGATAGGATCCCCAAAGATCTAACAGAGCACAGCAGCTGTTAATACACCTTGGAAAAAACATTACACTCAAATATAAAAGAAACATATGATCAACCAAGGAGCACAAATGGTTTACCAGGGAAGATGAAAACAGTAATATCACCTTCCTCTTTTTCTTTCTTTTCTCCCCCCTCTGGTATTACTCACCAATAACACAACAGTGAAGCAATTGATGCCACCTATTCCCGAAGACAATACTGTGGCCCAGTGTCCCTCTCATCCTAATAATAATAGACACACCTGAAAAGATAAGGCATGAGGATCATGCATTTGAGGCCAATCTGGGCTATATGACACATTCCAGGCCAGACTAGGAGCTGCACAGTGAGACCCTGTCTCAAAACCATATTAATAACAAAAGAAAACAATAATAACAAAAATGGAAGGAAAGAAAATTCACAGGTTGGTTGTGGGCAGATTTTTGATTGAGTCTTCTTGATGCTCCTCCCTTCTGCAAGCGTAGGAAGACTCTGGATGAAAGACCTGAAACTTTGAGTTAATTCACCTGTGGGCCAATGTTAAAAGAATGCAGAGTATAGAAAATCCCTAAACCACAGCCATATGGAAATGATGTGTGGGACAGAATAATAGTTTTTATTTTTCACCTTTTATAACCAAGGGAAGATGATGTAATTTAATGATGATAAATAAAGCAGAGATGTTAAATCTTGAAAGAGTGAGAAAGTAAGACAAATAATGCAGGAGATGGTTGAGAGGATGCAGAGGGAGGGTGGGGCCATGGTTCCCCTAATGCCTTGCACTCTCACAGATGTCAGTGGGGAATTAACCTCAAAGGGAGAGTGCTTTGCCTGAACCCACGAAGGTCAGGTTAAAACCAAGGCTGGCACCTGTTGTGTGTAACAACGAATTAGGTGTGACTCAGCTCGATTGTCTCGTCCCACTGACTATTTTCTCACTATGGGTGAACAGTGGAAAGTGTGAAGTTTCTGGGACAATTAGTAAGAAAGTGCACCTGATGGTTTTAACCCACTGAGTTCTGCAGTAAGTGTGAAACATGCAGGACACCTTGGTGTTTCCGTGCTGTTGTTGCTATGGCATCTTGTCAAGGAGTCACTTCCATCCACACAGAGACAGATTGTCGCTACAACCATTTTCGGACTTTTAAAATGTGCTTTCTCACCCAGTCTGTACAGGTATGCTAGTCCTGAAGTATTGTGTTCTCCTGAGAAAAACTACCTGACAAAATTCTGTAAGTGCCAAATGTGAGGTTCTGTGTTCCGTGCTGAAACCTAGTTGACCGGAAAGTGAAGAGGAGGATTGTAAGACTCAAAGAGTTAAGCACGTGTCTCCCAGTGGAGAAAAACAGCCCTGCAATTTCACATTCTGGTCTCTAACCATGAGAGAAGCATCAGTAGTTCCATACTACATTTACACCACACACAGTCATGCACTGAGTTTACACCAACCACACAGCACCTGCCCACATCCCCTCCACTCTCCCTTTCCTGCATCTATCCCCATAAAGACTGCCCTTGACCAACACCAGAAATAAATTTGATTTTTCTAATGCAGAAGGTAATTGGATTTTTTTTCCTTATTGAATTCATCCCTTTAATGATTGTCCCTGCAACTGCCAATTTAGCTGTAAGTGACTTCTCATCAATCAGATGATATGATTTGAACTAAAGAGTCATGAGAAAGAGCAGCTGCCTGGCATTGGAGAGATTGTTTGTCAGCCCCCATCTTATCATTTTCATGAGAAAATCCTTTATCTCTGGATGTGGTTTTTATAAAACAAATCACATAATAACTGGTCATCTAGTTGCAGATGACTCCTCTCTAGAAAATACAATAAGTATTTCTCAGAAATTGCCCTGGAGCAAACAATGAAAATTAAATAAAACACACCCAGTAATCATTTTGTTACATGAAAATATTTATTATCATTTATACTCCTCAAGAACAGGAGACACCGGGTGAAAAGACGAAATTAAATGTTATTATTATTTTTTAATCTGGTCAAACATGAAATAAAAGCCTTGATGTTTTGTTAAAACACTTGACATAAGACTTGTTCTCTAAAAGGGCTATGAAGCGAAAATGGCTTAAATTGTCATAGCAGTTCTTTCTTATCTGAGATTGTGTGTCCACATACGTGGGATTTAAATTCCTTTATTTTGTCTACCTTTTTTTGTGTGACAAATCAATTCACCTGATACATGCATTTTACTCTATCTCTTCCCTTTGATCGTGTCAATAAATATCTTGAATCTTTTTTGAAGGAAATATAATGTATGCTCATCATGGTTAGTGAGAAAATAAAAAAATGTAATTGTTAAGGGTCAAAACAAGACCAAAAAAATGAGAAAATAACCAGTTACTAGCTCTATTTTAAAAGTAGCAAGGTCTGGAAAGATGGCTCGACAATTACGATCACTGGCTGCTCCTCCAGACATTTACAGCACCTGTGTCTAGTGGCTCACAAATGCCTGTACCTCTGGCTTTAGAGAATCTGATGTCAATTTCTGTCCTCTGTGACACACACTTGCACACAAACCTGCACACACATGCATGCATGCATACATGCACACACAAATAAGAGTAAATCAAATACATATCTTTCTTTCTCGAATTATCAATATTAGATGTCCCTACATGTATCTACGAGCTTGAGAGTCTGAGGAACTGAGACTTTCCCACAGTGCTTCAGTTGTTTCCACTCCCTCTTCTGCAATGAGCCTGAGCCTTGGAGGTGGGGACACAGGTGCTCTGTTTGTAGCTGTACATTAGCTGTCACTTGTCATTATCACTTTGGTTATGAGTCTATGAAGTTACCAATGACCATTGCACAAACAGCTTGTGTGACTAAAGAAGACAGTACAGGAATATTTCTTTTTCTTTTTTTTTTTTCTGTTTATTTATTACTTTGTTAGGTCTCCATTGCCACCCCCTCCCTTCACCCCTTCCTGGCCCCTCCCACCCTCTACCCCCTCTCCCACCCATCTCATCCCTCCACTGTGGGATGTCGCTATGTATCAATCCCCCCTCAGTTCTTTAGTCACATAAGGTCTAAGAGCTTCTTCTTGCACAGGAGGCAGACATGGCAGTTCCACTAGGGTGGGGTGTCCCAATAACAGGTAACCAAGTCCATGTTGCTGTTCTTTTGGGTCTATTGATTGTAGGATGGTTGTCCTATACTATAATGGCCAAAATCCAATCATAAGTGAATATATGCCATGTGTATCTTTCTGAGTCTGAGTTAGCTCACTCATAATGAGCTTTTCTAGTTCCATCCATTTGGTTTTTTAATGGGTAATCAAAGTTCTTTTTTTCACAATATATTATACTCTATTCTATATCAGGTTTCTAAATTTTGAGTCTACATTGTGCGTTTGGGCTAGTTTCATGTCAGCTTCACACAAGCAAAAGTCATCTGAGAGGAGGAAACCTCAATTGAGAAAATGCCTTCATATGACAGGGCTGCAGGCAAGCCTGAGTGGCATTTTCTTCTTTAGTGATGGATGGGAGGTGGGCCCAGCTTTTTGGGAGTGGGGCCATTCCCAGGCTGACGATTCTGCTTCTGTCAGAAAGCAGGATGAGCAAGCCAGGAAATGGCACCCCTCCATGGCCTGTGCATCTGTTCCTGGCTCCAGGTTCCTCTTCTGTTTGAGTTCCTGTGCCGACTTCCTCCAGGGATGAACAGTGATGTGGAAGAGTAAAACAAATAATTCCTTTCCTGCCCAAGTTGCTTCAGTGTTCATCACAGCAATAGTAAACCTGACTAAGACATTGTGTGTTTTATTTGACTGTATTAACTAAAATCAAAACTAATGGAGTGGTGTCTGTTTGATGGAGTATAATTTTTCTGGAAAAAAGTTACATATGCGTACATATGTATGCACACAAAACCATACTTTTGTTTTTTAGGAAAATCATTTCACATGCCTGTAGGCTTTTAAAATCTTCATATAGCAGGCTATTAATGATATACTAAACATTTGCAGAAAGCATTAATATGTTACATGCTTAATGAGCATTTTACTTCATTAATGAGCCTTTAGAAATAAACATACATTTACTAATTCATTTTGCCATTTATATTTGGTGTAAACATTTTGGATGGCTATGTGAGCAGTCCTTAGACATTAGAAAGAATACAAAGATAAACATTTACTGTTAGGGGTACTAAAGGCTAATGGAAAAGGGAAATGTTAAAATGGGAAATGAAATGTGGTATGGCATGAGAAGGCGAGTCAGGGAGTGTGAGTTGTGTGCATTGGGGCAAAGAGTGGAGGCTGCACTGAGGGGCACAGCTGCACCCAGGCCTCAGCAGAAGGGCACCCCATCTGTGCATGAGCAGAAACAGGAAGGATGCTTTTAGAAGGTACAGAGTTGTTGAAGGGAGAGTTCTGGATAGTTAGAATACATGCATTGTCAACCCGGGGAAGTGCTGTACCAGATTCATGGGAGGGATGGCAGGAAGTTTTGCTCAAGTATTATTTATTTGCTACTTCAGAGGTGAGTATGAGATGAGTCAGCAAAAGCCATAGGCAGTATAATGGAAAAAGAAGAGTGAGAGAGAAAAAAAACTTTGAACTAGGGCTTTGGAAAAATCATTTGGATTTGGGATTTGGAGGTTCTGTTTTGAGGTTATGATTTAGGAACAGGCAGGTGGATCTTTGTGAGTTACAGGCCAGCCTGGTCTACAAAGTGAGGCCAGCACAGCCAGGGCTACACAGAGAAACCCTGTCTCGAAAAACCAAAAAAAAAAAAAAAACAAAAACAAAAACAAGAATAACATAAATGTGAATATATATTCATATTTATATTCTAATGAGGCCTTACTAATCAAAGGCACTATGCTATAAAAGGTGGTATTCAAGTAAGGGAGCAGGTTCATATGATTGAGGAACACTGTATACCTGTGCAAAGTGCAGTGATGAAACTCATTGTTTCATATGGATAGTATATGTTAATAGTTTTAATGAAACATAGTTTAATTGAAAAATATCCTATATAATCTTAATTAACAGTTTAAAACCAGTCTCAGCATTTCACATGCTGAACTTTAAACATGCTCCTCCAGTATGCAAAGTCAAGCACACTCTAACATTTTTTGAATTGAATGAAGCATGTACTTCTAATTTGTATCTCTTCAAGTAGTCCATGTTAAACATGTGCATATTCTATTCTCAGTAAATATAAATTTTATGCTCATGTTGAAATCTGAATTTGCGATGTCCTCAAATGTTAAGCCAATTCCTCTCCTCTTCAGGTCACCGATATGATGCTTCAGGACAAGCCCTATCCTGACTGGGGGAAATCAGCAAGAGCTTTCTGGAAGAAAGGCAAAGTTAGGATCATTTTATTCTGGTAGGAAATTGCCCCGTTTGTTTATTTATTTCTATTCTGCCCCATTTATTAAAGCCCCTGAGTTGAGTATAATTTTCATTAACTGTAGAGAGTTCTATTTAGGAAGGTTCTGCTGGTCCACTAGAATCACTATTATCTTACAGGCTTATTTAGTTTATTTATTGTTTGTGAGCTCATTTTATTCATTTATTTATTCATTCATTCATTCATTGGTTCGTTGGTTCGTTCCTTCATTTATATATATATTTGGTTTTCCAAGTCAGGGCTTCTCTGTGTAGCCCTGGCTGTCCTGGACTCACTCTGTAGATCAGGCTGGCCTTGAACTCACAGAGATCCTCCTGCTCCTGCTCCCATGTGCTGGGATTAAAGGCTCATGAGTTCACTTATAGGTGATATATGGCTTGACCTGAAGTAAACAGGTTTTTGACTCAGAAAAAAAAAAAAAAAAACCAGCTGTCATTTTCATCAGGGAAATGCGATGTATAAAACTGTCTCCTGTAAAAACAAATTACCCAGGCCGTTTCACAAGGAATGGCTTCACTGTAAGGATGAGAAGACCATCTGAAAGGAGCCTGGGCACAAACTGTGTCTGACTCATTGGCATTTCTTTTTTCCAAGAATTCTTTTCCTGCCACAGCAGCATCAAAGCAATTAAAGAGCTTTGATTTTGGTTATGGGTTATTTCCTCAGCATAGAGGTTTTCTTTCTTCTGTGTAAAGAGACACATTGTAATTGACGGCAACTTGTGCTAGAAAATGCTAGCCTGTACATCTGCCTGTAGAAATTAAATAAGGAGTATACTTTTATTCTGAGATGTTAATTTCATCTTACTTTAAAAAATATGAATGCTACAAAAATAATGGTAATTAAATACTTGGAGAAAATGTTCAACGTAACCTTTTGCACTGTAGCACTGTTGTTAAATATTGCTAGTGATGACATTTGAACTCAATTTCTAAGAAGTAAACAAGTGGGTTTTTCAATCTGTGAGAAGAATATGATTCTGCAGTTGCTGTTCACACCTTGACTCCATGAGTCAAGCATGGACTGATTTTTATGAGGCTTTTTAACCTGCATGTATACTGTTTGTATGTAAGCTCCTTATGTAGCCTGTCCAATGTTAGATAACAACGTAGCAAACACTTATTGAAGGTGTTCAGCTCAGGTGTTGCACTGTGAACTTGGTATTTTGTACATTTGCTCATTTAATCCTTAAAACCCTAGAGAGGGTGCAGTTATCACAGGGGTAGGTCTCGGAGGCCATTAGTCATTACAAATGGCCATGTCTAAGAGAATTGATGTGCCTCTTTTCAAGTAATCATCTTTAATATCTCTTTAGCTAATTGGGCTGGATAAGAATTTGAGACTCTGGGAATCTTTCAACCCTATATAATTCTATATAATGGTTTAAAGTATGATAATTTTTAAGAAGACAGAGTCATGTGGGAGTGGCATGTGCTTGTGGGAGGCTAGGGTTAATATTAAGTATCTTCTTCAATAGCTCTTCACCTATTTTTTTATTACTTGAAAATTTTATTCATACATATAATATGTTTGATCGAGTCCAACCCCCAGTCTGTCCCCTAAAGCCCCTTCCCTATGACTTTCCTTCCTACTGTAAACCTGAAAACAGGAAATTGTACTGAATCCACAGCTCAACAGTTCGGCCAGACTAGCTGACCAGCAAATCCTGGCCAACCTTCTGCCTTTGCTTCCCACCACCCCAAGGGTTGGGGTTACAGGCATGCTTCTCCATGATCTGCTTTTCTGTAGGTGCTGAATATTGACCTTAGGTCTTTTTGGGCAGCAGTCTACCATCCAGCCTACCTCCCCACCTTTGGAGGATTCTTAACTACAGTTCTTACAGAGGACAGAATCCATGCTAGATGCTTCCTAAAGCATCTTCATATCATTTTCCTTGAAAATTCCCCCTCAAATCTATGTGATGTCTATCTCTTTTACAACTTTCTTTTAGTATATGTGATGACATACTCCCAATGAATAATCAAATGCATAGCTAATTGATCTAAAGTTGTAATTTAGTTATAGTTATTGGCAATAATTCAATTTACATGTAGAACAAATTAAAATTTAAACTTATTCATTGTTCAAATAAATTATTAATATGTAGTATATTTGACTGTGTTCTTCCCCTGTCATTCAAAAGTAGTAATTCCCACCACAGAGCATGAAACTATAGAAGAAACATTTAAATTCCATTTTAAGGTGTTTAAAAACGTTTTTGTACATTTTGGTCTGGTTGAGTTATCTTGACAACAGTATTGTGATTTTTAAAAAGCAAAATCTGATGCAAATTATTGAACATGCAAATCATGTAGGAAACAAAGAAATCTTCCTTCATGTTCATGTACGTCATATGAAAAGAACTTAGCAAGAAGAAAGTACATTTGTTTTCCTTTTTAGCCATAGGAGATAAAATATAAAAACAATTGGTATTTAAAATACTTATCATCTCAATAATAAAAGTATATTTGCATACTCATCTCCCACTCAAAAGGGAATGTTCCTTTTGATTTTGCTCCAGTCATTAAAAATTGGTTTAAATTCTATGCAGGAGCAGGAGATGTGGCTAGGGAAGCTGTTGTGAGCTGCAGGTGGGTCTCTGCAGCAGACTGAGCGGCACCAAGGCTTAAATAGCGCATAGCTCCTTATAGGGAAATTACAACTTTCCTAACTGACAGAAGCCCACTGAAGTGTCATCACCTTCACTGTCTGTCTGCTTCCTTGTCGGGGTGATAGGGAAACTTCCCAGTGAGGACCACGGTTTCATTCTAACTGCAATGACCAGGCCACTGCAGCACTCAGGCAACACACCAGGGAACAGACTGAATTATGACTGTGTTTGATAGTATTGGACACAAAGGGGACAATTCTCAGATGACTACCAAACCCACTCCCCAGACCATTTTATGATTTATAAGAATAAAGGTCTAAGAATGAAAACCTTTTATACTTCCATTTACCCGAGGTCCTCTCTGCTGACATTTCCACAGTCTTGTCTGAAGTGAAAGAGCAATCAGCCCATGCAGCATGAGGCTCACATTGTTATCTGTGTCTGCATTTATTCTCCAGAGACACAGTTGCTTTGTCCTTGATGGGAAACATCTTGGTATTCTGTTTTCCAAATACATGGCCGATTTGTTTTTACCAAGGAGAAAACATTGTCTGTGATTAGGAAAGAGACCGATGGAAGGAATTGGGAGATGCGTTGTCCGTCCTGCCCCTTCTAGTCACATGAGTTGCTTTAAACAATGAGATTTTGGATCAGAGCGACACATGTCACAACTAAGTAGATGCATTTAGTTTTCAGTGAGAAGCAAGTGACGTGGAAGCTTGTGTCTTGTTGAGAGGATGTGGGGTGGGATGAACCCAGCATCACCCAATGCAGTGGACATGTATGTGAGCAAGTGCTGAGCCACTAAGATCGGGCACTGTTGAATACTGCAGCATGAACTAGTCCATCCTGTTGAATAGAGGAATGTGTCCTTAGAAATGGTCCCCAAGCCACTGTACCTGAAAGCTGATATGTGTTTTTTGGCCTGGGCAGGGAGCGACAAGGGAACTACTGACACAGATTGTAGAGATGATAATCCAAGTGGGATAGTGGCAAAGTGAGGAGAGAGAGTCTGTGTGCACTTGTGCACACCTGTTCTGCTCCATGCTGGCATATAAAGAGAATAATACTCTAAATTACTAATTAAAAAAAAACTTGTGTGTCTTTTATTTTAGCAAGCACTTTATCTAGCAGTCTAATGGTTTTGAAAAGCATCTTTTTTCCCTTTTTTTAAATGTTTATTTATTACTTCAAGTTACATCTCCATCACAGCCCTCTCCCTCCACCCCTCCCAGCCCTACCCTCCTACCCTCTCACCCTTCCCCCAGAATGCATAATTCTTTTTTTCAGTCCAACAAATGGCTCTTTCTCTTATAACAATAAATACAGTACAAAACAACTGAAATAAATAGGCCACAATTCTGAGTTATATGGCTTAGCATACATTCCCAATGTCCAGTCCATATGTATTTCGTCCCTGACTTTAACATTCTACTATCTAACTATCTCCATGAGTTTAAAGTTCTCTATCTAACTCAGCTTTCATACTAACTTGCATCACAATTTTAAAAACATCTTCTTAGATCCAGAACACCCTCTTGATTCCTAAACAACTCAAAATTTAACTATGAGACTCTAGCTATCTATTCTTCAACCACCTCAGAGACCTGAGAGAGATAAATATATCTGATTATATAGGAAGTGCAGGGCCCGCAGCTTCCAAAACTAAGAAATGACATACCAGTGGCTGCCTTGACAGTTCCCAATTTCTCTCCATACATTACAGCATCAATCTTCAGCTGTTTGGCCCTGTTTCTCTGACAGACATTGATTGTAGAGCAGGAATTATGAAGGACTTACCTACCCTGTCTTGGCAGAGCTAGGCTGTCGACTTACCTGCTTCCAAGTTTGGTCCTTTTTGGACAGAAGTCTGTCTACAGTTGAAGCAAGGATTTTTTTTTTTACCAAGAGATAGGCTTGCCACTAATTCAACCATCTCACACTGGAGATTCTTCAATGCTCATCTTCTACTTGGAGTGGAATAGGGGATGCTGTCAGGAGCTGGCATGTCTCGATATCAAAAGAATCTTAATTTAAGGAAACATCTTTGAATGCCATACTCTGCAGATCTCTTGGGGTTTTTGAAAATGCCCTATCTATCTCTTATGTTTAGATAAGCAAATGTTGCTGTCTCTTAACAACTTGATTTCTGAGTAGCTTAGAAAATAACTGTGATAGACTGTCATAGTAACTAACAAAATGACATGCTTGCATGACTGTTAGTTTGTTTTTCTTAATTATCCTAAACAGTTTATGATGGTTGGTAGCAAAAGGCCAAAACTTCACATTTCCTTTTTAAGCATTACTAGGTACAATACCTTTAAGAAGTGTTACCCTTAATTTTGTAACAATATACAAAGATTAATACCAATGTGGCCAAATATACTCTTAATTTTGTATCAATATACTAAGATCAGTACCAATGTAGCCCAATACAATCTTAATTTTGCATTAATATACAATGATCAATACCAATTTAGCCTAATATAGTATTAATTTTGTATCAGTATACAAAGGTATAAGGGCTTATTCAATAATCTGTCCTTTTTTCTTGTTCTTTCCTATACTATGTCTGTGTCCCATTTTTCTCAAGTCTGTTCACTCCTATATAGGAGAGAAAGGAGGATACAGAAAAGAAAAAGAGAGAAGTCCCTAGGTCTAACCTCCAAAACCCATTTAACAAGACCATTTAACAGCTTGTAGTCTCTTCCATTGAATAACCTTCATTGGCATAACTCTTTCCTGGAAAACAAATGCAACTACTGTGTATTCTGGTTTGAGTAGTATGGCTGTTAAAATTTAACCAAAGGGTTCAGTTTAAATTTGACCCAACAGGAGGTAACAAATTTACACTCTTGAATGTGATATAAAAGCTAAATAGCTGCCCTCCCAGTCCAGCACCACAGGGGCTATGTGGGATGCAAGCTTGAGACGACCCACAGTCTGATGCCATTGGGCCTGGGTGGGCAGATCACACTTGAGATAACCCCCTAGTCTGGTGCCATGTTGCCTGAGCATGGAGTAAGCCTGAAACAACCACCCCCCCCAATCTGTTGCCAATGTCTGGGCAGTGAGCAAGCCTAAGAGGACCTCTTTCCAGTGCCAAATAGTATGGGTGGGTCACAGAACTCTTGAGATGACCCTAGACACTCAGAGGCTCCAGGCACCACTAAGGTGAGCAAGTAAGTGGTAGAGAGATGGAAGAGAAAGAGAAACTAAAGGATGTGTGCACATAAAGAGAGGCAGAACTGGAGATTTGAGGAACTATGAGGAAGAGCTTGATGTGAGTATCTGGCAATGCCACCTAAGGCCATGGCGAGGTCCTGTGCTGCCACTGAGGGCTATATCTGGGGCCATGACCCTGCAGCAGCAGAAGTCTGTTACTACAAAGGCCAGGTGAATGTCACTGGTCTGGGATGCCATTTGGGGCCATGTTGATGGCTAAGGGCTGTTCAGAGTTGGCCCTATCCCTCTGGGCATCCTGAGAGAGCCCATCCCATGACATGAGAGCAGGTGAGATGTCCCTACCCCTTGACAGCTGCAGTACTTGGGAGAGCATGTCCCACATCTCGGCCTTGAAGCACAGTAGAGCTGGCCCTGGTGGCAGGGAGAAAGGTGAGCAGGCCCCGAGGGTGTGAGTGTGGGAGAGCTGGTCCTGCCACTCATCTGCCATGGCATGGGCAAGGCAGCGATTGCCCTCTCCGCTTGCCACTTGAGGCAAGTGGGAGAGCTGAGCCTGCCCCTCACTGGCTTCAGCACTCCCAAGAATGGGCCTTGTGCCTTGCTGAGTCAGGACCATAAAGCTAGCCCTGCTGGCATGGGTGCAGGTGAGCCAACCCTGAGGGCATGAAAGTGAGAGCTGACCCTACTCCCTGCCAGCTGCAGCACTGGTTGAGCTAGCCAGGGGAATTCTGGAGAGCATGCCCTGGTGGTGTGTGTACAGGAGAGCTGTCCATCTGGACAGCTCAGCTAGAGCAGCTTTAGAACTGCAGGACTGGCCCCTCCATGAACTTCAGCAGTTCATAGATGAGGTAGATGCTGGGGTGGGTCAACTCAACGCCTGGATCTGGTTCTCCATGAAACAGGGCAACAATAGGTTATCTGAGAGGATTCCTAGTGAGGATCTAGTATTGATAGCGTAGCAGAAGCCAGAGACCTCGAACTAGACCAACGACTCATTGCAATGAACATTTGCAAACAAGGAAGTATGGACAAAAGGGTGTGCTGTGGAACACACTGTGACACACTACAGCTTCCACAATGGCATTTATTTTTCTTTTGATAGGGGAAAGTGGCAGGGCAGAGGATGGGTACAAAGGGATGAGGAAGATGAGTGGGATTAGGGTACATGATGTGAAATTCACACAGAATCAATAAAAAGTTAATAAATATATAATAGCTGGCTGTGGTGTGATGGCACCTGTCATCCCAGCCCTTGGGACATGGAAGCGAGAGGATCATGGTTATCCATCATCCTCTGCTCCATAGCAGGTTGGAGGTCAGGCTGTGCTACAGCAGACTGTGTTCCAAAAGAACAAAAACACAATAAATAAATAAATAAATAAATAGACAAATAAATAAATAAATAAATAAACAAACAAACAAATAAATAAATAACAAGTAAAATAAGAAAGATACCCAAGAATCATAAAAATTGATCTTATATTCATGCAGAGATATTTAACTCCTGGGGATACGTTTGTACCTGCTTATTAGCCCAGCCTTATGCCAGTACAAATTTAATATTGCTGACTTAAAAGTAGCTAAATTTTACATATTATACTTAAATAAATACTTATTAACTACTGAGTGCAATGTAGCATAGTTATTAGAAACATGGCCTTTTAAGCCACCAGCCTGGCTTTCAGTTTGGGCCTCACTGTTTGTTATCATGTGTATAAATTCTTTATATAAATACGCATGTTGTTTCTAGCAGCAGATACTGGCTGTGGTTCTGAGAATGTAACTCTGAAAGACAAATTCAGGATAGTGTCATTTGTACTCTAGTGAAGAATACAGTGAGAGGAAAGGAGGAAGTGAGGACCAGGATGTGGGCATGGTGATGAAGTACCAAATGAACTGGAATTGGCTTGATAAAGAAACAGAGCTGATAGCCGGGCGGTGGTGGCGCACGCCTTTAATCCCAGCACTTGGGAGGCAGAGGCAGGCGGATCTTTGTGAGTTCGAGGCCAGCCTGGTCTACAAAGCGAGTCCAGGACAGCCAGAGATATTCAGAGAAACCCTGTCTCGAAAAACCAAAAAAAAAAAAAAGAAGCAGAGCTGAAACATTACCTCTAGATGAGCAGGAGCCATGTGGGGTAGGAATTGGTGGTTGGTTAGGTGTTGGGGATGAAGAAGAAGACAAATCAATGATCGCTCGAAGTGATAGCTGAAACCGAACTTTTAAATTATTGTTTATTTAACTCTTATTTATTTATTACTAAATTCACTTATAACAAACACCAGCAATTTCTTAACTATTAAACCTATAAATTCCTACAACCCCTTTAACCTATCCACTAAACCTATTGATAATCATAACAACTACTTTCATACCCTTTTAGAATGATACAGTCTCTGGGGCAGGTCCTCAGTCGTCAGGAAACCAGTCTCGGGGGTAGACTCTTTAACGCACTTAGCAGTCCTTTTTCTGGATCTCTCAGACGCAGGTTCGTCAGGGTAAACTGGCTATCGAAGTCTCACTTTAAATAAAGCTTGAGGCTTTCTTCTCTCTGGGAGACCTCAGCCGTCTGTAGGCCAACTTATTTCCTTCGTATCAGCAACTCTGCCGTTCTGCCTCAGTCTTTAAAGCTGGCCACAGTTCCGTTCAGGCCACTGTTCGGACAGGTCAAACCCCTCTAGGCAAAAGCTGAGCCACAGGGTTTAGTCCCTGGCCTTTTGCTGTCTTGCCGAGGCTTTCTCTGCTCACCAGCTTCCTTCTGCCTCAGGGAGATCTGGCCATTGGTCTACCAGAACTTTCTCCAGCAGGACTCTCGGAGCTCTCTCATATCGGGGGCCCTTAGCACGCACGCGCCCCTCTGGCGTCATCCACTTGTCCTTAAATAGGATCACTCCTTGTTCCACCTGCTTCAGCTTAAGTTGGGCTCTGCCCACTTAGCAGTTGAAAGCAATGCCAGGTCATAAAGTCTTTCCTTCTTTCACCTGGCTTCAACCTTGTTTTTCAGTCCAAAGAGACTCCCCTCATTTCACCTGACTTCATCCATAAGCTGATAAGCTAATTGCTCACAGCAGTGTTGATCTTCATGCCCCGAATTAAAAGACTGTATCAGAAACCTATATATTCACTAAATCTAACTTATATTAATCTATCAGCCCCTTCAGATAGCAGCTTAGTGGACAATGACAGCTCTCTCCTGCCCTAAGAGCTACTGCTTAAGAAGCAAAGTCTTAAGTGGGGCAAAAATCACCCCAGACACAGAAAACAGAGGTGCCTAATAGTTATTTGGATATAGATCTTGGGATCTTGGATCTACGACAGTTGTGTTAAAATATATTTCATCTTATATTTGTAGTTTGTATAGGTGGCAGCTACAAATGGATGGTGTGTGAGGAAATGAACTGGGATATAAGAAAATATATACCACTAGGATGAAAATCTGTTGAGAAGAGGAGTCTCCAAATGAGAGGGAGTGCACATGGAGGGGCAGGGGGATGGGGAAACCAGCACACAGAATGAATGAAACCCTAGGGAAGTTGTGTCAGATGCCAAGAGTGTTTGTCATGACCTGAGGTAAGCACCCACAGCCAAGTGCCAGCAATGGGTGAGATAAGTCCCAGGGCTGAGTTTCAACGGTCTTAAATTCTGAGGAAAATGAGAAGTGACCTCAGGCCATGTGGGTCTCTGGAATGGGGCTGATAGAAGCCATGCTTGTTCTAAATCAAGCCATGATTACCAGTGGAGGAGCTGAGAAAAGTGAGGATTGTGGAAAGATGAGAAAGAAGGTCAGAAAGACATCTATAGTATAAGTTACTACTCTGTAGAAGTACTTTTCTTTATCTAGAGCACGCACATTTTTGTTTAAGGAAATGAGCTCCTTTTTGCTGCATAGGCATCAAATTAAAACATCTTTAAATTGAGTAGCAAAAATTTACTATTTGTTTAATGGCTATTTCTTGGTAGGAAGATAAAAAATAAATAGTTCACACTATTATGTTAAAATACCACTAGACATTTTTAAAGTGCATGAAAATAAAACATGGTGATTAAGCTTTTACACATTTCCTTTTTAAAAAATATTTATTTATTACTTCAGGTTACATCTCCATCACAGTGTCCTATTTCCACCCTCTGACACCCCCCATCCCCCCTCTACTCCCTATCCCTTCTATCCCACTCCTCTGGAGTGGAGTGTCCCTACATATCAGTCCCCTCACCCCAGTTCAGCAGTCATATGAGGCCCAAGAGCCTCCTCATACACTGGGGGCCTACAAGGCAGCACCACTAGACAAAGTGTCTCACTGACTGGAAACAAGGTCTATGTTCCTGTTCCCTTTGGTGCATTGGTTGTAGTATAGTTTATCCTGTACTATATGACTAAAACCTGATTATAACTGAATAGATGCCATGTGCATCCTTCTGAGTCTGGGTTAGCTCACTCAGGATGAGATTCTCTAGTTCCATCCATTTGACTGCAAATTGCAGGATTTCATTGTTTCTGATGGTTGAGTAGTATTCCATTGTGTAGATGTACCATAGGTTTTTTTTTTTTTTTAATCCATTCCTCGGTTGAGGGACATCTACATTGTTTCCAGTTTCTAGCTATTACAAATAAGGCTGCTATGAAGATAGATGAGGAAACTTCCTTGTGATTTGGTGAGGAATCATTTGGATGTATACCTAGAAGTGGTATGGCTGGGTCTTGAGGTAGAGCTATTCCAAGTTTTCTAAGATATCACCAGACTGATTTCCATAGTGGTTATACAAGCTTGCACTCCCATCAGCAATGGAGGAGGGTTCCCCTTTCTCCATACCATCACCAGCATGTGCTGTCATTTGAGCTTTTGATCTTAGCCATTCTGACAGGTATGAGATGGAATCTCAGAGTCATCTTAAGTTGCATTTCTCTGATGGTTAAGGATGGTGAGCATTTCTTCAAGTGTCTCTCAACCCTTAAGGATTCCTCTTTTGTGAATTCTCTGTTTAGCTCTGTTCCCCATTCTTTTTTTGATTGGATTATTTGGTTTCTTGACGTTTAATTTCTTGAGTTCTTTGTACATTTTTGTTATTAGCCCTCTGTCAGTTGTGGGGTTGGTGAAGATTTTTTCCCAATCTGTAGGTTGCTGTTTTGTTCGAATAACAGTGTCTTTTGCCTTTCTTCCACTATTTGGAAACAGGATTATTTTTCTTGCCATGTCCCCAATAGCACAGTTCTGACAGACAGCAAATGTTTCATGATTTCTGGAGAGTTATGTGCTGTGGTGAGGGGTTTCCATCCTGCCATACTTTGTGATATTTATAAAGTCAATTCAGATGAATGAGTTCATTGACAACCATAAAAGGATAATTTTAAGTAATTTGGTTTGCAGTTAATGGTGGTTTATAAGAATCATCAAGCTTTCAAGTGTATTGTTTTCTAAAACAAATAGGACTACTTATTTTCAGGGTTTTAAAATCACCTTGACCCTAAATAGTGTGTTCTAAACCGAAATGTAAAGTTCACTAAAATAGTGAAGGAACAAATCTGTAATGTTACACCATCACCATCACTACTGACCCTGAGCGTTTGGGTCTTAGAGATCTTTATTTTGTAAAGACAAGTGGAGTTTAACAGAATAAACAAATAAACAAGCTCATCTTTCATTGCTTAGATAGTTCTACTTAGTATAGCCTATCATTCCAGTCACTAAAAGCCAGATTAATAACACTCGGTTGTAAATGTTTGAAAGAAAATGCCCCTTACTGAAGATCTCTAAGAACCCAAAGGTCCAGGGTCAGTGGAGAGGGGAGGAATGGTGTAACATTACACGTATACATACTCAGTAATGTCTTGAAAAGTCACTGTCCCTTGAACTTGAGGGCTGGAAAATTGGCTCATTGGGTAAAGGAACCTGACCCCTACTCCAATGACCTGGGTCCCTGTAGAAATGACCAATTTGATCCCTGGGACCCAGTGGAAATAGAGCACAGACTCCTATAAATAGTCCTGTGATATCTATGTGCACACCCACCCCCATACAAACATCATACACATATGTGTGTGTATGCACACATAATAAATAAATAATGTTTTGAAAAGTCCTCCTTGGAAAAAATGTTAGGTTTGTCAGGCTATAACCAACATCCTTCTGCTTAAATTAAGATTTTTATATTTAGAGTAAAACTATCTAAATATAGTTGTCAATCTTTGAATTTTCAGAATCGTAACAGACTGGTGTTTCGTAGATTGAATAAACAATAAAGCTCTGGTGTCTTTGAGAAGCAGCTGGTTGACCGATGCTCAGCCTCAGTGTGCTCCAGATTCAGTTCTGAGTCTGGTGATCCATAAACTCAATTCTGCGCTCCATTGGTCACACTGGAAATCCACAGCACATTGGCTTCATAACCAGAATTGTAACAACTAATACTCCACTATTGTCTGCAGGGCATCTCATTACTGTTAGCAAGAGAAAACAAGTCCTTATTGTACTTTGTTGGCCAGGGATCAGAACTCAGGGCAATAGACAAAGAGGCCAAGTTTCACCCAAGGCAACGTGAGGCTCCTACCAATGGTTGGTCTCTTTCTGGGATCAAAGAGCAATTGTTACTTAGATCTGCATACTGAGGGTTGACCGTGTATGCACTAAGCAAGTGGTCTATACCCCTAGCCCCGTTTTATTTTACTTTGAGATAAGGTCTCACCAAGTTGCTTATGATGACTTTGAACTTTAACTCTGTTGCCCAGGCCTTGAACTTGTGATATTCCAGCCTCACCCTCCCAAATAGCTGGTATTAGAATCCTGCACCCAGTGCTGAGCTGTGCTCAGTGTTGGGAAGAGCACGTTGTCTTGTTCCTAAGAAGTACTCCAAGTTCAAGTTTGCTTTCCCATTGGCTAAATATAATTTGCTGATAATAGCTGGACAAATAAGTGATTCACACTCTAGAGCAATATGCAATCTAGGCAGAAATTTGCTATGAGACAGAGAAAAAGACAGGCTCACCTCATTCGTAAGCTATGTTTGTGATTTGTTCAATGGGAAAGGCATTCTACTTGACATGCAACAGTGAACAGAACAGACCTTGATGAACAAAGATATACAATTACTAAAAAAAAAAAAGTCCCTAGGAAACAAATACAACAATACACACAGCACATTTATTTAGAGAATAAATATAGAAAAAAATTGTGCACATGGATATCACAAGCCGAAGATATGGCTTGGCAGTTAAGAGCATGTGCGCTGCTCTTGCAGAGAGAGAACCTAAGCTCAGTTCCTAGCATCCATGTTAGGTGGGACACAACCACCTGTCACTCCAGCTGTGGAGGAATCTCATACTCTCTTCTGCACACCACGACACCTGTATCAACAGGCATACACATATACACATGCAGTCATAATTAAAAGGAAGACAAATATTTTAAAAATATTTTTGTGTCATAACTAAGTGACCTTTATTTCTTGGGAAGAAGGGTGGTTCAACATATAAATCTATCAATGTGTTACAACACAGTAACGGGGGAAATGACATGATAACCATGCACAGAAAAAACTAACAAAATTAATATTCTTTTGTGATTTAAAAAAGAAAATGAAACACAGTTAACAAGCTTGTTGTGGTACGAATGTATCCTTATAGGAAAACCTCAGGCCTAACTGTATATAATGGTGATAAATGTAATGATTTTCTTCTAAATAATAAAAGGATTCCTTCTCTTTTCATTGCAATTCACCATAGAGTGACTGAGAAAGAACAAGAAGGACACATGTAGATACAGAAATACAGAAAGATTTCAGCCTTATATACCAGACACTCACCACACAGGCCCTGACAGTCGTTGCTTCTGTTTCCACTGCTGGACTCTCCGTGTTCATTGCTTCCTTTAATCTGCACTTCTGTTTTACAAAGTGTGTACCCTTCTTTGCAGTGTTGTAATAACAAAATCCTGTGGTCGAAGTGAATGACAAAGTTGAGATCTGAGTGTAAGCTGACTGATTTCAAAGCTTGGAAGTATTGAACAGTTGACATATTTAACCATTTTAATTCTGCTTTTAGCATATGCATTTATTATGATCTCTTCTTTCTCCTTGAAAATGGTTTTTAGTTGGATTTTTTTAAAAGGCATGCAAATCCTAGAACCTTTGGCTGGGAAGAGTTAGGGCCAGAGTTCAGATCTGCAGTCACACTGAATGAGGCTCCATGTGCATGTGTAACCGGATGTCCTGTGGGAAGGGGAAAGGTGGAGCTAGAGAACCCCAGAAGATCACTCCACAGCTAATCTGTGTTTGAGTTGAAAACACAACAAAGAGACCTTACCTACAATAAAGCAGAAAGTGAAGAGCTTCACCTGCCCTGAGTGCTGCGTACTTACAAGTATTCATATATAGAAAACAACATACGGACACATGCTTGTGTACGCACTCAGACAGACAGAAACACACACACACACAAGTCATGGCATTTCTCTGCTTATATTCTAATGCCCTTATTATTGGTAAAGAAATGGAAATAAAAGGAACAATTCACCCCAGGGTCAAAAAATTAATGTCCTTGTGTCAATGAGTACTCTGAACTACTGAATCCTATCTAATAGTAATTGCCTCCCTGTGTTCTTTTGGTTGATCTTGTTTAAAATAATCATAAAATCCTAAGGAAAAGAATATGCTGATGACTGGATATACTGATATAACAACTCATTCCTTATAGGTTTAACTTGATGTAATTGTATGTCATTTTCTCTCAATTATAGGAATTAAGCCAGAAAATAAGATTTGCAATATACAGTTTAATATGCCAATAGATGCAACGTGCTGATAGAAGCTTGTCGTAAGATCATACATGAAAACCCAACTGGTAGTTTTCTTATTTGGTTTTTCTGCAGGAGTTTCAAGGACTTATTTTCTGTAAAAATGCATCTGTAAAATTGAAAACAAAGATTATAGGTGATGTCATACATGGACAGTAACAATCACATCAAAACCACTGCATTTTTCTAATAAACCCTGGAAGTGAGGAGGAATCAAACCATACAGGTACCTAATGACAGGCTCTGCTTATCAGGAAAGGGTGAGTTCACATTTCATGCAAAAATATTTGGCTAGAGAGAATGATCCAGTATGGTCTTTTTGCAAACAGAGATTCTATGACATCCAAAATTCTTTGTATTGTAAAGTTCTCTGATTCTGGGTAGTCATATTTCCTTATCTAATGTTGACCTCCTAAGGCAATGTTAAATTAGTTTCAGCATGCTCTTTCTGTGTCATAGTATCTAGCCAATTGTTAGATACAAATGAGAGGAGCCAAATACGAACAGTCATATTATAATTGGTAATGTTATTTTTCATGTTATAACAGTTGACAGCGATGCGCCTATTTTCCATGTAGATCAAGTAGTAAATAAATGATGACTGAAGCCAAATCTCTAATTGTTGACTGGTTGAAGCTACATGTAAATCAGGGCTCTCATTTCGGTTTAATGTTCTCAAGTATGCATGCACATGTGGACATATATCACAATAGCATGCACATGTGGATATGTATCACAATAGTGACATCTTTAGTCATTCTACATGTAACTACCCTCTTTCTAAAGTAAACTCTGGTGTTTGGGGGAATGTCCTGGCTAGTTTTATGTCAACTTGACATAAGGAGGGAACCTCAATTGAGAAAGATCAGGCTGGAGGCAAGCCTGTACAGCATTTTCTTAATTAGTGGATGATAGGGGAGGGCCCAGCCCAGGGAGGGCCCAGCCCATTGCGTGCAGTGTGCAGTGACATCCCTGGCCTGGTGGTCCTGGGTTCTATGAGAAAACAGGCTTGGCAAGCCGCGTGAAGCAAGCCAGTAAGCAGCACCTCTCTATGGCTTCTGCATCAGCTCCTGCCTTCGGGTTCCAGCCCTGTTTGAGTTCCTGTCCTGACTTCCTTCAGTGATGGCCTACAATGTGGAAGTGTAAGCTGAATAAACCCTTTCTTCCCCAAACTGCTTTTGATCATGTTGTTTCATCACAGCAGCAGAAACCTTAACTAAGACAGGGAAATAAAATTCTTCCTGACTGGGATCTGCATTTTTCTGTGTTTCTTTTACTCCTATTTCTGACTGAATGAAAGGCAGATTCCTTCCCATTCCATAGCCAAGAGTTTTTCTTTCATGCCCTGGACCAATTTCCACCTCTGAACTTAATATAGGATGATTTGTGAGTTGCATAGAAAACCATTGGACATGTAAAACCCATGACTTTCTGAAGACTCTATTTGACTTACTTAGCCAATTAACTGGCCCCAATTAAAAGGCCCCTCAGAGATGAGGCCTTACCGGAGCTGTCAGTCTAACTGTCCATCCATTGATTTACTATATCACACTGTGTGCTGTGCTTAATGATGTCTCCTCTATATTGATACACAGTATTTCCCACAATGTCATAACCTTTATAGTTTCTCTTCTTACAGAAGAGTGGTTCAACTTGGTCCTAATTCAATGATTCTACTTTAATACTATCCTGTACACACATGTGCATGCTCAAACACACACACACACACACACACACACACACACACACACACACACACATACACACACAGAGAGAGAGAGAGAGAGAGAGAGAGCCTGTACTCACCTGAATACTCACATATTCAGACATGTAATCTCACAAACATGCATTGGATACTTCATGATAGCGTTAGTTCATGATAACTTCACCATTTGGTCCATCAGGACTCTTCTTTCAGTGGGCTTAGCTATAGTAGCTCTGTAGTCATAGTTAGCTACATAGGGAACTGGAGCTGTAGGATCATAGATTCAGGGCCTTCCTTCCCCAGGAGCTTAGTAAGGTCCTATCCTAACATAAAAAGTAAAAGGTGGGATGTGTCTATGTCTACGTGGCAGAGCTCCTGCTTGGTATGTGTAAACTTATGGACTCATTCTTCTGCCACATAAAGGACCACTTTTAAATTCTTGACGCTGTATATCAAGCTGAGATTTTATATATTTCAGTTAACTGCCCACCTGCTTAACATCCACAAAGTACATATTCTTTAAAACACACTCTTGTTCCACCTATTCCAACTCTCTTGGTTGGTAGTCCTTCTCTGCACGTTGATGTGTACCTGGTCTAGAATGAAGGAGAACTAGGAATGATGATGGGTTATTTTTTTAAGTATTTTTATTTGATTATATTTTATTTTATTTATTTTTATGTTTATTTATTACTTCAGTGAGGCCCCCAGTGTATGAGGAGGCTCTTGGTCCTCATGTGACTACTGAACGGGGGACTGATATTTAAAGTATTTTTTAAGATTAAAATGTCTTGATCTAAATAATAGAAAGGAATTCTCTTCAGGCAGTATGGCAGGAGTGGAAAGCATAGGAAGGAGAGTCCAGAAGCCATGAGTGCTCGGTTCTGTGTTACAATACCTCTCCCCTTTGTAAGCAAGCCTTGATGCTGAACATTCCTTCAGTAACTGAACTACACGAGAAGCTAAGAGAACTGCTTTGGAACATCAAGATGTGGCAGATATTGTATGATAAATGTAGAAGTTTTAAAAAACACTATAGTTTTGCTTCAGTCTTCCTTAGTGCTCCCTTTAATGTCCCTAGGATTGTCTTTTGAAATCTTAGAGTAAAGCAGCTGTCTGCAACAGGAGCTTCTAAGCAACATCCGTTCCTTCCCATTTTCATGGGGCAGTGATGATAGACTTGTTCTGCCTCTGTACGGATACTCTACCCACATGAGCAGCCCTGCTGCAAAAGAAATTGCAAGTGTTGCATTTTCTCTGTGTTTTCATGCCACTCTGTCTCATGGAAACTTGGGATAAGAGATTGTATTGCAGAAAACACTTCACGTATTTTATCTGATCTAGAGGGAACATACCCTCTACAGGTTGCCCCTCACACATCTAAATGACAACTGGCTGGGATTCTCTTGCAGTATACTGCATAATACCATAGTACTTAATGAAATGAAGTTTAACCTCACAGAGGGAAAATGACAGGCCAGAAAACTACCACAAAACTACATTAAGGTGTAGTTGGCAGCCACTTGAATTGCTCCAGTTGCATTGCAAAAATAGTGTTTCTGGAGTTAAAAAAACAGAATGTTGCCAAGGTTGAAATCATCATGAGCAATTTAATTTGTTTTTCTTTATTAAAAAATGAACTGATTTTCATTTTAGCATGAAATACGTATATGTATCATTCTATAACCACATACAGAATTATAACTTTATGCCTAAATTATATGGAGATAGTCGTTACTCATTGTTGTTAAAGGAATTTTGATATATAAACATCTTTATCATTGACCATGAAAGGAATTTTGATATATCTTTATGGTAGACCATACCATGACATGATCTGTGCAGTACAAGGTAATGCAAAAATGTAGATCTTTCATTGAACTGAAAATAGCATCTTTGCTCACAGTGCATCCGTGCTAACCTGTAAAAGATGTCAGGGAACCTAGTCTTTAGCTGAGGCTGGTCTGCAGGAGGGCTGGAGACACTGATGCATTGGAGGCTGTCCTTTAGGCACATCAGTTGTATGATCGCACTTCCTAAAAGCCTTATGAGGTAGAGAATATTGCTGTATTGTTATCTGTTCAGTTTACCTAGTATAATAATATGCTATACCATTAGAAAGCATTCTGAATATGTAATAAAAGAAAAAATATAAAAGGTATCTTCCTGAGAAAACTGTGTTTTTCTCCACTAGAAATCTACTATAGTTAACTCAGGACAGGCAAAATGGCTACTAGGATTGGTTCAGAAATATTTTTATTATGTCTGTTTCCACTCAGACATCAAGAAAGTCTCCTCTATTTATGTGGCTTCAGTCTTAAAAGGGTCACTTTGGATAATTATGAGATGGGGGGATGGAGATCACCACCATAGAAAATGCCCTTTGAAGAACATGAAGCTAGAATTAATTGTAGTTATGTGTCATGTAATGACAAAGCACTTTTTGAGAAATACATAATTAGTTGGCTTCATCAAGAAATACAATGTATTTTCTTTCAACATGTAGACATTACAATATCATTATATAGGTTATAAGAGGGCCATGATACCACTAGGTAATATGTTGTGAAACTATCTCCTATGTAGTATATCATTGACTTAAACACTATTAGGAGAGACATGGATATGTTTCTTTCTAAAAGCATAATATTGATGAACAGAGCCTCTGGGCTCAGTATCATTGATTCTCCTCATCCCCTCTCCATATCTATCGATATCTATCTATCTATCTATCTATCTACCTATCTTTTTACCTATCTATCATTTATCTGCCATCTATCCATCTGAATGTATATATATATACATACATAAATACATATATTTATGTAATGTATTTATAATATTTAAGTCACATTGGCTTACAAATTGTTTGGCGTGTATGTGTTGTTCCTCCCAGCTCATATGTTGAGCCTAACATGAAGTACTTCAGAGTGAAACTGATTTGGAATATTGATCTTAAGGAGTCAATCAAGTTAAAATGATGTCACTATAGGGCTTCCTCATCCAGTGTGGCTGGTATGCTTACAAGAAGAGGACATTACAAAGCAAACCTCATGTAGAGTAAGAGAGGAGACAGCTACCTGAAGCCTAGGGGAGGGTCCAGAAGAAACTAACTCTGTTGGCATCTTAATTCTGGACTTCAAGTCTCCAGAGGTGAGAGAAAATCACTTTCTGCTGTGCAAGGTGTAGCACAGTAGCAGTGGTGTGTAATAGAAACACAGTAAGAACCCAACCAATTAGCCCCAGTCCCCAAGCAATTAGTGTTCTTTCTCTTTCTTCTTAATAAAAAGTCAAATAATACAAAACCAGCCTTATAGTATTGATTTTTACTGAGGCAGTTTCTAGGACCAGGGTGCCTTTGGCTCATTACAAGTTACATTCAACCTCCTACTTACTCGATATTTGCATTACAAGTCATAGTATAAGGGGACTTGCAGAAACATGACCCTGGGGCACCTTATTATTTGAAGTCATGAAAGAAAAGATTCAGTCTTGAAAGCCAGAAAATGGATGCTAGGTTTTAGAAATATTTGCAAGTTTGAATAAGATGAGCTTGGTGAGGACAAACTTAGTGTTGTCAAAGAGCTCTTTGTGCTTGGTCATGTTTTAAGACAGAGAAGGAATTACTGAGAATAGGTCTTACATGTCTAACTTCAGATAATAAGTAAATTATTTCATGATATGCACTTCCATATACAGAAAGGCTTCTTTGAGCGTTGTTCCCCAGCAGTACCAGTGGACCCAGTGCCTTTGATTTCAAACACCCGGGTTCCCCTCTTGATGTCTTATGTTGTACTTTAATTATTTAAATATTAATCTCCTCAGAGGTGGTAAATATGCTTGGGCAAGTGTCTGTTCTCAGGCCCGGCCCAGTTCCTGCTGCACAGCAAGTGACCAATAGATGATCCTGGAGTAGTTTATGTGCCCTAGAGTGTTTTGAAGTTAAATATGCAAGAACTAAAACCTTTAATTGACAAATAGGATTGGGGAGAGGTACAGGGGACAGGCAGTAATGTGGGTAGCAGGTGGAGGCTGCATTATCTTTAATGTACAGGCTTTCTTCTAAGATATGGAAAGCATTGGATAGTTCTAAAAAGAAGCATGATGTGATTCATTTACATATTTAAAGGTTGCTCTGGGTTCTGAGGAAGAGCAAGGATATAGATTAAGAAGATACTGTGGCCAGCCTCCAGAGAGGTCAGGGTGACTTAGATTACAGAAGGAGGAGCTGAAATAAAAACGCTGGAAAGAAACTGTCAGGATTTGCTCACATTTCTCAAATAAAGGGCTTATTTATTTATTTATTTATTTGACAAATAATTATTTTTGGTACTTGCTAATCAGTCAGTATTTTAGGCCCAAACAGGTGTGCTGTCAGGACCCTCATTTGCATTATGTGGGTTTATGCAGACATAAGTAGATGCATACCAGCCAGACTTCAATAGTGTGGAAGTTAATGCCATAAAGGATGGGATGGCACCAAATTAGGGCTACTTCAAAGTAGATATTCAAGCAAATTTCCATAGATAGTTAAGCAGAGGACAGTATGAGCAGGGGACCAGGCAGAGGAAGGTGCAGAATGAAGGAGGCCCTGCAGACAGACTGTTAGTAGGCTCTGCTATGAGAGCAGCTTGACATGTTCTGTGAGTAGAAACAGGGCAGGTATGTGTCTTGGTTAGGGTTTCTGTTGCTATGACGGAACACTATGAACAAAAGCAACTTGGGGAGGAAAGGGTTTCTTTGGCTTATGCTTCCACATCATTCAAATGAAATCAGGGTAGGAACTCATACATCAGGAACTTGGAGGTAGAAGCTGATGCAGAGCTGTGGAAGAGTGCTGCTTCCTGGCTTGCTCCTCATGACTTGCTCAGCCTAATTTCTTATAGAACCCAGGACCAGCAACCCAGGAGCAGTACTATGTTCATTGGAGTGGACTTTCTCCTCCAATGCTGTGGTCATGCCGTATCTTCACAGCAATAGAAACCCGAACAAAGACACACAACTAAGGATATCTTTGCAAAAGAGAAAAATGAAACAGAGGGGTCACCAAGAGCAGCTACATGGGGAAGGACCTAGTACCCACACTATCAGTGAGCTTAAAATTAAGAAAGGATACCAAAAGGTAGAGAAATGGTACATTTAAGATGATGTATTCCAATCAAGAGTATTTATCAAGATTATGGTGGCATGAAACTGTTTCAAAGAAACAAGTGAGGAAATGTGTAATCAACAGAGTAACACTTAAAGGAATGGTAAATTCACTTCAGGGAGAAGTAATGATAGAAAATGGTCCTAGGTAGGAGTAGTATATAAAATTATACATAAAAATATAAACCATATATATAAAGTAATATATAAAATTATATTAACCACATATATATACAACAAAAATTTCAAACAAAACAAAGCAAAGAAATAAAGAAATTATATTATTAGTAATCCTGATTAAGCACATTATTTTTAAATTCCCATAGTAATATCAAAACAATTGAAGCTGGGTTTACTATTTTTATACTATTCCTAGAACTCAGAACCCACCCCGAATGACATAGTTCCTCCAACAAAGGCAGCACCTACTCCAACAAGGCCACACTTCCTAATAATGCTACTCCCTATAAGCTTATTGGGGACCATTTTCATTCAAACCCCCACAATATAGATTTAAAAATAAAAGCTGAGGTAGAGAGATTGCTCAGTGGTTAAGAGCACTTGCTGCTCTTAAAGAAGATACAGATTTGGGTCCTACATCCACATGGTCTACAGTCATCTGTAACTCCCCTTCCAGGGACCTTATGTCCTCTTCTGATTTCCATAGGCAATAGGCATCACATGGTGCACACACATGTAATATAAGATTTAAAAAAAAACTTAAAAAGTAATTTTAAAATGCTGAGAATATTTGAGTTTTCTTGGGACTATTAAAAAAAGTAGATAGTTTGACTCTCCATCTTAGAAATTACTTTGTTTCTGTTTTTTTCTTGGTTTCCACCCCTTCCCCAATACTGCTGCTGTATTGTTCTCACCCATTTTTCTATTAGAGGAGCAATTGCATTTGTGCCAAACCCTCTTTAGTGATTTCTTTTCTCTTCCACCCTTCTCTGTTTCCCCTCAACCTCTTGCTGATCTACACAGTGTTCTTCAAGGCTCTCCCTTATGTCTTGTTACTATTAAACACTTCTGTTTTATTTTATGAGCTTGCTCTACCATTTGAAAAGACTCAGTTCATTTTTGAAAATTCTTAGGTCAAGTTCATTTCATGTGGCATATTAAGCATATTTTTCCAGTGGTCAGTGTTTGGTAATTATTATAATAATTGAGTATTTTGAGTGAATGTTTCTGTAGCTTCTACTGGTTGTCAGGGTCTATGCCTTGTTTCCTTAGATACCTGACTATCATTTATATACTTTTGAGAACATTTCATAGAATAATTTGAGGTTTATTATGATAGTTCCCATCTTTCATTCCACTGAACCCCTTCAATGTAAGGTTAAGGCCTGAGTAAAGACCTTCTAGATAGGAAGTCACCCAGTCCGATTTGTGACAGTTTGCCTTATTATAAAGGTGTACCCTTTAATACTCTGGCTTGCTGCTAGACTGATTGATCAGAGCCATCCCTTGAAATCATTTTCTTTTGTTTTGAGTCTTGAGATTTTCAAAGTTTCCCAAGTGAGTATTAAAAACCACATCCAATCAAAACCAGGTCTGATGATAAGCCTTGTCTCTCTGGAATATCCAATTCTTACATGTTTATGTTAGTAATTTCTCACCTGTCTTGTTAGCTATTTGGTGCCTTTTTAATAATAATACCTTTTAATTTTTATTATCCAGAGTTTTTAGTTTTTCAACAAAGAGTTGTTCTTGTTATAATGTTAAAGCAAAAGCAACAAGTCTAGAAAGAAAAATGATGCATATTTCCCTTCAGAAGATGTAGGTTTTAGGAGAAAGGATGTTTAGGACATGATCGAGCTTTTTGGTGGTAAGAAGATAAGTAGAGAGAAACAGAACAAGATAAATACAGTTAAACATGATAGAGTTTTAGAGGGCAGGAGGGCATTACCTTTAAATCCTAGAGAGAAGATTCATTATCCAACACCCTTTCATGCTAAAAGTCCTGGAGAGAATGGGCATACAAGGACCATACCTAGAAATAATAAAGATGATATACAACAAGCCAGTAACCAACATCAAATTAAATGGAGAGAAACTTAAAGCATTTCATCTAAACTCAGGGATGAGGCAAGGATGCCCACTCTCCCCATATCTCTTCAACATAGTACTTGCTAGACTGTAGACATAGCAAGAGCAATAAGACAACTAAAGGAGATCAAGGGGATAAAAATTGGAAATGAAGAGTCAAATTATCCCTTTTTGCAGACCATATGATAGTATATATAAGCAACCCCAAAAATTCCACCAGAAAACTCTTACAGCTGATAAACACCTTCAGTAAGGTGGCTGGATACAAAATTAACCAAAAAAATCAGAAGAACTTCTTTATACAACAAATGGGCTGAGAAAGAAATTAGGGAAACAACACCCTTCACAATAGCCACAAACAATATAAAATACCTGGGGGTAACTCTAACCAAGCAAGTAAAAGACCTGTATGACAAGAACTTCAAGTCCTTGAAGAAAGACATTGAAGAGCACATCAGAAGATGGAAAGATCTCCCATGCTCATTGATAAGTAGGATCAACATAACAAAAATGGCCATTCTGCCAAAAGCAATATATAGATTCAATGCAATTCCTATCAAAATACCACCACAATTCTTTATAGATCTGGAAAAAGCAATTCTCAACTTCATATGGAATAACAAAAAAAAAAACAGAATAGCTAAATCAATCCTGTACAATTAAAAAAAAAAACATCTGGAGGCATCACCATCCCTGATTTCAAGCTGTACTACAGAGCAATAGTAATAAAAATAGCATGGTACTGGCATAGAAACAGACCAGTGGATCAATGGAAGCGAATTGAAGACCAAGAAATAAACCCACACACTATGGTCACTTAATTTTTGACAAAGAAGCCAAAACCGCACAATGGAAAAAGGACAGCATCTTCAACAAATGGTGCTGGTCCAACTGGATCTCCACATGTAAAAGAATGAAATTAGACCCATACTTATTACCTTGCACAAAACTTAAGTCCAAGTGGATCAAAGACCTTAACATAAGGCCTGACACACTAAATCTATTAGAAGAGAAAGTGGGGGAAAACCCTCCAACTCATCGGCATAGGTGACAACTTCCTGAACAGAACACCAACAGCTCAGGATCTACAACCAACAATCAGTAAATGGGACTTCATGAAACTAAAAAGTTTCTGTAAGGCAAAAGACACTTATTCGAACAAAATGGCAACCTACAGATCGGGAAAAGATCTTCACCAACACCACATCTGACAGAGGGCTAATATCCAAAATTTACAAAGAACTCAAGAAATTAAATACCAAGAAAACAAATAATCCAATCAAAAAGTGGAGAACACAACTAAACCAAGAATTCACAAAGGAGGAATCCCTAATGGCTGAGAGACACTTGAAGAAATGCTCAGCATCCTTAATCGTCAGAGAAATGCAACTCAAGAGGACTCTGAGATTCCATCTCACATCTGTCAGAATGGCTAAGATCAAAATCTCAAATGACAGCCCATGCTGGCAAGGTTTTGGAGAAAGGGGAACACTCCTTCATTGCTGCTGGGAGTGCAAGCTGGTACAACCACTATGGAAATCAGTCTGGCGATATCTTAGAAAACTTGGAATAGCTCTACCTCAAGACCCAGCCATACCACTTCTGGGTATACATCCAAATGATTTCTCCCCAAACCACAAGGACATTTCTTCATCTATGTTCATAGCAGCTTTATTTGTAATAGCTAGGAACTTGAAACAACCCAGATGTCCCTCAACCGAGGAATGGATTAAAAAAAAAAAAACTGTGGTACATCTACACAGTGAAAGCATGAAATTTGCTGCCAAATGGATGGAACAAGAAAAGCTCATCCTGAGTGAGCTAACCCAGACTCAGAAGTATGCACATGGCATCTATTCATTTATGATTGGATTTTAGCCATATAGTACAGGATAACTATACTATAGCCAATGCACCAAAGGGAACAGGAACATAGAATTTGTTTTCTGTTAATGAGACACTTTGCCCTAGTGGTGCTGCCTTGTAGGCCCCCAGTTTATGAGGAGGCTCTTGGCCCTCATATGATTGCCTAACTGGTGTGGGGGACTGTTTTGTAGGGACACCCCACTCCAGAGGAGTGGGATGGAAGGGATGGGGTAGAGGGGGGATGGGGGGTGTGAGAGGGTGGAAATAGGACACTGTGATGGAGATGTAACCTGAAGTAATAAATAAACATTTGAAAAAAATTAAAAAAATAATGAGAGTAGGAGAGGGAAGAATCAGGGAGGGAGGGAGGAGAGAGAGACAGTGAGAGACAGAGAGAGAGAGAGAGAGAGAGAGAGAGAGAGAGAGAGAGAGAGGAGAGAGAGAGAGAGAGAGAGAGAGAGAGAGAGAGAGAGAGGATAGAGAGGATAGAGAGAATGAGAGGGATCGTTGGGGGAGGCCCTGAAGGGCCTCTTCAGAAATTAGCATTCTCAGGACATCTCCGTGTGAAAGTGTGCCTGAAGAGTAACCAGAACAGTCTCTAGAATAAAGGGAAGATCTAACTTTGTGATCTTTTAGGGGTGTCAGGAAGTTTTATATCATATGATTTAGTTTGACGTAGTACATGTGACAAAGAGCTTGGAGAATCCAGATGCTAGTTAAGAACACAAAGCAAGGGGTGCTATTAGGCTATAACACTGACAGTGTTGTAACTCTCTCCAAAAAGAGAGCTTCAGGGAGGCATGGCCCAGTCTCTTCAGGCTGTGGAATTTGGCCTTTTAAACGTGAGTACTGTTTTTTTTTTTTTTTTTTTTTTTTTTTTTTCAGAGTAGGGCCATGTTGTAATAGTTTAAGTTTGCTATTCACTATATATGGAGCTACTGTCTCAAGCTATGTGTGCCTGGGATGCTCCTCTGTATCAGATTAAGTTTCCTTATTCTTTAGGGTATGAGTTCCTTAGTAGAGTCTTTCTAAGGTCCCAAATATCATTCAAGTTGTCCTTGATTTCATAGAGTATCATCTACCTTTACAGCACATTTTTGTAGTGCAACTTACATTTGTTTATATACCTCCTGATAGTCTGAAAAGTTCTTATGTAAAGGGACTATAGCTACCTTTGCCCACTCAGTTATCATTATTCAATACAAGACATAGCACCTGACAGGAATTAAACTGCTATGCACCAAATCAATGAATGAATGTCCTATAATACAAACTATAGATGAAATAGTAAAAATTGAAAATATGTTAATGTGTTTTCATGTGTATTAACATTATTTCTCTGTGGAATAAAAGCATAGTAGATAGCACAAGAATATCTTTAGGTCTGTATTAAACAGTGCTTTGTGAAGAGTTTTTGAATGCTAAGATTTATTTATAGACTCTAGCAAAATCAGTCAAGAAAAGAATTCTTCCATGTTTGCTCATGGCTTTGACTCTATTGATGATACCCACTTCAGTATTACTATCACTAATACAATTGTGAATATATCAAAAATATGGGAGAGTTTCAGTGTGTTTTGCAGCTAAGCACCTGTGAGAAGCCTTGGAAGAGGATACACAAAGGAAAGAGGGTGAAGCATGTGAGCTGTGTGGAGAATCTCTGAGCTTGTAAGCACATAAGAAGAGTAGCTTTTAAATTCATTTTTTATCTCAAATTTCAATACAACTGTACATAATAGTAAGCATACACTTGATAAAAATTGTTCAGAGAGTGAGAGATCTTGGAACACTCATCCCTAAATGGGATGTCTTCATCAAATCCCTCTCCTCAGAGCTCAGGGAACCCCTGCAGAAGAGGAGGCAGAAACAGTGGGGGACCCAGAGAAGAAGAAGGACATCAAGACAATAAGGCCCTCTAAATTAACACAAGCAAAGCTCATATGAACTCACAGAGACTGTATCATCAAACACAGGGCACTGGTTGTACCAGGTTCTCTTGTGTTTATATTATGGGATTCCTGAATGTGTGAAATATTGGTTCTCTGATTCTTTTGCCTTCTCTTGGGCTCTTTTCCTTCATTAGTCTATCTTGTCCAAGATATGAGTTCTATGTGTTTCTTTGGTTTAGAAAAATCTTATATTTAAAAAAATATTGAATGGATATATGGCCTATGTGGTGATTTGAGTGAAAATGGCCCCAATAGAATCATAGGAAGTGGCTCTGTTACTCCTAGTATGTATTGTTGGAGGAGGTGTTGCCTTGTTGGAGGAGGTGTGGCCTTGTTGGAGGAAGTATGTCACTGGGGAGGGCTTTGAGGTTTCAAATGCTCAAACCAGGCCTTCTCTGCATGCTGCCTCATGATCCAGATGTAGAACTTTTGGCTCTTTCTCCACCACCATGTCTACCTGCTTGCTGTCATGCTTCCTGCCATGACAATAATGGACTAAACTTATGGACTGTAAGCCAGCCCTAATTAAATGTTTTCCTTTATAAAAGTTGCCTTGATCATGTTGTCTCTTTGAAGCAATAGAAACACTAAGACAACTGTCTAGAAAGAATATGCTGGGTACTAGTGTTACATTATGTTAATATAATTCCACATGTACATCATCAAAACTATTATGGTATGCATAACTTGTAGAAACTTCTTTTACTCGTCTTAATTAGGCTAGAAATTTAAAATCTTTTATTTGATCGCAGTCTGTAGAGAAAAAGCCTAGATTATAAACTCATAACCTCAAGTCAAGTTAAAATTCATAAACATTATTTAAATATATCATATCTTGATGAATTAAAGATAATGATAGAAGCCTTACTTTGCTGATATTTAATGTGTACATCATCATGTTTAGGTCTGTTTGTAAAAGATATGAAGAAACATCTAGTCATTCCTCCTATACTAGATAATATTTTCTGTTCCTATGACCAAATACCTGGTAAGGAGCACCATATAGGAAGAGGGTTTATTTTGAGTGACAGTTCAAGGGAGTGTAATCCATTATGACTTAGAAGCCTTGTCTACAGGAGCCTGAGGTTGTTGATTGCATTCTGTCCACAGTCTGGAAGTAGAAGATGGACAGGAAGTAAGACCCGGCTATAAAACGTGAAGGCCTATTCCCAGAATCCCACTCTCTTCAAAATCTTTATCTTCTAAAGGTTCCATAGCCTTCAACACATAGCCACCCTCTGGAGACCAAGTGTTCAAACATAACACACGAGCCTTTGGGGACACTTCACATTCAGGCCACAGTAACTCCAAGATAGAACATAAAAATAAGGCATTCTTTATTTTTGCTTTCTCCAATAGAATACAAGAAATTGGTATGTCTCTACAGTGAAATACATCTGCAGCAAGAACTGGAATCTGCAAGAATAGACATTAGCATATCTACCAACATTTGTTCTCTCTTTAAATGAGACTATCTGATTTTGCATTGAAAAAATCTATTTTAGATGCTTTCCTTCAGCTTTACATCTTAGTTTGCTTCACACCATGTTTTTTTTTTTTTTTACTAAGAAAACAATGTAATTAAAATATGGACAAAGATTTAAACATATACTTCACCAAGAAAACAGATAGGTGGATGCTGAACCAGATGGGGAGAACATCTCCCACACCATGTTTTAAAAAGGCAATTCAGAGAAGACATTGAGCACCATCATTTTGATGTGCCATTTTTTCCTCTGTTAACAAGGAATTTAAGTGACAGCAATATATGTGGAAACTTTTCTGAAAACACATTTTCCTTTTAATCGTTACATAAACTCAATTAGTGTTCGGGTCAGAAAGTGGAGAGGCATTTATAGGATCAATCATTTTGGGTTAAGGAGTAGACACCCTGTGAGCTTACTAATGGACTGGAAACAATGCCTGGAACCAATCCAAAGAGTAACAGTCTCAGTGGAGCAATTAAATATAAATGAAGAGTATTTGTTGAGTTCAAACACATCAACGGAGTTTATATTTTTGACTTAATTTATTCAGCACCTTCAAGTGAGCAGATGCCTGAAAACATCCCAGAGTCCTGTATTCTCTGCATTCTGGGCAGAACTCTGACAGTCATCAGAATCAGTAATTGTTTTTAATTGTCTCAAGAAGTACAGGTAGAGAATGGAGAATAAGAGCTGGGGTTATAGTTCAGGTATGAACACCACTTGGTTAATAGATCCAGCAGTGTTATGCTTTCCCGAGTCAAGAAGCCTCAGCCCACTGATGGAAGGCATCAGCAGTTGCCCACCATCTTGTCTGCTCACAGCAGTAGGATCTACACCAGCAACCATTCATTTGTACGATTACTCCAATCTGTATGTATGCTCAGATCAATACTTTTCTCCTTCACAAAAAGAAACCTGTCTTTTATATCATTAGTGTGTGGTAGAGTATAGTACTGTATTACTGATTAAAAATTTTTGAAAAGAAACAAGATGAGAAAGTACCTTTTTCTTTTTCTTTCTTTCTTTCTTCCTTTTTTTGTTTTTTTGTTTTTGTTGTTGTTGTTTTGTTTTGTTTTTTTTTCGAGACAGGGTTTCTTTGTGTAGCCTTGGCTGTCCTGGACTCACTTTGTAGACCAGGCTGGCCTTGAACTCGAAGAGAGCTTCCTGCCTCTACCTCCCAAGTGCAGGGACTAACGGTGTGCGCCACCACACCTGGTGAGAAAGTACCATTTTCTTATGTATTCTGGTGCTTGTATTAATTACCATGAAGTAAAGGTATTTGATATTGAGGAGGTGTCACTCATTTTTCTGGAGAGTGACATTCAGATGTAGGGAGCACACCACTTTCTCATTTATCCATTTAAGTTTTGTGTCCAGGAAATAAAATTACCAAACAACTGGAATCCATACAACAGGCAAGAAATCCATGTGTGTTCAAGATCTGAGAGTATGAGAGACACACTGTGTCACATAGCCTCACAGTACCATCTCATCCTAGAGCACCCATTCTCATGAGAAATAGGTTGTCTGATGGATGCGCTACAAAGCCCAGATATTGGACTCTGAAACAGATTTACAACATTATTAAAGGAAAAGCTGAGAATTCACTATAATTTACCTGAATAAGAGATGAAAACATGTCTTCTAAAATGGAAACCTGAAATCCCAGGGAGGCATTTAAAAAGAGCTAACTGACAGCAATGTCATGGCCAATGGATGAGCTGAGAAAGTTCTCTGCTTTCAAAGAATCTTTCCAGCTACAGCATGATGGCTCTCTATGGCCTTTGTCGAATGTGTTTCTTCTGCAATTGGAGTCTTTGTATACTGTGGTATATTTTACCCACAATCCCCTCTGTTTCACTAGCACACCATGTTCTGTTTCTGGTGACTTGGATCGAATCTACCTTTGCTTACATGACTTTTTTCCCTGCATTTCCTAACCTATTAAAATATATTATCAACCAAACATTCAGCAGAAATGTCATTTTCTTTATGACATCCTGTTTCCATTCCTAACAACCTTTCAGGGATCCTTCCTCTAAATTTTTACATTTCTTGGTTTATTCTTACATTACATATCAGTTTCCTGGCACTTGAGTTTGTTACATGGGTTTGAACACTGAAATGAAATCTCCTTTTTTTTGGGTCCAGTATTTAAAGCTAATGAAGTAACAGTTTGTGGTAGTTTTGTCAACAGTGGTTATGTAGTAAGAGAATAAAAAGAGAAGAAAGGAGAAGGGGGTAGAAAAGATGAATCCACTTTATACAGACCTCCTAAATTAAAAAGTAAAAGTTACTGTTTAGGTTTTGGTTTAAAATGGTTAAATACCCAAGATTACATTACTATTTATGTAATTACCTGTCAAAAATATGTAACAAAAAGAATTTTATATACTGATACTAAACCTTAATGAGCAAGGTATGTGTAGTAAGGAGGGCATATTGGACTACTTGCATTTACTTTTAAATTTGGAAATTGAAATATTTGCATTGGCCCCAATATAAAACATTGAATAAGCTGTGCTAAAGTCACTATGATGTTTAGAATAGACACATACACCTTTATTCATACACATAGAGAAAATCTCATCTACATACATCCTTAGTCATGCCATAGAGAAACTCTCTCTCTGTGTGTGTATGTGTGTGTGTGTGCATTTCACACATACACAAATACATATATACATACACACACACATTTCTACTCATATCTATAGAGAAGAATCGCACAATACATACCACTAGGATGATCTCCTTTAAAATATGACTTCCTATCACGTATGCTACACACACTCTGCCTACAAGACCACCTTATGGGAAAAGCAGCCTTCTGCCCATATCACAGTGCTACACCCTGGAAGAGGGCCAAGGAAGGACATTTAGTCTTTTGTGGGCTTCCTCAAGCTGGAACCCACACAGCAGAGATTTCAGTTGTTCGCTGTAAGGTAAAATGTACCTTAGGCAAATGCACTGACAGACTCCTAAAAGCTAGAACCCACTGTTGAAAGTGCATTTACTGAGTTGGCAACTGGCTATTCAAGGTGTCCCTTGCTTAGTTCATGTCAGGCTCATGTTTCTATGAGACTACTGCTGCTGTTCCCTTATCACAATTAGAAAATCTGGACATAGAAAAATTTGATAATTTATTCAAGGTCACACACAAACAAGTAGGTGGGACAACCACAATCATAAATCCAATGTGACTTCAGACTTTACATAAAAGCTGATGTGCTATTTATAGTCCCCTGGGTGTTGGGGTAGTGTTAAGCATTCTAAATGTTAATTGGTCCTGTTTGCTATCTGTTACTTACATTGACTCTGATTGGTTAAATAAATGCTGAGGCGTGAAATTGGGCAAAGACAGAAAAAGGTGGGACTTCCTGGGATTAGAGCAGGAAGCCTGTGCTTTAGACAGAGGATTAATGCATTCCAGCCAGGAGCAGCAGGAAGGAGGCACACACCATGGGCTAGAAAAAGGAACCTCATTCCACATGGCAGGAACATCGGCATATCGTGGAGAATGGCAGTCCAAGGGGACATATGTATATATGGGGTCATATTTGGGTAATAGACTTAAGAGCTAGCTTAGATGGGCCAGGATTGCACAATTCAGGCCAAGGCTTGTTAAAATCCACGTGCGGTCTCTGTGTGCTCATTTATAATGGCGGCTTAAAGATTAAAGACTGCCGAACAAGCAACAATAATATAAATACTGTTTAAATAGTTTAATTAGCCATATATTTTTCTTTTTATACCTGGGTGTGTTCATATGCATGCATAAAAGTGCGCATGCACACACACACACACACACACACACACACAAACACACTTTTATTCATACCTACAGAGAAAAACTCATACATACACATCTTTACTCATGCCCATAGAGAAACTCATCTCTCTCTCTTTCTCTTTATCTCTCTCTCTCTTGCACACATACACACACACGTGCACATACATACCTACTCATATTTATGGAGGGAATTCATGAATAAAATGCAACCACGGGATAACAAAAGCGCATTTTTGTAGGAATCACATTATTTGTGCTCTACGTTTTTCTGAATTTTCCATGATAACTTAAACATATTTTAAAGTAGAAAGCACATTTTGGAAAAATGATTCCATATTTCAGAATGAGAGCAGAACGAGGGTGCTATGCTGGACACTGATGACAGCTATGGAATTACTGTCCAATGAGACACACTGAGAGGTATGGAGGGAGTCCAGATCCTGGGGTCACTTCACATTAAGTGTGTGAGTAATTTATATCTTCAGTTATACAACAGACAAAAGCTAGTTAGGGGCATCATTGTTGTCTTCAGTTTTGTAAAAAAGCAAAACCTTTTCATTTTAATATACACATGCACACATCTATGTAAGCACACATATGTATATATAATGTTAAAAGAGACATGTACCTATACATGTATACATATATATCTAAATTTATGTATTAAATTTATATATGGACTACATATAAATATTTTTCCTGCTTTTTGGTTGTATTTCATTCACTTTAAATTTTTTAACTAACCTGTTTAATTGAAGTGCTTTTGTTGGCTACATGGAATCCCGTTATTACATGGAATCCCATTATTACGCTTGAACTGTTCAGTGTATTTGACACAGATTCACATGCCATATTTTAACATTTTAAATAAGAGAAAAGGATGACTATGCACTCACATCTCTTAGCAAAGTTAAATCTCATTTTTGGTTTCAGCTCCTGGTTTATTGTAGATCAGTATCACAAGATGAAATTGCAAATAATTACTTGGATGTTTCCTTAGAGTTTTGATTTGAATGTGTGCAGTGTGGAGTTTTACTCCCTTAAATTGCTATGCATTCTTGAATTTTATATCAAGTGTTACATGTGGTAGGGATGTAATATAGTCAAATTGAGTAAATGTCGCAATTTCCCCCAATTAATTTAAAGTGTGGTTAATAATATTACATAATGTGGGGATTTGTTTCGGAGAATAGCATTATTTGAAATAACTAACATTTTTATTTTAAAATTTCAGTGTTTTACAGCATCTAGTACACCGTCGTTTCTACAGCTTCATGACTTCACTGTACCAGTGGTGTTGTCCTTTTGTTTGGCTCTAAGTCTTTTTAAAAGAATTTACAATTCAGACACCATCTTCACAGGTTGTCTACTGCTGTATAGGGCACCTTCTTTCTTCCAGGGTCGTGATGGGCCCTTGCTGCCCCAGACAAGTAACCTCAGAAATACTTCTATCCCAAGAAGGAAGAAAGGATTTGTGTAATATTTGCTATATAACAACTGTGATGGTTTTTCTTGGCTGTCAACTTGACTACATCCAAAATTAACTAAAACCCAACTGACTGTGACACCTGTGTGAATTTTTTTTTTCTTAATTGCATCTATTGAGGTGGGGAGATCCACCATTAATCTGAGTCATACCTTCTGCTGGCCGAGTATAAAAGGACATGAAGAAGGAAGCTTGCTCTTTGCTTGCTTGCTCTTTCTCTCACTCTCTTTGGCAAATTCATTCCTTCACAGGCATCAGAGTCTACATTGGGATTCTGGCATTATTGAAGATCAGCTAAGACATATAGTCTGAACTCCTATTGGATTCTTAGAGGCCTTCCATTGGTAGACAGACAATGTTGAACTAGCTGGACCACAGTCTGTAAACCATTCTAATAAATCCATATTTTTTTTCATTCATTCTGTAAGTTCTGTTCCTCTCGGGGATCCTGATGAATACAACAATATTTATGTACACATTAGTTCATAAACTGTTTAAATATCCTGAATACTAGGTCCTAGAAGAAATTGTACCACAGAGGAAAAGTAGAGAGAAACTAGGTATTGTTGAACCAACGTGGGGAGGTTTTCTCTTAGGTGTCCTCAAGTCCTGATGCTCTAGGACCAGTGATGAGCAGACCAGCTCAGTTTGAACTGAGACCATTCATCTCCACATATGTCCACCCCTGATCCCTTCCTTCTCTTTTTCTCTATCTCAGCTCTACTTGTTGTTTATTTGATGTTCTGGGCTTGAATCTCTGTCCTAAACCCAGATTTCTACACAATACCTTCTATTTGTAGCTATTTCCATTAGTGACAGGACACTGCCTCTCCTATTCTTGACTCCCTGCTAGGATTGTATCCCCAAAGGAGCAGTAACTTAGAATTATATTTGCTACTACCATCAGATTTAGAATTTTTCCTCTATAAAGATTCTATTGTGGCCGGAATTTCCATTGATATTGGAGTAAATTATATTGCAGAATTCATTGTAAACTACTTTACTGGGCATCCTAAAATTAAATCAGCTACTCCCAACTAGGTCCTGCTGAATACTCTCATTTCTAGCTCTACACCCTGAAACATAATACCATGCAGGAGGATTCTATTGTACATTTTATTTGCAGAATAGGCTATGTAATTCATGAGAAAATACTATACTTACATTTTAAAATATATATAGTACACACATTTATTTCATGGTTGATCTACATTTATTTCTACCATAATCTTTTGGATGTTATTGTTGTAAGATATAGTTTTGTTAATTTTCAGTCTTTTAGAATATTCATAGTCTTATATATGTAATCCAAACAGATTAGGGAAATGGGGATTATTAATACTTGAACAGGTGTGATATTTTATGTTAGAAAATTAATTATAGTTTTTCTACTAATTCCTTCATTTTAGCTTAGCTTTGAATTTATTTCCACAGGTACTGTGCATTGTGAGTAGGCAGAAAGTAGGCATTTATGAGCAAAATACATCTATAGCATAATTTTTTATATTTGTCACCATGTGCAACCATTGTATGTGTGCATGTGTGTGTGCAATGTATTTGTGCACTTATGCATGCATGCTTCTGTGTGTGGGTGCATGCTCATGTGCCTGGGTGCAAATGTGTGTATATGTTTATATGTGTGCATGTATGTGTGTGTGTGTGTGTGTGTGTGTGTGTGTGTGTGTGTGTATACCCTTTTTATTGGTCCTTGCCTTGTCTGAGACAGAGTCTCTTGCTATTCAGGGCTGTGTCTGCCAGGCTGGCTGATCCTTGAGCATCTGGGAATTCTCCTGTTTCTGTCTCTCATCTTCCATCAGGAGCTCTACGATTAGACAAATGGTTTCACAAAGGTTCTGGGCATTCTAACTCAGGTCCTTAGGCTTGCACAGCAAATATTTTACCACTGAACATCTCCCTGGTCCTTTGACAGCCATTTTACACTTGTCCATATAAACCCTCCCAGAGTTTAGAGGAATGTCCCACTTCTTTCATCATGCTTTCAATCTTGTGTTCATATTTTCATTTTGTCATTTGCTCTTGTCATCAGCATCTACATTGCCTGATAGTGTCTGAACAGGTAAACATTTTTAATGCCTGATTTGTTTCTTTCCAAAGTTCAAAAAATGTAGTGCTTATAGCTGATTCTGAAGTTTCATTCATTTATACAATTATTTTCTTCTTCCCTCATGGCATACAGTGTATATTATAGGGTTATATTTTTAGCATTAAGGCATCACTAGGGAAAAAGATTAGAGTGTTTTGACATTTCTTTAATTTAAACTCTTACAGGTGAAAAATCAACCTTGTTAGATGAAAGAGTCTATATTTGTTCAAACTTCTCTGAAGAAACATTAAAGACGGGTTCAAAACATTTGTAATTACATTTTACCTTGGAAAGATCTTCACAGTTCAAGAGACATATTTTCTTTATGCTGCTCAGTGGAGAAGATACATTTCTTTGAGGATCCTGAATAGACATTGTCCCAGAAATGCCTGGGACATAGGAAGGTGAACAGTGAGAGGCCTAGCCAATTCCTTCAGATTTTACACTGACCTGCGTTTGTTTACATAGGGACCTCCTTCTGTATATGGTCCCTAACCCTTTCACATATGTCTGAACTAAGACATGCCAGGTGTAAGGTGCACTGTCCACACCCCAAGACTCAGTGAGAAAACAGACTATATATTGGAATAAATGTTGTTAGAAAAATTTTTCAATTTGAAATCTGCATTTTTTCTTTTCTTATTATTTTTTTTGTTTTAAATATTTATTTATTACTTCAGGTTACATCTCCATTACAGTGCCCTCTTTCCGCCCCTCCCAGTCCCACCCTGCACACTCTAACCCCTATCCCTTCCATCTCGCTCCTCTGGAATGGAGTGTCCATACATAACAGTCCCCTGCCCCATTTCAGCAGACATATGAGGGCCAAGAGCCTCATCATACACTGGGGGCCTACAAGTCAGCACCACTATGGCAAAGTGTCTCATTGATAGAAAACAAAGCCTATGTTCATGTTCCCTTTGGTGCATTGGTTGTAGTATAATTATCCTGTACTATATGGCTAAAATCCAACTATAAGTGAATAGATGCCATGTGCATCATTCTGAGTCTGGGTTAGCTCATTCAGGATGAGTTTCTGTAGTCCATCCATTTGGCTGGAAATTGCATGATTTCATTGTTTTGAATGGCTGAGTAGTATTCCATTGTGTAGATGTACTACAGTTTTTTAATTCATTCCTCAGTTGAGGGGCATCTGGGTTGTTTCCAGTTTCCAGCTATTACAAATAAGGATGCTATGAACATAGATGAGGAAACTTCATGGTGATTTGGTGAGGAATCATTTGGATGTATACCCAGAAGTGGTATGACTGGGTCCTGAGGCAAAGCTATTCCAAGTTTTCTAAGATATCACCAGACTGACCTTCATAGTGGTTGCACAAGCTTGCACTCCCACCAGCAATGGAGGAGTGTTCCCCTTTATCCACAACCTCGCCAGCATGTGCTATCATTTGAGCTTATGATCTTAGCCATTCTGACAGGTGTGAGATGGAATCTCAGAGTCATCTTGAGTTGCATTTCTCTGATGATGAAGCCTGCTGAGCATTTCTTCAAGTGTCTCTCAACCATTAGGGATTCCTCCTTTGTGAATTCTCTGTTTAGCTCTGTTCCCCATTTTTTGATTGGATTATTTGGTTTCTTGGCATTTAATTCCTTGAGCTCTTTGTAAATTTTTGTTATTAGCCCTCTGTCAGATGTGGGGTTGGTGAAGTTTTTTCCCAATCTGTAGGCTACCATTTTGTTCGAATGACTGTGTCTTTTGCCTTAGAGAAGCTTTTCAGTTTCATGAAGTCCCATTTATTGATTGTTGGTCTTAGATCCTGAGCTGTTGGTGTTCTGTTCAGGAAGTTGTCACCTGTGCCAATGAGTTCAAGGGTTTTCCCTACGTCCTCTTCTAATAGATTTAGTGTGTCCAGCCTTATGTTAAGGTCTTTTATCCACTTGGAATTATGTTTTGCACAAGGTGATAAGTATGGGTCTAATTTCATTCTTTTACAGTGGACATCCAGTTGGACCAGCACCATTTGTTGAAGATGCTGTCCATTTTCCATTGTACGGTTTTGGCTTCTTTGTCAAAAATTAATTGACCGTAGGTGTGTGGGTTCATTTTTTAGTCTTCAATTTGATTCCATTGATCCACTGGTCTGTTTCTATACCAGTTTTTTTTTTTTTTTTTTTTTTTTTTTTTTTTTTTTTT
>CAJQZJ010033498.1:1513988-1539838 GCA_907164525.1 Lophiomys imhausi | reverse complement strand
TTTTTTTTTTTTTTTTTTTTTTTTTTTTTTACTGTTGCTCTGTAGTACAGCTTGAAATCTGGGATGGTGATACCCCCAGATTTTTTTTTTTTTTGTACAGGATTGATTTAGCTATTTTGGGTTTTTTGTTATTCCATATGAAGTTAAGAATTGCTTTTTCCAGGTCTATAAAGAATTATGTTGTTATTTTGATAGGAAATGCATTGAATCTGTATATTGCTTTTGGCAGAATGGCCATTTTTATTATGTTGATCCTACCTATCCATGAGCATGGGAGATGTTTCCATCTTCTGATGTCCTCTTCAATGTCTTTCTTCAAGGACTTGAAGTTCTTCTCATACAGGTCTTTCAATTGCTTGGTTAGAGTTATCCCCAGGTATTTTTATACTGTTTGTGGCTATTATGAAGGGTGTTGTTTCCCTAATTTCTTTCTCAGACCATTTATTTTTTTGTATAAAGAAGGGCTTCTGATTTTTTTTTGAATTAATTTTGTATCCAGCCACCTTGCTGAAGGTGTTATCACCTGTGAGAGTTCTCTGGTGGAATTTTTGGAGTTGCTTATGTATACTATCATATGGTCTGCAAAAAGGGATAATTTGACTTCTTCATTTCCAATTTTTATCCCCTTGATCTCCTTTAGCTGTCTTATTGCTCTAACAAGAACCTCAAGTACTATGTTGAAGAGATATGGCTGATAAAATTGTACATCTTTGTCTTGTCCCTGAGTTTAGAGGAAATGCTTCAAATTTCTCTCCATTTAATTTGATGTTGGCTACTGGCTTGCTGTATGTCGTCTTTATTATTTCTAGGTATGGTCCTTGTATGCCCATTCTCTCCAGGACTTTTAGCATGAAGGGTTGTTGGATTTTGTCCAATGCTTTTTCAACATCTAGCCAGATGATCATATGGTTTTTTTCTTTCAATTTGTTTATATGGTAAATTACATTGATGGATTTTTTTTTATGTTGAACCATCCTTGCATTCCTGGGATGAAGCCTACTTGATCATGGTGTATGATACTTTTGATGTGTTCTTGGATTCAGTTTTCTAGTATTTTATTAAGTATTTTTGCATCTATGTTCATGAGGGAGATTGATCTGATGTTCTCTTTCTTCGTTGGGTCTTTGTGTGGTTTAGGAATCAGGGTGACTGTGGCCTCATAGAATGAGTTTGGCAGTGTTCTTTCTGATTCTAGTTTGAAGAGTATTGGTATTAGCTCTTTTTTGCAGGTCTGGTAGAATTCTGTGCTGAAACCATCTGGCCCTGGGCTTTTTTTGGTTGGGAGATTTTTAATGACTGTTTCCATTTCCTTAGGGCTGTTTAGTCTGTTAACCTGATCTTGATTTAACTTTGGTAGGAGGAATCTATCAAGAAAATTTTCCATTTTTCTTAGGTTTTCAAATTTGGTGGAGTATAGATTCTCCTATACTCCTAAAGTAGGACCTAAAGATTCTCTCGATTTCCTCAATGTCTGTTCTTCTTCCTTTTCATTTCTGATTTTGCTTATTTGTTTTTTTTCCCTTTGCCTTTTAGTTAATTTCTCTAAGGTTTTGTCTATTTTGTTGATTTTCTCAAAGAACCAACTCTTGGTTTCATTGATTCTTTGTATTGTTCTTTTTGTTTCTAAGTTGTTGATTTCAGCCTTAATTTGATGATTTCCTGCCTTCTGCTCCTCTTGGGAGTATTTGCTTCTTTTTCTAGTTCTTCCAGTCCAGCTGTTAATTCGCTAATATGTACTGTCACAATTTTCTTTTTGAAGGCACTTAGTGCTATGAACTTTCTTGTAGCACTGTTTCACTATGTCCCATAGGTTTGGGTAATTTTGTGCCTTCATTTTTGTTGGATTTTAAGAAGTCTTTAATTTCCTTCTTTATTTCTTCCCTGACCCAGTAGTCATCCAGTAAAGACTTGTTCAGTTTCCATGAGTGTGTATGCTTTCTGTTATTTCTGTTGTTATTGAAGTCTAGCTTCATTCCATGGTGGTCTGATAGGATACAAAGGGTTATTTCAATTTTCTTGTATCTGTTGAGGCTTGCTTTGTGTCCGACTATATGGTCGATTTTGGAGAAGGTTCCATGCGGTGCTGAGAAGAACGTGTATTTTTTTGTGTTTGGGTGAAACATTCTGTAGATATCTGTTAGGTCCATTTGGTTCATGACCTCTGTTAGACTCATTATTTCTCTGTTTGGTTTCTGTCTTGATGACCTATCCATTGTTGTAAGTGGGGTGTTTAAGTCTCCCACTACTAACGTGTGGGGATCAATGTGTGGTTTAGGCTTTAGAAGAGTTTCTTTTACAAATGTAGGTGCCCTTGTCTTTGGGCTGGCATAGATATTCAATATTGAGACGTCATCTTGATGAATATTTCCTTTAATGAGCATGTAGTGTCTTTCTCTATCTTTTTTTTAATTAATAAATTTATTTGTTTGTTGCTACAAGTTACATCCTTAGCATATTGTCCTCTTTTCCCGCTTCCCAGCCCCACCCTCCCATGCTCTACCCCCTGACCCTTCCGTCTTGATCCTCTGGGGTGGAGTGTCCCTGCATAACAGTCTCTCACCACAGATCAGGAGTCATATGAGGGCCAAGAGCCTCTTCATACACCGGGGGCCTACGAGGCAGTACTGCCAGTGAAAGGTGTCTCCTTGCTACGGGGGGAAAACTAAAAAAAAGACCAACAGACACACAAACCCACAAAAACAAAGAACAACAACAAGAAAAGAGAGGAAAAAGAAAAAGAAAAAAAAAGGAAAAGGAAAAAGAAAAAGAAATCTAAAAAAAAAAAATTTATGTCCATGTTCCTTTTGGTGTGTTGGTTGTAGTACATATATCCTGTACGATATAGCTAAAAATCCTACTATAAGTGAATAGATGCCGTGTGCATCCTTCTGAGACTGGGTTAGCTCACTCAGGATGAGCTTCTCTAGATCCATCCATTGGGTTGCAAATTGCATGATTTCATTGTTTCTTATAGCTGAGTAATATTCCATTGTATAGATGTACCACAGTTTTTTAATCCATTCTTCAGTTGAGGGACATCTGGGTTGTTTCCAGTTTCTAGCTATTACAAATAAGGCTGCTATGAATATAAATGAGGAGACTTCCCTATGTCTCCATGAGGTGTCCTTTGGGTGTATACCCAGAAGTGGTATGGCTGGGTCCTGAGGCAAAGTTATTCCAAGGTTTCTAAGATATCTCCAGACAGACCTCCATAGTGGTTGCACAAGCCTGCACTCTCACCAGCAATGGAGTAGGGTTCCCCTTTCTCCACACCCTCGCCAGCATGTGCTATCATTTGAGTTCTTTATCTTAGTTCTTTATCTTAAAATTGAAAGTCAATTTTATTTGATATTAAAATGGCTACTCCAGCTTGCTTCCTGTGTCCATTTGCTTGGAAAACCTTTTCCCAGCCCTTTACTCTGAGGTAGAGTCTATCTTTGTTAGTGAGATGCATTTCTTGTGTGCATCAAAATGATGTGTCTTGTTTATGGATCCATTCTGTAAGCCTGTGTCTTTTTATTGGGGAGTTAAGTCCATTGATGTTGATGGGTATTAATGACCAAAGGTTGTTATTTCCTATTATTTTGGTATAGGTAGTGGTTGTGTGTTTCTTTTGGTTTAGCTGCAGTGGAGTTTTTTGCTACCTCTGTTTTCTTGGTTGTAGTTATATTCCCTGGGTTGGAATTTTCCTTCTAGGATCTTCTGTAAGGTTGGATTTGTGGGTAGATACTATTTAAATTTGATTTTGTCATGGAATATCTTGTTTTCTCCATCTATGTTGATAGAGAGTTTTGCTGGGTATACAAGTCTAGCTGGGCACCTATGTTCTCTCAGGGCTTCTAGGTCTTCTTCCCAGGCCATTCTGGCTTTTAAAGTTTCTGAGGAGAAGTCAGGTTTAATTTTGATAGGTCTGCCATTATATGTTACTTGACCTTTTTCTCTTTCAGCTTTTAATATTCTTTCTTTGTTCTGTTCATTTAGAGTTTCAATTATTATGTTGCAAGGGGAGTTTCTTTTCTAATCTGTTTGGTGTTCTGTATGCCTCTTAGAATTTTATTGGAATCTCCTTTAGGTTTGGGGAGTTTTCTTCTATGATTTTGTTGAAGATGTTTCCAGGACCTTGGAGTCGGGAGTCTTCTCTTTCCTCTATGCCTATAATTCTTAGGTTCCATCTTTTTATTGAATCCTTGGTTTGTTGGATGTTATGGGTGAGACCTTTTTTAGATTTCTCCTTTCCTATTCAAGTTGAGCCACTTTGGCTTGAAGATCTATAATGGTATTGTCTGTTGCTTTTGCTTATAAAATTGTACAATCTTTGGATTCCTTCTTAGATTTAATTTCTTCTTGAAAGGACTCTATCACTTTCCAGAGTATAGATTTGTCATCGTTTTCATGTGTTTCAGCTGTGGTGGAGTGGTCAGCACTTGCTGTACTAGCATAGCTGTATTTTGTTGGAGTCATATTTCCCTGACTTTTGTTGGATCTGTTCTTTGGCTGACCATTAGCCATGTGGTTGTTCTTAGCTGCTTGTTCCTGGTGCCTTCTGGGCTTGTTGCCAAGAAGGTTGCTTTGGTGTAGAAGTCATATAGCTTGGTAATCTGTAGCTCTCCACAGGCTGGATGGAGCCTGGTGTGGAAGTTTGTTCTCACTGTTTCTCCCAGAGCTCATCCCTTCCTGTTGTGTCCTAATTGGGGACTCAGGTGAGGGGTTGGGGTGGGATGTGTTACTGCAGGTTCCTGGAATCCAACTGGTCTTAGTATAGATGATGGTGCAGGTTGGCAGGCCACAGACTGTTGGCTGGGGCTGTAGCTCCCCTGCAGCTTACATGTCTGACTGTGTTCCTGGTCCTCCTAAGCTGCTCCCACGGGGTTCTCAGGATCAATGTCCATCTAATAGCCAGAAGCACTGTAATCTGGTACAGCCCACATCTCCCAGGCAATAAGCAATGGCCTGGGATTGTTTCACTGCTCCTGAGTCACAGCTCTCAGTGTTGTAGTCTAGATATTCAGTGTGTAGTAGCTCTGCTGGTATGCTCCTGGGTGTCCAGGCCAGATGCTGTGGACTCTGGAGGTCCTAAGTTTGAGGGTTGAGTCCACCAGCTGGAGAAAAGAAAAGATACGACAGGGAGGGAGTACAGTTTCCTTGTGGGAGGTGCTCAGTGTTCGTGTCTGGTGACTCCGATCCTTCAGTGTCTATATTTCCAGTACCGAGTTCTTTGTTGTCCCTGCTGGGCAGGCCCAGATAGGCTTGTGCCCCACTCACTTCCTTTCAGCATATGTATATCTCTGCTGTTTTCCAATCTGCCTGGATGGTCCCCTGGGCACCTCTGTGCCTGTCAGCCCTAAGCACTAAGCCCTTGTAGTATGAGTCATTCAGCAGTGCACACAGGCCAAGAACTCACTGCTGCAGGGGTGGAACTATATATGCTGATGATCTGGTTTCCTGCTGGAGGAGCCAGCACTAGCAATGGGGTCTGATATTAACCCCACAACCTGACCAGGGCTTGGACCCAGTGGAGATCCAAGCAGCCTTCCACCCAGCCACTCACCTTTCAGTCTGCTCTGATCTCACTGCTCCTACATCTGTGCTGGATGCAATTTGGGTGCTAGAGTTGTCCTGTGAATACTGGAAATTGGCCCCACTGTCCTCCAAGTCCTGGGACACTGTCCTGGTGTCAGCAGTGTAGCCTGCTGCTAGAAGTGTATCCCTCTGCTCTGTCTAGCTGCAGTGTTCTTCCCAGTGACAGCAAACCCAATAGAGGAGCCTATATGTCCACGACTCCTCTGGGGAAGCCCAAATATACTTGTGTTTCCCAGACCCCCTCTGCTATAGTTCCACTGCTGTCCAGCAGCTCAGAATGTGCTGTGGCCCACAGCCACAATGGCTCCAATGGGAATATATCTGTTCCTGAGGCTCTGCCAATCTTCCCCTTGGTGTCAGGATGGCTGCGTTGAACCTGGGAGCCCAGAAGGCTGGTGAGTAACCCTGTCTTGGGTTTGGAGCTGCTTTCTGGGTGTTTGAGTGGCTTGTACCCCAGTCCCTCTGCTGGTGATGATTCTCTTGCTTCCCAGAGTCAGCGGTTTCTGAGGTTTCTGCTGGTTTGTTAGTGTCCAAGAGAGGAGAGTCTTGCCAAGGGACTGGCTGGGTGAAACCAAGGAGGTTTGCGCCACTCAGATTATTGTTCAGCGTCTTATAACTCTGTGATGTTATAGCTGTTTTCCCCATGTTCAAAATGGGTCCATGCGGGCTGCCGCCATCTTTGATCCCCTCCCCCACCAACCTTCTTGAAGGGACCCTCTGGGTCTCAGGATCATACCGGAACATTCAGCCTCCAGATCAGGACTCTTTCCTGGGCACCAAATCAAGTGGGCCCAAGGAATGTCCAGCCGATGACAGGAAAAACCAGATGGCTAAAAGACAACAAAAGAACATAATCAACAAAAACTGGGGCAATATGGCACCACTAAAACCCAGATATCCTAATAGAGAAAGCCCTGACCATCCTAACATAGCTAAAACACAAGAAAATGATGACAAATCTATGCTTATGAAATGATAAAGTCCTTAAAAGAGGAAATAAATCCTTTAAAGATTTTCAGGTAGACACAATCAAGCAGATAAAGGAAATGTATAAAACCCTTAAGACAATACAGGAAAACACAACCAAACATGAGAGAAAAGGATAAGTCCCTTAAAGAAATACAGGGAAAAAACAACAAAAATGGAGAAGGAAATGCATAAAATGGTATAAGACCTGAAAATGGAAATGGAAGCAATAAAGAAAACACAAGTTGAGACAATCCTGGAGATGGAAAACCTAGGAAAGAAAACAGGAACTATAGACACAAACATCACCAACATGACAAAAGAGATGGAAGAGAATCTCAGGCATAGATGATTCAATCAAAGAAATATATACATCCATCTAGGAAAAAGTGAAACCTAAAAAATTCCTGACTCAACACATTCAAGAAATCAAGGACACAATGAAAAGATGAAACCCATGAGCAATAGGAATAGAAGAAAAAGAAGACTCCCAGCTCTAAGGACCAGAAAAAAACCTTCAACAAAATCATAAAACCTAAACCTAAAGAAAGAGATGCCTATAAATGTACAAGAGGCTTACAGAACACCAAATAGATTAAACCAGAAAAGAAACTCCTTCCACATAATAATTGAAACACTCAATCTTCACATCAAAGAAAGAATATTAAAAGCTGCAAGAGAAAAAGGTCAAGTAATATATAAAGGCAGACCCCTCTGAATCACACCTGATTTCTCATCAGAAACTCTAAAAGTCAGAAGGACCTGGGAAGATGTCTTGTGAACTCAAAGAGACTACAGATGTTAGCCCTGACTGCTATACCCAGCAAAACTTTCAATTACCATAAATGGAGAAACAAAATATTCCATAACAAAAACCAAATTTAAACAATATCTGTCCACAAATCCCGCCTACAGAAGATACTAGAAGGAAAAATCCAACCCATGGAGGTTAACCTCAGAAAACATAGGTAACAAATAACTCCTCCGGAGTAAAGCAAAAAGAAGCAAAGCACACACATTAACATCACCAACATCAAAATAACAGGAACTAACAATCATTGGTCATTAATATTTCTCAATATCAATGGACTCAATTCCCCAATAAAAAGACACAGACTAACCGAATGGATGCAAAAACAGTACCCATCATCCTGCTTCACACAAGAAACTCACTTATTCAACAAAGATAGACATTGCCTCAGAGTAAAGGACTGAAAAAAACTTTTCCAAGAAAATGGTCCCAAGAAGCAAGCTGGAGTAACTATTCTAATATCTAATAAAATAGGCTTTGAACCTAAATTAATCAAAAGAGATGGGGAAGAACACTTCATACTCATCAAAGGAAAAATCCACCAAGATGGCATCTCAATTCTGAACATTTATGCCCCAAATACAAGGTAACCCTCATTTGTAAAAGAAACATTACTAAAACTTAAATCACACATTGATCCCCACACATTATTAGTGGGAGGCTTCAATACCCAACTATCACCTATGGACAAGTCCTCGAGACAGAAACTAAACAGAGAAATAATGAAGCTAACAGATGTCATGAACAAAATGGATCTAATCAATATCTATAGAACTTTTCACCCAAACACAAAAGAATATACCTTCTCAACACCTCATGGAACCTTCTCCAAAATTGACCATATAGTTGGTTACAAAGAAAGCTTCAATCCATATAAGAAAATTGAAATAACCCCTTGTATTTTATCAGACTACCATGGATTAAAACTGAACTTCAACAGCAGACACAACAGAAAGCCTATATGCTCATGTAAACTGAACAATACACTACTCCGTGACCAACAGATCAGGGAAGAAATAAAAAAGAAATTAAAGACTTTCTATGATTCAGTGAAAATGAAAGCACAGCATACCCAAACTTTTGGGACATGTTTAGGTCATAGATGTATGCCACTAGCCCAAGCATTTCATTTCTATTTATTTATTTTATGTGGGTGCTGGGCATGGACCCACACTCATGACCTCATGCTTATATAGTAGACACTTTACTGAATGAGATATCTCCTCAGCCCCACAGAGTTTTGCATTAAAAATTATTTCTTTGGTGTAAGGGTAGGCATTTAGAATAAAGTTAGACATACACTGGCTTAGGAAATTACACTATCAGTTCTCCTCTGTAGTTTATAACTTATCTATTCATGGCTGGTTGGACAGATTTACAGCAATGGGCATGAATTCCCTCCTATTGTTCAGATCTTCAGTCCAGTTGAAGCTCTCATTCCTAGTCAAAGAGTTGTCATCATCATCATCATCATCTCCTTTTCTTATTCTTCTCCTTCTCCTTCTTCTTTTTTCTTTCTATTTCTTCTTCCAGACCAAGGCCCCTACAGAGATCTACAAATGATCAAAATGTGGAGAGGGAGGAAGGAATGATATAAAAGACAGTACTCATATATGAAATCCTCTATTCCCTTCTCCTTCTCCTCCCTCCAACGTCTGTGTCTCCTCTCTTCAAATTTAATGCCTGTTATTAATTTTTTTCCTACTTGGTATAGTAAGCAAAAATCTCTACTCAGAGTTTAATTTTTTAGCTATTTCAGTGATCATTATTTTCCATGACAACATGCACATCAGACAACATGAAGGTGAAGAGAAAGAGACAGCCATGTTTTCATGAATAGGGATCATTTCCTTTTCTTTTAAATGATCCTCCAGCCTTCCTCATCCTTTCTGTTTCAAGAGAAGAGAAACAACGTTGTAGATCATTGCTTCCAGCAGACAGAGAGGCAGCCAGCTGCTAAACATCTTAACCAAATTCCATAGAGAAAAAGGAAGAGTCAGTCCAGACCTGGATCTGTTTCAACCCCTAAGTTTTCCATAGTCCATTGGGTGCAGAATATGAAATTATAATATGTAAATACTCCAAACCTGAAGTTGGTGTCTTTATCAGACCCAAAGTTTAGGTCTTAGTGCAATAGATAAAAAGCTCTCTGACATTATTAAGTAATTGAATCTATTTGGCACAGCATTTGCTTGAAGGGTTGACGTTGTGTTTAAAAAGAAAGCTTTATGGAAACAGTCCTACTTGAATATGAGGAAGCTGCATGGAACGTTCTGTGGTGTTCAGTTGCTGGTGTGTTTTGGATGTTGCATTTCCAGAGAGCCCTTGCAGTTCTTCTGGATTAGTGGGAAATGGAAAAGGGGAGTCTGACCAGCTTACACAGGAGGCCTTTTACCATGTTTGGAACAGAGCACTGGTGTGAAACTCAGTCAGAGGCAATCAAGTACCACTCTGGATGGAGTCTCCACTGCATTTTTTTCTACATCTCATCCTGTAACATTCTTCTTGTAGCTCCCGATTAACTTGAGTATGAGCTACAAGACACTGACCTTTGTTCAGAGTCAGAAAAGTACCTTGTTAATGAAATGGATTGTATAACAGCCAGTGTTCCTGCTATCAAGAGGAAATTCGTATGGGCTTTAGCAAAAAAACAGAACAACAACAAAACCCTGCAGTAATTAACAAAGGAATGAACTTGGTTTTTGAGAGCTTTTCCTCAACACTTTTATGTAAAAGTTAAGTTCTGACTCAAAATTAAAGAAAATGGGGGTTAAAAGGCAGTAATTACATTCAATGTGTTACAACTTTAATTGTATCACAAGGCTTTTAAATGATACACACAATGGAATGGGCAGATCTGTGTGTCTCACAGCATGTAGAAATTAACACTCATAGGTTGGGAAAACATACACATACTTTTTTTTTTTTTTTTACTGGAAACTTTATAATCCAACAACAGAAAAGAGAATTCTTTCAGTTGGAAGCTGAAAATAACAGAATTTCAACAAAACTCAGGGCACTTTGATTGCTGAGTTGTTTCTTCTTCTCCACAAACCCTCATGTTGGGGTGGTAAGGGAGGTGGTCTTTCTGATGCACAGAAGTTTTCACCACGTATACTGTCTTAGCCTCCCCAGTGAATTATATACATATATAGCATTGAACATAATGTAATCTGCCACTATTTTCATCATGGAAGATTGCTCTTTAATATTTCCACCTTAGTGAATGGAACAATTAAGGTAAGAATGGAAGCCAGAGAGGAAGTTCTTTGAGGCTATTTAGGTGCACACGTGAGTACATGAGCATATGTGTGTGTGTTATGAACATATGTATGAATGTGTGCATATGTGTGTATGGGTACCAAAGGTTAACGTTATATATCTTCCTCAGTAGTATTCCACCTTAGTTTTTGAGAGTGTCTCCACTGAGCGTGGAGTTTGTCAGTTCAGGCAGTTGGCTGGTAAATGATCTTCAGGAATCTCTATTTAGTACGGACTTAGATCACACAATTTTTTTCTGATTTTTTTTGTCCAGTTTATTTATTTAATCACTGTCTTTTGTCTTTTGTCTCACTGTGGCTGCTGATTCAGATGCCTGTTGCAATATGCTTTATCACCTACTTTTTGTTGTTGTTGTTGTCAATCTATTGATTATGTGAATGGGTGTCTTGACTAGAGGTATGTCTGTGTACCATATACTGCAGTGCTCGAAGATGTCAGAAGAGGACATTGGATCCCATAGAACTTTCCCAGATGGTCATAAGCCACCATTCAGTTTCTGGGAACGAAGTCTAGGTCCTCTACAGGATCAGCTCTCCCTGCTAAGCTGTGTCTTTAGCCTCTCAACTGCTGGTTTTGCAACAATTAGTCACGCTTCCCTCCATGTACAAGGTGAATGTTTCTCGGTCTTTGGAATGGCCTGTTGGTAGTATTTCTCTTTTAGTAGCTGTTGTTTTTTCTTTTCTTTTCTTTGTGGTGCTAGGGATGGCACTCATCTCTGAGGCATTCTAGGTGGACACCTGACCACAGGAACCACATGTCTATTAGCCTAAACCCCTGTTTTTGAGGCTACCCGAGCCAATGCTTCTTAAAGGAGGTTGGTGCATAATGGTGATGAAATGGAAAAGGCTACCTGTAGATACCTCACATGAGGATGTGCTTGGTGAAGGACTGTAGAGGAGAATGTAAGGAAAGCAACAGTAGTAGGCTCTTACTTGTTGAGAAGGGAGTTAGACATAAGGTAAGCTTTTGCTATTTAGATGGTATGTGAATCAGAAGGACCAAACTGCTACCAAGCACAAAATACACAACATAAATACCACCAAACTGACAGAAACAGATAACTCCTAACTATGAAAAAATGCCAAATTTTCACCTAATGAACTAAAGTAACTAGTGATAATAACTGGCATATGCGACAGATAGCCTGTTAGCATGTCCTGAAGATATTAAGTTTTCAATAAATGCTATTTTAAGCCACACAACCCCATGAATTATATATAGATAAAATATGTTGGTCCAAAAGTGGCAGGAGTTGGATTAGAAACTATAAAACCTGCCTTCTAGGGACAGAAGGTGTGTATGTGTGTGTGTGTGTGTGTGTGTGTGTGTGTGTGTGTGTGTGTGTGTGTATTGGGGAGGTTTGGGTGGGTCAACTTGTTAAGACAGCTTTTCCAGAGGTAAGATAGGATTATCTGAAAAAGGGCGCTAAGGGATTTGCTTTTTACAGGACATTTAGAAACCCCATTCCTGAGGTTTAAACTGAGCACTGAATCACCAGAAGGCAGCTCAGGGAAGATGGGCACAGCTAATCCAAAGTATACACAGCAGGGTGAAATTCAGTATGATCTAGGACACGGGAGGGTTGGGAGCAAGTGCTATAGGGAAGAGAAGGTTTATCATCTTAACCTGTAGGGCTGGGATACAGTGAGCTCCATATCAAGTAAGGAAACAGGGAGCATGGCCTGCTTTGAGTTGAAAGGTTCTTTTGGCTGCTTTGTGGAGTTTGTATTATAGGAGGGAGGATTCCAAGCAGTTTTTCCATTTATGTGAGGGTCAGTGACCTAGATAAGAGACAGGACAGTGTGGCTTAGACTCAGTGTGCATAGCGGAAATAGAGACAAATGAATCAATTCAGCATGTGGTGGTGTTTCCCCCAAAAAACTTTATTCTTCCATTGAGGGGAGATTGTAATAGCATAAGATTAACTATTTTTAAGTACATGGTACTTGAGCAGTGTTTAGTATATTCATAATACCAGGAAACCCCAGTTTCTACCACTTTCTAAGATAGTATCATCCTCGGCAGTGTTCAAGGAACTCCCCCACTCTCCCCGGGCTCTGGCAGCCATCAGTCTATGCTCTGTGTGTGTGCCTTTACCAACTCTATATATGCTGTGTTAGTGATGAGATACACTATGTAGCTTTTTGCAGCTAGCTTCTTTTACTTAGCAGATGCCTTCAGAATTTGCCCATGGGGAAGTTTTCAACAACCCATTCTTTCTCAATGAGCACTGTATTATACCCACTCAGTTGATTGATATTTGAGCTCTTCTTAGTTTGAAGAACATGAAGAACACAATTATTTTTCTGTATTTAATGATGCAAAATGCACATGCTGAGTTGACTAAATATGTATTCACATATAATGTTTCTCTTATATCTACAACACAACAGATGGATCCATATAAGGACCATGATCATTATATGGAGAAGACTACATTAATATATCCAAACTTTATTCCAATACATTTCTTCTTTTATTCTCTAAGTTATGTTAGGATGTTTTGATTGTTTGAGGAGATAAGTCCACAAGAAATCTGTGAGTTCCAAGGTCAGCCCAAACTTTCACCCAGTCAGATTTGGCATTGGGTGGTCTGGGAAGTAGAACTTTGAAATTATTTAAGGACTGCTCAAGACCCGGGAAGAAGCCAGCAGCCGAGAAAAGGAACACAGTAGACAGGTGCTTGGCCCACAGGCTCAGCCTCTTTTCTGAGTAATTTTTATTTTAAGTAATAAATGTTGCTACTATAAACAATCATGCAAAACTTCTTATGTGGCTATATGCTTTTATTTCGTTGGAAATGCAATAACTAGAAATAAAGTTCACGAGCAATGTCAACATATGAAAAGCTTTCACCTCGAAGGAAGTTAAGCTGCAGTTTATTCGGGAGTCAAATATTACCATGGACCAGAAATAAAGAATACTATTACCCCTAAATTCTATGTTCTAACATGGTAACAATTTTATGAAGTTTTTATAATTACAGAATGAAGAAAATAAATCAAGACTTTTTTCTAATACATTAAAGCAAGCCTGGGGTGGGCAGGTTACAGTATTAGTTTCTGCTGAGGCCTCAGATCCTATGTGACTAACTCTGGCTTTTGCTTTGGTGATTCTAGGTTTTAATTTCTTACTTAATGAAAGGATTTCAAAAATCTAATCTAGTTTTCGTAATACAATATTTTTGTTAACATTCCTAAGAGAAGATCAATACTTAATGAAACTTTTTTGTTGTAAACAGATAATTAGGCATTAGAAAATGCTTTTGTTAACAAGTGTTTACTTTCATTTGGGCTCATTAGGCAACCAAGGCAGGGCACATTTTTGGCATTTTTAAAATTGATCTAACTGCATGCCTACTAATTATAGGGAAAGGTGAAAACACAAGGAGAAATAAGTCATCTTTGTAATCCTTGGAATGGTGAGCCTTGCATCCCAGGTAGGGCAATTATTCAAAGGGAACTGTAATGGGTGTCTTTTGGATGATCTCATAGAGCTAGACAGAGATACTTATCAATGATTCAATGTTAGCATATTTAAAAAAAACTTTCTATTGGTACTTTGTGAATTTCACATCATGCACCCCAATCCCACTCATCTCCCCCTCCCTTCATACCTGCCCTCTACCTTTGCAACCTCCTCTACAACAGAAAAAAAAAAATCTTGTCCTGGAAGCTATAGTGTGTCACAGTGTGTCCACAGTATATCCTTTTGTCCATGCCTCTTTGCTTTCAAATGTTCATTGCAATGAGTCCTTGGTCTGTTACAAGACCTCTGGTTTTTGCTACACTATCCATACTGGAACCTCACTGAGACTTCTCTCGGATAACCTGTTGCTACCCTGTGTCATGAAGATCCTGTAGCTTTGGATCTGCAGGACTGGCTCCTCCATGTACTCCAATAGTTCATAGATGGAGTAGATGCTGGGCCAATTCAAAGCCCTGGGTCTAAGCCTGAGAGGTATCTGAGCTGGTCAGCCCTCCAGCTCTACCAAACCCACACTACTGGGGTGAATTCTCCTGCCCTGTCATGGCTGGCCTATCCAGTGCTGCAGTCAGCAAGGGGCAGAGCTATTTTTCTCGCTGTCATGCCCTTGGGGCTAGCTCAACTGCCCCCATGCCATCAGGGTTGGCTTTACTGTGCTGCCCAGGCAAGGTACAGGGCCTTCTCTCCTAGAGCTGTAGCAGGTGAGGGACAGGGCCAGCTCTCCCACTCTCATACCTTTGGGGCCTGCTTACTTGCAACCCCTAAAACCAGGGCCAGCTCTGGCCTGTTGTCCCGGTGAATTGAAGGACCTACTCCCCTGAGTGTTGCAACCAGTGAGAAACAGGGCCACTTCTATCACTCTCATGACTCCCACCTGCCATAGGTGGTTAGGGACTAGGGAGGGGAAGAGGGCCCTGCCACCACACAGCAGACAAGAGGCAGGGCTGGCTCTCCCATACTCATGCATTCAGGGCAGGCTCACAGGTAGCCCTCACATTCAGGGCCAGCTCTAATATGCTGTCCCAGTGAGGTGTAGGGCCTGTTCTTCCAAGTGCTGTAGCTGGTGAGGGACAGGGCCAGCTCTCTTGCTCTCATGATCCCAGGGCCAGAATTCCTGCCTGCCACAGCTGATGAGGTGTGAGAAAGTAGGAAGTTCTCTCTCCCCCATCCACACCTCTACACAGGAGACAAGTGACTGTGCCAGCTCTTCCATGCTCCTATCCTCGGGGTCAGTTCACAGGCAACTCCTGCAACTATGGACACCTTTACTATGTTCCCTGGGTGATATGTGGGAGCCCCTCTCCTGATACTACAGCTGGCCAGGGGCAGGGTCAGCTCTACTGATTTCATGCCCCCAGGGCAACTTTCCCAGGTGAAGGATGAGGCCAGTTCTGCATAGTCCTCAGACATCAACATTTCCCTGGTAGGCAGCCCAGACCAAAGACATCCACCTGGCCTTTGGAGGTAACAAACCCCTGCTGCTACAGGGTGAAGGATCCAAGCTTGGCCCCTGGTGGCAGCACATGCCAGGACCCTGTCTTGGTCCCAGGTAGCATCACCAGCTACTCATATCAGGCTGTTTCTTACTACCTAGTTTTGCCTTTCTTCACTGAACCCACATTGTTCTGTTTCTCTTTCTCTTCCGTGTCTCCACCATTTACTTCCTCTGTGTCACCCCTAGGCCTGCAAAGCACCAGACTGGTGATCCAAACAGGCTAGCTCCCTGTCCAGGCCCCATGGCACCAGAGTGGTCGTCAACTTGGCCCCAGGCAGGGCTTGTCTTGTGTCTGGCTTTCTCCCCACCCTGAGAGCCCATCTGCACCTGCACAGCACAGGTGATTGTCACAGGCTAGCTCCCTGTCCCGGCCCTCTGGTGCTGGACTGGTAGTCATCTCAGGCTAGCTTTTTTCAGGGAGTGTTAGGCTACTATTCATTCAGATATTCATAGGTCAGAACACTGAATGTAGACATAGCCTCTCTCCTCTGCCACCTACTGATGCACTTGTGACACTGCAGCTATACCTGCAATGCCTCTAGGGGCAGTGTGATTCAACATCTTGACCCAATAGTCCGGCTATACCACCTGCCTTAATTATTTTACTCTCTTGTTAATACCCCCAAAAGAAACAAGAACAGCCCTATTAGTTTTCCTAATGTGACCACATTATTAACTATCTTCCATCTGTCTCAGATAGAAGATAGTTAATCCCAGCACTTGGGAGGCAGAGGCAGGCAGATCTCTGAGTTCAAGGTAAGATTGGTTTACAAAGTAAATCCAGGACAGCCAGGGCTATTACACAGAAAAAAAAAAAAAAAAAAAAAAAAAGTCTCAAAAAAAAAAAAAAAAAAAAAAAAAACCCCCCCCCCCCAAAATAAAAAGAAAGATAGAAAGAGAAAGAACAAGGTCTCTGGCCAAGAAAGCAAAAGAAATCAAGGTAACATATAATACCATATAAGCAATGTTTGAAAGGACAGATAGAGCAAAGGAAAGTCATATATATTCACCAACAATGATTAAAGAAAGATCTTAGTGAGAGCACTCTCCCCATCATAGACAGAAAGGACTAGAATCACAGCTCTATATTGCCACCATTAGAAGCCTGAGAAATGTCCCCAGACTTTTAGGTATTCAAACTCAGGCCAAACCAGAACTTATGCTATTGATACTGAAAGGAATCTTAGGACTAGCCAGCCTGCTAAAGCAAAGTTAAAGTTGAAGTTTTAAAGTTATTTTAATATAAGCTGACCAAAGTATGTGTGTGTGGGGGGGTGTCTCTGCTAAAGGCCTCTGTGGCTGTGTGACCACATTCTTAGCTTTTGTCTTGACGGAAGCCAGAGTCTGCTCATACATTGACCTAGCAGTCACAAGCATGCTAGGTCCCAGACAGTGGGTGATAAGATGGTCCAAGATAACCAGCCCTCCTCATTGTTCAAGTGCCCATCAGTTGGCCAGGAAGGTACAGTAAGAAAATTCTACTGGGAATTTCCATTCACAGTAATATGGTAAACCTATGACATTTTGAAGAGTTGTACCTTCCAAGCCACTCACTGTGCCAAAAACATTTGCTATTCCTGCCAGTGATTTGAGAGTTTGACTTCCTGCCACATCCCACAGTAACATTTGTCTGAGGCTTTTATGTTAGATTCCTGGTGAGTATGATGTTCCCTCCCCTGACAGTTTTGATTTACATTTCATTTATGACTAATGCCTCTGCACACCTTTCCACTTGCTGACTGGATGTTTGTAAACCCCAATTGATATTGTTTGTAAACCCCACTTGATGTGATATTAAAATTCTTCACCCTTTTAAAAATGGGATTTTTCAAAAGCCCAATTTAAAGTTGGATTGCTCTTTTTTTTTTTTTTTTTTTTTTTTTGGTCTTGTAAGAATTATTTCTGTATTCTGCATATTGAGGCTCTCATTGGACAAAGTGTTTTCTCCCATATTGCAAGTTGTAATCCCATTTTCCTTTGCTATACTTTGAATCACAAGACACATATGGATATCTTTTGAGACACAACATTTTAATTTAGATGAAATCCAATCCATATTTTTATTTTTTGGATATTGCATCTAAGAAGCAGCTGCTAAATGTAAGAAGACAGATTCTCTTCCAAGCATTTCTTCTATGAGTTTTATAATTTCAGTCTTTATGTTTAGATCTTTGGTTGATTTTGAATTAATCACCACACACACACACACACACACGCACGCACGCACGCACGCACGCACGCACACACACACACACACACACACACACACACACAGAGTGAGGTCATTTTTTATTTCATTGTCTTGCTTGTGTTTTGAGGTTGTACTAGTGCCATTCACAGGAAGCACTGTTCTTTCTAGTATCCTTTCAATTTCCATATTAATTTTAGGATTCACTTCTCAGTTTCTTCTAATAAAGCAGCTATGGCCTGAGTAAGGATTATATTAAATAAGTATATCAATTTCATGAAAATGTATACCTTAACTATTAATTCTTTTAATCTATAAATGTGAAATAGCTTTTTATTTATCTAAGGTCTTCCTTAATTTTACAATTAAATTATTTTAAGTTTTAATTATTTTATTTAAGTGTAAGTTTCATAATTTTTGTTAAGATTTATTTTTAAATGTTTTATTCTTTTTGAAGCAATCACAATGTCTTTCTTAATTGCATTCTTAGATTGTTCACTGCTAATGTATATAAATTCAATCCTCTTGCCTCAGCCCCCCTAATGCTGGGATTACAGTTGAGTGTCACTACATTAGGCTCCACTTGACTCTCAAAAGACCTTTCCTAGGACATATTTGGTGCACAAGATGCTGAACACATTTAAGGAACACAAGCAGACAGTTGAGAGGTTAATACACACTTAGGAACAGGTCAACCACATCAGCCTCTGTCATAAATCTGCCCATCTGCAAGTGTTTGCTCCTATCTGTCACCTATTGTTTTTGTATAAGAAATGCAGGTGACTTACTATAGATATACTTCTTTGTGAGTTGCTAAGTGCTATATAGTATACTCATTCATTATACGCTTATCCATTCATCCATCAATGGCACTGACTGTAGTGGACGGGGAGGGTGCACTTTTCTATGACATGGTAATAACTTTCTTTTGGGTATGTATCCCATAGTGCTTAGTAATATGTGTTTTCTTTTTTTCTTCTGTTTCATAAACAATTTATTTGTTGCAGTTTGACATTGATGAATGAGATCAGGTTACAAATATTATGACTACAAAAACAATGATCATTTTAATTAGAAAAAAATCTTTACAATGTGACCTTGTCTCATTGACTTCTACAATTGAACATTGAGATATAATATTATATGATTTTTCATTCTTAATTTTTTGTCATAATTTCATTTTTATAAATAAAATTCCATCATGCAGACATAATACATTATTTTTTTCTTTTTTGTCTGTATTGTTTTTGAGATGGGGTTTTGTTATATTTTCAGACTGATCTTGAACTCACTCTATACTTGAATCAGGCCTTGCACTTGTGACCTTTCTGGCCCCTTCAGCCTAAAAGCTGGAAATCCAGGCTTGCATCCACAGTCTGGACAATTTTAAAAGACAATCACAATGGATATAGCTTCACTGAGAGTTAAATATTTGGGCTTGAATATATTGTTCCATGATGTTCTGATTTTAAGGCTACTAATGAAAGAATTTGAACTATTATGTTTTGTTTGCCTTTGATGTTACAAAGGTGTTTTTCCTTACTGTTTTTTTTTTTACTTTATTTTTTATTTCTTCAAGTTACATCTCAATCACAATCCCCTCCCTACTCCCTCTCCAGTCCTACCCTCCCACCCTCAACCCCCAATTCTCTGCCCTTTTTTTTAAATTTAAGATATATCTTATTCCCCCCAACAGCTCCCCCTTTCAGTCTAATACATGGCTCTTTCTCTTATAATAATAAAAACAATACAAAACAACAGAGGTAATTAGACCACAGTTATGAGGGTTATATAGCTTGGCGTATATTCCCAATGTCCAGTCCATATGTATTTGGCACCTGACTTTAACATTCTACTATCTAACCATCTCCATGAGTTTAAAGTTCTATATCCAACTCAACTTTCATACTAACTTGCAACACAATTTTAAAAACATCTTCTTAGATCCATAACACTCTCTTGATTCGTAAACAACTCAAAATTTAATTATGAGACTCTAGCTATCTATTCTTCAACCACCTCAGAGACCTGAGAGGGATAAATATATCTGATTATATAGGAAGTACAGGGCTTGCAGCTTCCAAAACTAAGAAATGACATACCAGTGGCTGCCTGGACAGTTCCCATTTTCTCTCCATACATTACAGCATCGATCTTCAGTTGTTTGGCCCCGTTTCTCTGACAGACATTGATTGTAGAGCAGGAATTATGAAGGACTTGCCTACCCTGTCTTGGCAGAGCTAGGCTATCGACTTACCTGCTTCCAAGTTTTGTCCTTTTTGGACACCATTCTGTCTACAGTTGGAGCAAGGAGTTTTTCCTGCCAAGAGATAGGTTTGTGACTAATTCAATCATCTCCCATTGCAGATTCTTTGATGCTCATCTTCTACTTGGAGTAGAATAGGGGGTGCTGTCAGGAGTTGATATGTCTAAATATAAAACGAATCTAAAGTTAAGAAAACCTATTTGAATGCCATATTCTGCAGATCTCTTGAGGTTTTTGAAGAGGCCCTATCTATCTCTTATATTAGGATAAGCAGATGTTGCTTGTCACTTAGCAGCTTTATTTCTGATTAGCTTAGAAAATAACTATAATAGACTGTCATAGTACCTAACACAATGACAGGCTTGCATGACTATTAGTTTGCATTTCTTAATTATCCTAAACAGTTTATGACAATTAGTAGCAAAAGGCCAAAACTTCACATTTCATTTTTTTTTCTTTACCCCCTAACCCTTCTGTCCCATTTCTCTGGAGTGGAATGTCCCTACATAACAGTCCCTTACCTCATTTCAGAGGGTGTGTGAGGGCCAAAAGCCTTCTCATACATTGGGGGTCCAGGAGGCAGTACCACCAGTGAAAAGTGTCTCATTGCCCAGGAGAGAGAACTACTAAACAAACAAACAAATAAGCAGACAAACAGATAAAAAAGAGTAAAAAATAGAAAAAAAATAAAAATAGAAAAAAAACCTATAAAGTCTATGTCCATGTTCCCTTTGGTGTGTTGTTTGTAGTATCGATATCCCCCACTATATAGCTAAAATTCTACTATAAGTGAATAGATGCCATATGCATCCTTCTGAGTCTGGGTTAGCTCACTCAGGATGAGCTTTTCTAGTTCCATCCATTTGGCTGCAAATTGCATAATTTCATTGTTCCTGATAGCTGAATAATATTCCATTGTGTAGATGTACTACAAAATTTTAACCCACTCTTTGGTTGAGGGACATCTGAGTTGTTTGCAGTTTCTAGCTATTACAAATAAGGCTGCTATGAACATAGATGTGGAAACTTCCTTATGATTCTGTGAGGAGACATTAGGGTGTATACCCAGAAGTGGTATGGCTGGGTCCTGAGGTAAAGCTATTCCAAGTTTTCTAAGATATTGCCATACTGACCTCCATAGTGGTTGCACAAGCTTGCACTCCCAGCAGCAATGGATGAGGGTTCCCCTTTCTGCACACCCTCACCAGCATGTGCTGTCATTTGAGCTTTTGATCGTAGCCATTCTGACAGGTGTGAGATGGAATCTCAGAGTCTTCTTGAGTTGCATTTCTCTGATGATTAAGGATGTTGAGCATTTCTTAAAGTGTCTCTCAGCCATTAGGGATTCCTCCTTTGTGAATTCTCTATTTAGCTCCATCCCCATTTTTTGATTGGATTATTTGGTTTCTTGGCATTTAATTTCTTGAGTTCTTTGTAGATTTTGGATATTAGCCCTCTGTGAGATGTGGGGTTGGTGAAGATTTTCTCCCAGTCTGTAGGCTGCAGTTTTGTTCAAATGACAGTGTCTTTTGCCTTACCGAAGCTTTTCAGTTTCATGAGGTCCCATTTATTGATTGTTGATCTCAGTCCTGAGCTGTTGGTGTTCTGTTCAGGAAGTTGTCACCTGTGCCAATGAGTTTGAGGGTTTTTCCCTCTTTTTCTTCTAGTAGATTTAGGGTGACTGGCCTTATGTTAAGGTCTTTGATCCACTTGGACTTAAGTTTTGTACAAGGTGATAATTATGGTTCTAATTTCATTCTTTTACAAGTGGACATCTAGTCGGACCAGCACCATTTGTTGAAGATGCTGTCCTTCTTCCATTGTGCCGTTTTGGTTCTTTGTCAAAAATTAGGTGGTCATAAGTGTGTGGGTCTATTTCTGGATCTTCAATTCCATTGATCTACTAGTCTGTTTCTATACCAATACCATGCTGTTTTTACTACTATTGCTCTGTAGTACAGCTTGAATCTGGGATGGTGATACCTCCATATGTTTTTCTATTGTACAGGATTGATTTAGCTATTCTGGGCTTTTTGTTGTTCCATATGAAATTTTGAATAGCTCTTTCCAAGTCTATAAAGAATTGTGTTGGTATTTTGATAGGAATTGCATTGAATCTATATATTGCTTTTGGTAGGATAGCCATTTTTATTATCTTGATCCTACCTATCCAAGAGCATGGGAGATCTTTCCATCTTCTAAAGGCCCCTTCCATTTCTTTCTTCAAGGGTTTGAAGTTCTTGTTGTACAGTTCCTTTACTTGTTTGGTTAGAGTTACCTCCAGGTATTTTATATTGTTTGTGGCTATTGTGAAGGGGGTTGTTTCCCTTATTTCTTTCTCAGCCCATTTTTTTGTTATATAAGAAAGGCTTCTGGTTTTTTTGAATTAATTTTGTATCCAGCCACCTTGCTGAAGGTGTTTATCAGCTGTAAGACTTCTCTGGTGGAGTTTTTGTGGTCACTTATTTATACTATCATATCATCTGCAAATAGGGATAATTTGACTTCTTCGTTTCCAATATTTATCCCCTTGATTTCCTTTAGTTTCTTATTGCTGTAGCCATAACTTCAAGTACTATATTGAAGAGATTCTTGTCCCTGAGTTTAGAGGAAATGCTTCAAGTTTCTCTCCATTTAATTTGATGCTGGCCACTGGCTTTCTGTATATTGCCTTTATTATTTCTAGGTACACTCCTTGTATGCCCATTCTCTCCAGAACTTTAAGCATGAAGGGGTGTTGGATTTTCTCAAATGCTTTTTCTGTTTTCTGCATCTAGAGAGATTACCATGTGTTTTTTTTTCTTTCATCTTGTTTATATGGTGAATTACTTTGATAGACTTTCATATGTTGAACCATCCCTGCATTCCTGGGATGAAGCCTACTTGATCGTGGTGTATGATACTTTTGATGTGTTCTTGAATTCAGTTTGCCAGTATTTTACTAAGTATCTTTGCATCTATGTTTATGAGGGAGATTGATCTGAAGTTCTCTTTCTTTGTTGGTTATTTGTGTGGTTTAGGAATGAGGGTGATTGTGACCTCGTAGAATGAGTTTGGCAATGCGCTTTCAGATTCTATTTTGTGAAAGAGTTTGAAAAGTATTGGTGTTAGCTCCTCTTTGAAGGTCCGGTAGAATTCCGTGCTAAAGCCATCTGGCCCTGGGCTTTTTTTGGTTGGGAGATTTTTAATGACTGTTTCTATTTCCTTATGGGTTATAGGGCTGTTTAATCTGTTTATCTGATTTTGATTTTTCGGTAGGTGGAATCTATCAAGAAAATTGTCCATTTCACTTAAGTTTTCAAATTTGGTGGAGAATCAATTTTTAAAGTAGGATCCAAATATTCTATGGATTTTCTCAATGTCTGTTGTTATTTCTCCCTTCTCATTTCTGATTTTGTTGATTTGGGTTTTCTCCCTCTGTCTTTTAGTTAATTTGGCTAAAGGTCGGTCTATTTTGTTGATTTTCTCAAAGAACCAACTCTTGGTTTCATTGATTCTTTGTATTGTTCTTTTTGTTTCTAAGTTGTTGATTTCAGCCCTAGGTTTGATGATCTCCTGCATTCTGCTCCTCTTGGGAGTGTTTGCTTCTTTTTTTTTTTTTTTTTCCAATTCACCCAGTTTAGCTGTTAATTCGCTAATATGAGCTGTCACAATTTTCTTTTTGAAGGCACTTAGTGCTATGAACTTTCCTCATAGCACAGCTTTCATTGTGTCCCATAGGTTTGGGTATGTTGTGTCTTCATTTTCGTTGGATTTTAAGAAGTCTTTGATTTCCTTCTTTATTTCTTCCCAGACCCAGTGGTCATCTAGTAAAGAGTTGTTCAATTTCCATATGTGTGTAGACTTTCTGTTGATTCTTTTGCTATTGAAGTTCAGCTTTATTCCATGGTGGTCTGATAAGATACAAGAAGTTATTTCTATTTTCTTGTATCTGTTGAGGCTCTCTTTGTGTCCCAGTATATGGTCGATTTTGGAGAAGGTTTCGTGAGGTGCTGAGAAGAAAGTGTATTCTTTTGTGTTTGGGTGAAACGTTCTGTAGATATCTGTTAGGTTCATTTGGTTCATGATCTCTGTTAGACTCAATATTTCTCTGTTTGGCTACTGTCTTGATGATCTATCCATAGTTGTGAGTGGGATGTTCAAGTCTCCCACTACTAATGTGTTTGGATCAATGTGTGATTTAAGTTTTAGAAGCGTTTCTTTTATAAATGTAGGTGCCTTTGTATTTGGGGCATAGATGTTCAATATTGAGATGTCCTCTTGATGAATATTTCCTTTAACGAGTATGTAATGTCCTTCTCTGTCTTTTTCATTAACTTCAATTGGAAGTCTATTTTGTTTGATGCTAGGGTGGCTACTCCAGCTTGTTTCCTGGGTCCATTTGCTTGGAAAACCTTTTCCCAGCCCTTTACTCTGAGATAGTGTCTATCTTCAATAGTGAGATGTGTTTCTTGTATGCAGCAAAAAGATGGGTCTTGTTTACGGATCCAGTCTGTAAGTCTGTGTCTTTTTATTGGTGAGTTGAGTCCATTGATGTTGATGGATATTAATGACCAGGGCTTGTTATTTCCCATTATTTTGGTATAGCTGGTCATCTTGTGTTCCTTTTTATTTAGTTGCTGTGGAGATTTCTATTTCCTCTGTTTTCTTGGGTGTAGTTATCTTCTCTGCATTGGAATTTTCCTTCTAGGATCTTCTGTAGGGCTGGGTTTGTGGTTAGATATTGTTTAAATTTGATTTTGTCATGGAATCTCTTGTTTTCTCCATCTATGTTGATAGAGAGTTTTGTTGGGTATAGTAGTCTGGCTGGACACCTATGATCTCTCAGGGCTTGTAGGACATCTGTCTAGTTCCTTCTAGCTTTTAAAGTTTCTGAGGAGAAGTCAGGCGTAATTCTGATGGGTCTGCCATTGTATGTGACTTGGCCTTTTTCTCTTACAGCTTTTAATGTCCTTTCTTTGTTCTCTGCATTTGGAGTTTCAATTAGTATGTGGCGAGAGGAGTTTCTTTTCTGATCTAATCTGTTTGGTGTTCTATAAGCCTCTTGGATTTTTTATTGGCATCTCTTTCTTTAGGTTTGGGAAGTTTTCTTCTATGATTTTGTTGAAGATATTTCCTAGACCTTGGAGTTGTGAGTCTTCTCTTTCCTCTATGGTTATAACTCTTAGGTTCCATCTTTTCATTGAGTCCTTGATTTCTTGGATGTTGTGGGTGAGAGATTTTTTAGCTTTCTCAGTTTCTTTGGATGTTGTATTGATTTCTTCCATCTAATCTTCCATGCCTGAGATCCTGTCTTCCATCTCTTGAATCCTATTTTTGGTACTCAAATCCATAGTTCCTGCTCTCTTCCCTTGATTCTCCATTTCCATTTTTAACTCTGACTGTGTTTTCTTTATTGTTTCCATTTCCATTTTCATTCCTTGAGTGATTTTATTTGTTTTGTACATTTCCTGCTCCAATTTGCTTGTCTTTGCCTGGAAGTCTTCCATTGCCCTCTCTTTTTCTTGTTCAAGTTGAGCCACCTTGGCTTGGAGCTCTTTAATGGTGTTATCCATCGTTTTCATTTGTGCAATTGTGGCCTCTTTGAATTCCTTCATAGATTTAAGTTCTTCTTGAAGGGACTCTATCACTTTCTATAATGTAGAATTGTCATCGTTTTCATGTGTTTCAGCTGTGGTGAGGTGGTCCGGGCTGGATGAAATAGCATTGCTTTCTTTTGTTGGAGTCATTCCGTTCTGTTTTTTTTTTTTTTTTTTTTTTTTTTTTTTTTTTTTTG
>CAJQZJ010033498.1:1440130-1474412 GCA_907164525.1 Lophiomys imhausi | reverse complement strand
ATAGGCTTGCCACTAATTCAACCATCTCCCACTGGAGATTCTTCGATTCTCATCTTCTACTTGGAGTAGAATGGGGTTGCTGTCAGGAGCTGACATGTCTCGATATCAAAATCTTAAGTTAAGAAAATATCTTTGAATGCTATATTCTGCAGATCTCTTGAGGTTTTTGAAGACACCCTATCTCGTATATTTAGATAAGCAAATGTTGCTTGTCTCTTAGCAACTTGATTTCTGATTAGCTGAGAAAATAACTGTGATAGACTGTCATAGTACCTAACAAAATGGCAAACTTGAATGACTATGAGTTTGCATTTCTTAATTGTCCTAAACAGTTTATGACAGTTGGTAGCAAAAAGCCGAAACTTCACATTGCATTTTTTAAGCATTACTAGGTACAATACCTTTAAAAAGTGTTACCCTTAATTTTGTATCAATATACAAAGATCAATACCAATGTGGCCAAATATAATCTTAATTTTGTATCAATATACAAATATCAATACCTATGTAGCCCAATACAATCTTAATTTTGCATCATTATACAAGGATCAGTACCATTGTGGCCAAGTATAATCTTAATTTTGTATCAATATACAAAGATCAATACCGATGTAGCCCAATACAATCTTAATTTTGCATTAATATACAAAGATCAATACCAATTTAGCCAAATATAATATTAATTTTGTATCAATATACAAAGGTATAAGGGCATATTCAATAATCTGTCCTTTTTTATCTTTTCTATATTATGTCTATGTCCCATTTTTTTCTTAAGTCTGTTCACTCCCACATAGGAGAGAAAGAAGGATACAGAAAAGAAAAGGAGAGAAGTCCCTGGGTCTAACCTCCAAAACCTATTTAACAAGACCATTTAACAGCTTGTAATCTCTTCCCCTAAATAACAAGATTTTCTATTATCCATCAAATGACCAAAGGGTGGGAAAACACCCTCCCCACCTTGTGGTGATGGGACATCATCGCTCTCTTAAAATGACTTCCCGCTGATTTGGGATGTAGTAAACCTGTTTGGGGCACATTTTAAGCACTCTCCAAATAAATTCATTAAAGCCAAGGGCTTCGAATGGGAAAAAAACATGATATTAGAATTTATACAAATTATAAATTCATTCAAAAATATGTAAGAAAGACAAACAGAAGAAAGGGAAGATCGCCAGGATTTATACTCACAGAGATGTCAGTATTGAAACAGAAAAGGTATTATAGATTTTTTTTTTAAACATAAAAATGTAGAGTCAGTAAAACGCTGACATTTTCAGAGTTAGCCAGAGACCAGTTGACAAGATGAAAAGCTATGCTGAGGAATAACTCAGTTTCAACCACGTTGGCTGCAAGTAACACGAAGCCTGCCAGTGAAGTTTCATCTAAGGATGAAGGTATTTCTGTACTATAGGGACACCCTGAATGTCTCAAGAGGAAGGGTGCAGTTGTCTCTTGAAAGCAGAGCCTGAAGTTAACAGAAAGCTGAGATCTAGCCTTTATTCTCTGTCTCTCATCTTTGTTCCCCTTTGCTTTCTGTCTTTCTCCTACAGCAAAACAGTTTTTTTTTTTTTCAATTTTAAGTTTATAAAGAAGCAAAGGGTTGTTGCTGGTTCCTCTGAGGGTGGCCATTGTCTAGTTCTTGCTCTCCATATTGATTCTCTAGGGACTGTCTAGCACCAATCCCTAAATGGTGGGTCAGTGTGGGAGACTAGAAGACGAGGGATAGAGATGCAGTCTGAGAGAAAAGGGGAAATTGAGCCCTGAAAACCCAAATTAGTAGGTATCAATAAAAGGAAGAGACATTGAAATGTGTCTCTAGAAGTAGAACTCCACAGTCCTTAGCTCTGTTCTCCAACTTCGTGAGTCAGTCATGTCAATCATGGGGTTGACAGATGAATCCTTCTCTGTCTCTGGGGTCCCAACCCTCCCTTCTCATGTCTCTGCCATTATCCTTGTATGGACTCCCATCTAAACCATTAAAAAGAATCAATGGGACTTTCTTGCTCCTCTTCCCTTCTACCAAATCTCTGGATTCATAATCTTCCAGTCAGAAAGGTCCTGTTGTGATTAACAGACCACTTCTCAGCCACAGAAGTTATCAGCAGCTCTTTGTGATCCCAGATGAAGTCGCTACCCCATCACTGACCTCTCCGCGCCCTCCACTGTGTGGTGCTGGCTGTGTTTCCTCCTGTGTTTCCTGTGCTCCACTCCACCCCAGACCAAAGATCTTTATTCTTCATCCCAGTGTGCTTATTCCCAGGATGACTGGGGTGTCCCTTTCTCCTGGTCAGATTGTGTCCTCGCTGCTCTCCTGGGCATTGACGATGATAGCGGTCCCACTTATGGAAGGCATTTTATCCCTTCCCCACTGGCCCTTCCAAAGCACTTTTCACCACACTGCAGACCAGCATGCTCCTTTTCCTCACTTGTGTGTTCTTACATTCCCCACTGCAGTGCTTTTAATGTACAGAAGTAGCCCATAATACTTGTTTGATAAGCATGAACCAGTGGAAGTCCAGATGTGAGTCTCATGCCAACTGTGGTCCTCTGTGGGCATCGCACAGAAGTTTTGGACCCAGCACATATGGGAAGGGAGTAAACTCAGGATATGATCTCAGAATGCATATGTACTTAAGGCATTTGACAACACAGCATACAAATATCCTAACAGGCTCATAGCCAACCAACCTGTGAGCCAATTCATGCCAGGGTCACATTTCAGACGAAAGAAAAACAGAAAAGTAGTAAAATCAGGGGAAATTAAAAGGTGCTTTCATTAAGAGCTCCCACTTTTTAGAACATTAAAAAATAGTAATTTACATTGGGATTTTTTAATGGCAGGAGATTGCTACTTGCACTAGAGAAAAGTAGTGCCACATTTGAATAAAAAATTAATACAGGCTTACACTTTTCTTTCTGCTGCTTTGGATTGAAGCCAGGTTAGTATCTGATAAGTTCTGCCCTAGCTCACCTCTGCCCTAGGAATTTGATACTATTTCTATAAAGATTTTATTTTTAGGAAAATGCTATTCTTGCAGACAGGAACCTAATATAACTGTCATCTGAGAGACTTCATTCAGCAGATAATAGAAACAGATACAGAGACCCACAGCCAAACATTAGGTGGTACTCAGGGAGTCTTGTGGAAAAGTTGGGGGAAGGATTGAGGGAGCTGGAGAGGTCAAGATCACCACAAGAAAACCCACATAGACAATTAACCTGAGCCCATGGGGTTCAGTCATAGAGACTGAGTCACCAACCAAAAAATGTGCATGGACTGGTCTTAGGCCCACTACACATATGAAGGTGATAGGCTGCTTGGTCCTCAAGTGGATCCCCTAAAACTAGATCAGGGACTGTCTCACTTGAACTCTGTTGCCTCCCTCTGGATCCTGTTTTCTTAACAGAGCTGCCTCATCTTGCCTCAGTGGAAGAGGAGGCACTTAGTCCTAGTGGGATTTGATGTGCCAGAGTAGGTTGGTACTGGGGTGGGGGATATAGGAGGATAGTGGATGGGAGGGTGGGAATGGAAGGAAAGGAGGGATTTGGGTTCTGAATGGAATGTAAAATAAACACATAAATAAATTAATGACAAAAAGAAAATCAGCCGGACAACTATGCATCTTTTAGAGGACCTATAAATATTTTCTGTATATTCATGAAATAGAATTTTCTGCATTTATTGTTAAAACTATTTGTTGTTTTACACCTTTCTATGGTTTTGGTAAAGTAATCAGAAGTAAGACAAAAACAAATTTCAGAAAATGATGCATGACTCATAAGATCATTGTTATACAACACAAGTATTTAAAAGAAAACATTGGTCTTAAGAAAATTTTATCCCACATTCTATTTAGTGTTTCTAGTGATATGTTTCGTTTTTTTCTGCTTTCTCTTATTTCATTGCTTAAGTGTTTAGTTTGCAGTGTACACCACCCACTTTTTCTCATCAGTTGATAAAAGGTGAATATAAGACATGAAAGGGTTAAAATAGATTGTGGACTAAACAAGGAGAAAGTGTCAAAGGAATTCACACAGGAAGGATGAATGTAGACAGCCCGTAGATGGAGGACCCCCCAACCCCCATTCAAGGAATTGAGGAGCTAGAGTGGTGAGACTATCAGGTAACCAGCCAAGGGACCACAGTCTCCAGGGCAACAGTTTTGCCATCCAGAAAAGATGTGCTCTTTTTGGGTAGGGCAGGAAACACAGTTCATGGTGCATATCTGGGAAAAGGAGGCAGAGGAAATGGGGTTCAAAGATCAGAAGGATGTAGTCTATACAACCCATGGGTGTATAGCACGGTTTATGGCTTAATAGAAGCATGTGCACAGCAGTACTCTGTTCACTTTCCAAATCCTTCCCTGCCCCTTTTCCAGGCATTTCTGCGTCTGGCATGACTGCTCAGAAGAGAGGAAACTTATCTCCATAAAATAAGGGATATTTTGTGCTTTATTTTGTTTTTTTTACTAGACAAGAAAAGGAAGGGAAGGAGTAGGAGTAGGAAGAAAGCAGGAAGAAGAAAAGGAAAACAAGTGCAAGACTCAAAAGGAAGGACTGCAGACTAGAATTCTCCAGTGTGGATGGGGAGCAGTGAAGGGGCAGAAGGAGGCCGTGGCAGGGGCCGTGGAGACTGATGGAGTTTGTCCATTCTTCAGTCTGTGCATTCTTCATCCCTCATAAATGCTTTCCATAGCTGGACTCTAGAGAGTTGGTTATAGAGAATATTATAAAGACTATTAAATTGTCTAACTGGACAGATGTAATAACAACTGCTTAATGAGAATACAGGAAGTGGAGAAAGCCTTGGGAGGGTATCTGTGAATGTGTAGGTAGGTGTAGAGGCATTTTGTACTTATACAGCTTGGACACTAGTGGAACCCTAAGCTAACATTGCTTCATTAACCCACTGTCTTTTGGATAATAAAGAAAGACGACTAAGAATATGGACACTGAAATCTGGCTTCTGTGACTGCAATCCTGACTCTACCCTTTCATAGCTGTGTCATTTTGACATTGGGTACTTGCTGAAGCTAGGCTAATCATGGCTAGTTAAGGTTCAGTATTCTGGGGAATTCTCCTTCAGTTTTGGTGCTCAGAAGGATTAGCTGTACGGTGAGGATATGTTCATGCATCATGAAACGGTGCAAGTCCACACGACACTGAAGTCACGTCACTGACAGGAGTGACAAGATCTGTGAAGTGTTTGGGCATCATCCTAAGGAGAAGGATGAGCAATTTGAGTTCCAAGCAACACATGCTCGAGATTAATGATGTAAAGAAAGTTTTTCTTTAATATTAGAATGTTTTAGAATGAGCACTACTAAAAGAAGGCAGTAAAGGAACTGGGCTTGTAGCTCAGTGGGAGAGTTCTTGTCCAGCATGTGTAGGCTCCTGGGTTTCATGCCCAGTACCACACACAAGCAATAAGATCTCAACTCTTTAGGACAAAGGTGGGACAGGTTTACATGGTAAGGGTCTCACTAACATAGCAGCAGTGGACATACATGGCAAACATCTATTTCATTAGAAATAGAAGCAACTGGAGCCCTTTAAGGAGGGGCCAGAAGAAGAGTTATACTACTCAGGAAGACTTTGAGAGCATTAGCAGCTGTGGTGGCTTCCATATCATTTGGTGAACTCTTCAAAGCAAGAGGCACACCTGTTTTATTCCTCTGTCTTCCTCCTTGTGCAAGACCTAAATAACATCATAGATACATAAAATGTTTGTTAAACCTAATCATCTACTTTAAGATTTCAGGCAATAGATCAGAATAATGGCACAGCATTTGACTAAAGCCAGAAGATGGAATGAAATACATGATACAAGGGAAAATGGCAGAGTTTAGAGTTAGGCTTATGGAAGCACAGTGTTAGTGGGTAGAGAGGGAAAGGGAGAGGTTGGTGACAGAACAGGACACCACTTAGGAGGAGCAAGCATTGTGGGTCTATTACACAACATGGTACCATAGTTAAGAATGCAGTATATGTTCTAAAATTGCTGACGAGAGTAGATTTTGATGGTTCTCACCATAAAGAAATGACCGATATGGAGGTGATGAATGCATTCATGAACTTGATTTAAATTGTCACATGATTTATACACATATTGCAGTTTTAATAAACCCTGTAAGTATGTATATATTATGTGACAAACAAAATAAAATGATATTTTAACAAAGAGACAAAGAGCTGGATGTCAATTATAGAAACCTACCTATACTTGCCACACAAATTATGTGTGTGTATACTATATTATGTATGTATATAATATTATATGTAGATATATGCATAGCTTAGGTTTATTTGTACTAAGGTTATGAGAAGCCATGCAGAGGAGAGCTATTAAAAAGAAGTTCAAAGGATAATAGTTGATAAATCCTCATATGGTTGACACATCTTTTTAATACTCTCCTTTGTAATTTATTTATATGCCTGTCTATTAGCTTTGTAACAAGTACATCCTAAAACATCCAGGCTCTTCGATAAAAGGAAATTGTTCCACTTATTTTATTCTTACACTGTTTATCTTTAGCTTTTTGTCATGACTATTTGTCTGAATGGAAGAATCAATAACAGAGTGAAAATATCATTATTTCACGAAGCCAAATGGTGTGTGATATTTCAAGAGGTAGACTGTTTGTAAACTGTACGAATGAACCAACAGTAATATTATATTAGGCTATTTGCACCAAAGTGTCAACTTGCAGTGATTGGATATCTAAATAAAATATGAATAATTTACATAGTGAAGCATTTTAAAACTCTCTTTGGTCAGAAAGCACTTGAGGATAAGAGACATTACCTCAGAAACATTCTTAATGTACTAAAAACTAGAAAATTACATTCTACAAATATCTCCTTATGTAACTGAATTGAAATATCTGTTTTATGTGTGGTACTGAGAAGCAGGTTGACAGTTAAAAATACACATTGTGATTTTTGGTAGGCTTCATTTTAAAATTCATTCTGATCCAACTTTAGCAGAACATTCCTCCTTAGCTTACTGTGTGCAAAGTGGACTCACTCACTGCACATCATAGGCCAGAGCAACAAGTGTAAGTCTATTTCAACTAAATAGCCATGATGTCTTGATAAAGTGAAATATATTTCAGAATAAATTTCTCCACCTGGCTTTGCTTACAGAAAATTTGCAAAATAATGTGTTTGCCTACCTGACTTAATGTGCTCTTTGGGTTTAGGAATGTTTTATACAGCTTCTTCCAAGTGTTTTGAACTTTTTTCACACATGCTTTATATCAGCAAGTTTTCTCCACAAGCCTTGCACTCCCGACCGAAGACAATACAATGGTGATTTCTATCTTTTGTCCCAAATAAAGGGCTTATATATCTATTAATACCTGGATTCACAATAAATACTTATTCTGCTCATAGCAGACAGCTATGAGGATGAAATTTAACTTTATTTCCACCATTTTGCTCTTGCCACAAAACGCTGGTCCAGTGGGGAGAGAGAAAGTTCAGGGAGAGTGAAAGAAGGGAATCCTGTTCTGAGTAGCTCTAGCAATCTGGTCTCCTAGCAGTCCCTTGTAAGTTATGGACACAGACTATGAAAGTGCCTGGCCCAGTGTGCAGTGTGCAAGAGGTGGCCAGGGAGATGTCTTGACAGAGGTTGTAGCATAGATAGTATCTAACAGACATTAATAGGAGAACTAGAAAAATTGGCATTATGAGGTGCCCTGGCTAGAATCAAATGGGAAAAGGAACCTCAGTTGAGAAAATACCTCTGTCACATTGCCTGTTGGCAAGCCTGTATGGCATTTTCTTGATCGCTAATTGAAAGCAGGACCCCACTGGGGTCAGTGCTGCTCCTGGACAGGAGGCCCTGCTATAAGAAGGCAGGCTGAGCAAGCCAGTAAACATGGCTTTGAGTTTCTGTGTGCCTCCCCTCTGTGATGGACAGTGACTGGGGAGGTGAATGTGAAATAAACCCCTTCTTCCAATATTGGTGTTGAAGAGTGCTTTATCATAGCAACAGACGGCAGACCAAAGCATGGACGAAGGTAGGTGCATATCACGGGTGCTGCGGTAAGAAGTGCATTTGGCTGAAAATAAAATTCATCTGTTTGGTATATAACACTGGGCAGCTTTTAAATAGACAGTAAGGTTTGGGAGGGATGATTGTGAGCAGGGAAGATCATTCAAGTCCTTATAGAAAATGGGGGAAGCATGTAACTTGGAGGAATATAAGGCTTGATTTAAAAAATGGAAAACAAAGACATTCAAGTTTCATCTCAACTTAAAACAAAATGCTTCAGTCCCTGTGGTGTTTCCTTAAAGAAAACTAGATCGTGATTTGGAAACTGGGAACATGGAGGCTATGCCGTTCAAATGAAGAGTGGTTTTGTCACCAGGGAAGCAGCTAGCTACAGATGACATCAGATTTGTGTTTCCCTTGAAGATGTCTTATTTTCTGTGGTTAGTATCTGTCTGGTCATCACCCTGAGAGGATAGTTCAGCTCTAGCCCCAATCCTTTCTACTTTGTAGCATGGTGTGGTGTGTGTGGTAGCTGCCACTTATCTACCACGATTACATTATTTTAAATGTTCCCTGCTGACTCAGATACTCTATCCTGCATCCTCAGGGGCAGGTTCCTGCCTCATAGTTTGGTTTCACTTCAGGTCAGATTTGTATACATGGGGCTACAGGTGACTCCTACCCTTATCTCAAATATCATCTCCCAAATTGGGTGTTCCAGTTCTTTGTCAGTACTTTTATTGGACAGTGCCAGGAATATGTGATCTTTCAATGGGCTTCTACACTACTTTTAAAGATAAACTAGTAAAGTCAAAGAACAGATTAAAAACACATTTTTTTAAGTCATGAGAAATCATGGAAGCAGTCCAAGAATTCTCTAAAATTCAGGATATTCATTTTAAACTCGTGTCTTAAATTTTTAGAGATATATATTTTTAGACATAAGTTTAGAGTAGAAGGAATATTTAGGAATGTTTCCTCACATCCTGATTTTTAGAAATGTAGCAGCTTGTGGGGGCGGGGGTTGTCTATAACTCATAACTCAACTGGCATCATGAATAGTCAGTTAGTTGATCCTGATGAGGACCGGGATCTCATATGCAGTTTCCAAATCTGGTCCCATTTCCTCTGGAGCTATTCATGGGGAAAATTCCAGGGGAATGTTGCCCAGCTACAGGCTCAAGGTCTTTTGTATTTAAGTATAGGTCCAACACTAGGACACCATAGTGAGAACCCTTCTTAGTGTAAGTGACAATCAAAATTTATGAGGGGCAGAGCAGTTCAAGCCAGTGAAGCTAAGATAAGAAGAAGGAATACTGTTGAATAGAAAGGAAAATGATAGGCTGGCCTTCAATATGTGCTTACTGTGAGCTAATACCATCCTGGATGCTAAGATGAACTATATTTAAGCATGTCAAAACCTTACTTATGATTGGCTATTATTATTTATAATTTTGCTAGCAAAAATATTTCATGGCATACAAATAGAGTCTGGATTCAGCAAAAATGATGGTGATTACAAAAACAGCTTTCTGGGCCTCCAAACTCCATACATTTTTGGAGCATTGTATTATCAGGAATATCAGATCAAACCATGTGTGCAGCAAAGCATCTGAAGGGTGACTGGAGTTATGGGGAGACTCTAACACCAGACTCCAGTAAGGCTGTATTTCTTAGTCACCCTGGAGCTTTGTTAAGTCTCTTCATTTTTAGGAATTTATTTTCTCATATATAAGATTCCAATTTTTTCCCGACATCTATTTCATGATTTTTGTGATAATTAATTCATAAAAAATGCTTGAAGTTCATACACATGAAAATTATATAACATTGAGGTCAACTTGGTCTACGTAGCAAACTCTAGGCCAGCCAGGGCTACATTAAAGAGACTGTCTCAAAAGCCTAAAAAAAAAATTATACAGCATCAAGGAAATCAATTTGTTCTTCATAGTTAGTCTTTGAATAAAAATGGTCATTCCTATTTCTCGGAGCTATAATGCCACTATGGATGATGAGGCTGCTGTAATCATCAGACCTTGTACAAAGATGCAGTTTCCAGATAGCACACCTCAGCAGTTTCTTGTTCAGTTGTGCACAGTGGTGCCTGGAGTGTGGTGATTTCCACCCCTGTAGGCACTCCTCGCTGTCATAGCCACATGGTTGCTGCTTGAAGCTGCAGGTTCTTTGCTCCTCCATCGGCATCTAGTGACATCAAAATCACTGGGGAGTGGGCTGGGTTTGTTGGGGAAATACAGCTTCTTACTGAGCCTCATCATGGTTTCTCCAAGCTCACTGTTCTTGGGTATCACTGATAAGTGAGAGTTGCACTCACTCTGAGTTCAGGGACATATACCGCGGAACTCCAGAAATATTCTAACTGTCCCAATTCCCAATCAGCAATTGAGTGTCCATGGTACTCAATTCATTGCGTGTGGTATGGCTGGGTAACTTTTAAAAAAAATCACATTTATTCTGTAAATCTGCACCATTCCTGATATATATATATATATATATATATATGTATGTATACACACACACATATATGTGTGTGTGTGTTATTTGTGTGTAGAAAGAGAAAGAAACTGATGAAATAAAACAAAATATGTACTTGCATTTTCCTATAATTTCGATGAAAATGCATTGATAGATACTCCTTTGAAATGGTATTTATGACTGAAATGCTTGCCATATATTTAATTTTTGTTTTTCAATAGCTTAGTACATGAGAATAGCTTAAAACATGATACCTCAACACACAAATGCACATGTTTATGGAACAATAGAAAATGTTGTTTTCTCCTGGGGTCCTTCCATAGAGGGTGGATGCTAAGGAGAATCCGTGTTTTGATAGACAGAGTGACAGAGGTGGCTGCAAAGGCATGTCAAGGACCTACAGTTTATCCCTGTGTATAGGGTAGAACACTAGACCAGGAGACTGGGCACTGTGGGAAGGAGAAATGAGACAGATGAGAAGGTGGAAGCTACCTCAACTAGTAGATCTTGAAAAAGGGATTCTTGGAAAAGTTTTACTTTTTCCCATGCAGGGCTACTCTCTACTTCTCAACAACATTTTAGCAAATTAACATATACACACAAATGTATGTGTGTATTGTTTTGGTTTCTATTTCTGTGGTACTATGGCCAAAAGCAACTTGGAAGAGGAAAGGGTTTGTTTCACCTTACAACTCTCAGGCTATTGCCCATCAATGACAGAAATCAGAGAAGGAAGCAGGAACTGAAGCAGAGACACTGGAAAGAAACTGCTTAGGTATGCATGTTCTTCATGGCTTGCTCAGCCTACTTTCTTTCTTTTTCTTTTTTTAAAAAAATATTTTTTTATTTATTATGTATATAGTATTTTCCCTGCATGTACACCTGCAGATTAGAGGAGGGCATCTGATCTCAATATAGATGGTTGTGAGCCACCATGTGGGTGCTGGGAATTGAACTCAGGACCTCTGGAAGAGCAGCCAGTGCTCTTAACTTGTGAGCCATCTCTCCAGCCTACTTTACTATACAATTTACTATACCTCTCCAGATGTAGCACCAAACCCATAGGATTTGCCCTCCCATATCAATTGTTAATCAAGACAGTTTCTCACAGACTGTCCTATGATCCAATATCATAAAGACATTTTCTCAGTTAAGATTTCCTGTTCCAAAATATGGCAATGTTTGTGTCAACTTGACAGACACCCACAAGCATATAAATATAGTGGGCACACACATAAATATTCTCTCATTGCCCTGTCATTGTTTTCACCAGCCTCATCTTCCTCTTTGGATTCCTACTTACAGATGGAATAGAAGACTGACCAAGGGTGCAGTCACCATCTTATGACTGCCTTTCCATTCAGTGTCTGACATTTTGCCTTTTTAGATTTCCATGGAATCATCTCTATCTCTCTCTCTCTCTCTCTCTCTCTCTCTCTCTCTTTTTAAAATTATTGCTTAAAACCAAGTTGCAAATCTCTTTCTCTTTTCAAAACATCTGTCAAGTCCTCTTCCTCTATCCATCCTCCCATCTGCCCTCAGTCTCTTTGTCTTCCTGTTCTTGTTATTTCTCAGGTAGCTTTATCTACCACCATGCTTCCTTCCCTACGCTCCTCCTGTCTTTTCTCAAGTCTTGGTGCCTCTGTTGAATTCCAGACCCAAATGTGTGATGACCATCCAGAAGTATTCGCCTGGGTGTCTCATGCATAGCTCCTGCTTATCACATTTGCAATGGGAGTCCCTGTCCTTAAATCCTCCAGCTAGCACTTAGCACGCCACTGAACCCACACTAACCTTATAGTTATCCAAGGTCACACATTCGCATGCACTTTTGAGTAATTGCATTTTGCGTGCTTGCTGGGTATCTCTTGTATTGTTCTCCAATTCATTCTTATAGCCTATGTCCAAATTCAGATTATCATCAACCTTCACATCTATATAGTATTCTTGTATACATGTGCAGGTGGATATACACATATGTATGCATGTGAATGCCAGACCTGATGTCAGATGTCTTGCTCAATCATTATCTACCTTAGGTTTTGAGAGAGAGAGTCTCACTAAAACCATATGTCACTGATTAGATTAGACTAGCTGGTCAACACAACCTAGGAACCCTTCTCTCTCCACTTCTTCATTGCTGGGAGTGCAGACACATGCCACAACATCCAGCTTTGTGTGTTGTGGACACTAGGGCTCAAACTCAGGTATTCATGCTTGTGTGGAAGCATGATTCATACTTCACTGGTTGAACCATCTCTTCAGCCTCAGGTACAATATTCTTTTGAAGTGTGTCTCTTTCCCAGTTTATCCAAAGTAACTGTATTAATAAAAAAATCTGATACTCAATTTTTAAAAAATATAATGAAAACTTCTATGATGGTGAGAAAAACCTATGCCAAGTGAATTAAGGTTCCAAAGGTCTCAAGGTTAAGATTCAGCCATCATCTACAATGCTTCATTAATTTACAGAGTAAAACTTGTCTGTTTTCAATGATGAATTAATGCACATTAGCAATCACATTAGTATGTGATGTGTATCTTGATATGGACTCAACGTTTCAAGAATAGTGGTAAAAGCATCTTTAAGTATATTCCCAACACCCTCTGTAATAAAAATTAAAAATTGTGGTTTATTTGATGAGGAAAGGAAGAAAGTTTATATGTCTTAATAATGAAAATAAGAGACCATGAAAAAGGGAGTCTCATAAAGCACCTTTTTTAAAAAAAAATTAAATTGGAAGAGTATCTATAATGTCTTGGGTGGAGGAAGGGAGGGATTGAGATATAACAAGGTCGTAATTGGGTAGAATAAAATGGATCAGTGATTCATGTCAGAGGAGCTGCCTTGGGAAGCTGGCATTCAATAGCCTGGTATTATATGAATAGTAACTGCTGCTGTGCTATGGTCAGCAGTAATGATATGCTTTCTGTTTGACCTGAGATTGACTCAGCGATGCAAATATTTCAATGAAGAAAGGAATGTATTTCAAAAATTAATAATTTTGGTGTATTTAATGTACTTCAAAAATTGTTAATTTTTGGAATCTGTAGTGCTTTGGTACCTCTCCCTGTTTCTCCTCGAAGCCTACAAGGCTTCCACACCCCCTCATATGTAAACAAGAATAAATCCAGATTAAACAGGTTTGTTTTAAGAAAATTTTTCCTGTGTATAAATACATTGGAACTTGCTCAAGCCCTTCCTAAAGAGTGAATTGTCAGCACCGAATAGGAGGGAAGAAAGACATGTAAATAAGTTTAACTCTTCTTTGAGACATATCTTATAACTTCTGTAAATACAATTAAGACACAGCATAGGCCTATTTGAGAAGGTAATACACTTGGATAGTACAACATCAACTCCTTCAACCCAACTCACAGCGACTGGATATACCTGGTGTGATAGGTTCTCTAACGCTCGCCTCTTGCCTCCATTTTCCCAAATACCCAAGTCCTCTCTACAGGTACCTAAGGATGTTAAGTAGCAATGCACACTAAATCAAGTTGCCATGGAATTAGAGTTGGATTCAGCTGAATTTAAGGCTGGGAGACTGCTTTGGATGATCCAGAGGGCTCATCTTAGCCCAAGTTGTTCAAAGAACAAGCAGAAGGCACAGAAGAACCCAACAAAGGCTGTGTGAGAGGAGTTGGCCTTGAAGGAGACAAGAACCAGACAAAGGCTGTGTGAGAGGAGTTGGCCTGGGAGGAGAGAAGAACCAGACAAAGGCTGTGTGAGAGGAGTTGGCCTTGGAGGTGAAGGGGCTTTGACCCCATGACTTTGTCTAAAGAACACACTGAACCCGGCCCACTAATATCCATTTTGATCCTTTGACACACAGAATGCTAAGAGTCTCGAGTTTTCACAAACATATATTTAGTTTGCTAGTGTAGATTAGTTATACAAACCCGAGTCTCCTTTTGACTTTTCTTCCTCTCTTCCATCATCTTCCCAAACATTTTTCCTCTACATTTAGGTCTTTTTCCCTCCCTCCACTCCTCCCATCACCCCACCACCACAGACCCCCTCTCCTCCCAGATCCACTCCTCCTCCATTTCCATTCAGGAAAGAGCAAGCAATTCTTTGAGAATTTCTTAAAGTGTATTGTGGTCACATTCACTGGTCCCCCTCCTCCCAGATCCACTCCTTCCTAACTCATCCAACTTTGTGTCTGCTTTTTGTTTTGTTTTGTTTTCATCAAGTACAGTTAGTATACTGCTTGTATACTGTTGGATGTGTGGCCTTCCATGCGAGCACAATCCACCCACCATTGGTCCTCACCCTTTAAAAAATCTGAATCTCTATCTCCTCGCACTACTGGCCTTCCCTCCAGGCTGAGCCACGTGGCAAGTTTTCTAGTCAGGACAGAGTCCATGGCAGCCAGACTCTCTCTCTCCTATGATCCTCTCTCAAATGCCACCACCATGACATAAATCACTAAAAACCCCAGAGATGCATTTATTTGTACTGACATATGTGTCCATGTATTTTATACTTATCATCTGTAGTCTACTCAGGCGACAAGACCACCACATACATATCCTCTTCTAAGGTTCTCAACATCTCAAAAGGAAAAACTAATGGAAATTTAATAGGAAAATTTAATGAACACCTGAAAATTGGGAGGGGAGTTTGCAGCCATACAATCCACATTATTGAAATTTGAGCAAATTTATAGCACATTCATATATAAAATCATCTTCAGTAACACGTTGTTTACAGAGATAAAACAAAGGAAAGCATTCAAGCTGTTTGGATTATATAAAGGAGTAACTAGATTTTGCTCTGAATCCAAATGCCCAATTTCCACCAAGATGATTAAGTAGAAGATGTTTCTGCTTTCACTGAAAACTTGATTGGTGTTAAACAGTATGTTAACTGAAAGACACATTCATTTTCACTTGCGTAAGAATGCTTACAATGCTCAAAAAAGCGCCTACATGTTTTTGCATGACAAAAGGATACACATAGTTAATCACTATGCATTGGGACAATGAACACATTATGTATTTTAGCATCTGTTATATTTATATTTCATTGTGACCATTAATGGGTAATTTTCCATTCTGCTGTGTAGAAGACTTTTTTTTTTTTTTTTTTTTACATGAGACTTGTAGTTTTTCTTGCACCAAATTACTTGGTGATATTGCCCAGGGAGCCCAGCCTTTGAGATAACCATGGCACTGCAGCTGCCATTCCCAATCAGCAAGAACTCTACAACTGCTGATGTCAGAAGCCACTGGTATTTTTCACTCCATTTTCCCACTCTTCCAGAGTGGGCACTAGCAAGGTGTCATGGAATGCCCATTAGGGAAAATGCATCCTTTCACATTACACACAGCAAGTTAAACAGCCAGCCCGGGCCTGTGCTTCTGTGACAGATTACACATGTGTTTCCCTCTGTAGAGCAGTGAGACACTTCAGTGATTTCTAAACAGAAGACTTGTCATCTAAATGTAGTTCTGCAGGTATCTCTTGCTAATCAAAACCATTAGCTGTTTCTCAAGGTGATTAATAACCCTCTTATTCTTTCAATACATAACACCATGAGAGTTGATATTAATTGTATTAGTTACAGCTGAGTCCCTTTGGAGGGTCCAAAGCAGTGCATAACCCAGCAGACTGAACTACTTGAAGGACGAGCCACTGTATTTTGTGCAGTTTTCCAATCATTCAGCCACTGTGCTATAGTAACAGTATCACACATCTGCATTGGCTCAAATTGAGCTGAATTAACTTCTTTTGCCATGGATGATAAAAACTATCAAGAATTTTCAACACTGCAAACATCTTTAACTCTATTTAGATTTCGAAGCTTTAAGGGAAGGAGGCATTGCATTCTGCTAGCAAGTATGAGACTCCAGGAGTAAGCTAGTAGCTCTTACAGTTAACAGACCAACTATCATACTACATTCTAGACAGATAAAGCAAATGCTAAAATTCATATTATAATTTACATTAAAAGCTGTCTATAGTTCAAAATTTAAGGATGTGGGGGTGTTTACTATTTCAACTCTAGAAACTTCTGGAATCCTCTTATAGCAGAAGGTATCATTACCAGAAAGATAGTAGACCATTCATAAACTTACATAGTAAGATAAGGTCAGCAACAATTATAAAAGATTAATAATGTAAGTAGAAGTTTCATGTTCCATCAAGATATCCGTTTAATGACTCTTGCAACTGTCATGAGACACATAAGGAATGTAGAGACCCACTGATGCCTGGAGCATGAACACATCTTGGTAGTTGAAAACAAATTATAGTTCTCAGAGCACTTACTTCTAGAGCTGTCACAGAGCCAATGGGGGGGGCAGAAAGAGACCATAAAAGGTACAAGGGTACTTCAATCAGAAAGGCTTCTGTTGTGCTGCAGATTCCAGTAAATTTAGTATCTCTCAGGATCCTATGTGGAAATAATTGGAGCATCACAACTAAACCAAATAACCCAATCAAAAAATGGGGAACAGGGCTAAACAGAGAATTCACAAAGGAGGAATCTCTAATGGCCGAGAGACACTTGAAGAAATGCTCAGCATCCTTAATCATCAGAGAAATGCAACTCAAGATGACCCTGAGATTCCATCTCACACCTGTCAGAATAGCTAGGATCAAAAACTCAAATGACAGCACATGCTGGTGAGGCTGTGGAGAAAGGGGAACACTCTTCCATTGCTGGTGGGAGTGCAAACTTGTACAACCACTATGGAAATCAATCTGGTGATATCTTAGAAAACTTGTAATAGCTCTACCTCAAGATCCAGTCATACCACTTCTGGGTATACAGCCAAACGATTCCTCACCGAACCACAAGGACATCTCCTCATCTTTGTTCATAGCAGCTTTATTTGTAATAGCTAGAAACTAGAAACAACCCAGATGTCTCTCAAACGAAAAATGGATAAAAAAAAAAAGTGTGGTACATTTACACAATGGAATACTACTCAGCTATCAGAAACAAGGAAATCATGCAATTCACAGCCAAATGGATGGAACTAGAAAAGCTCATGCTGAGTGAGCTAACCCAGACTCAAAAAGAGGCAAATGGCATCTATTCACTTATAATTTGATTTTAGCCATGTAGTACAGGATAACTATCCTACAACCAACACACCAAAAGGAAAAGGAACATAGACCTTGTTACCTGTTAGTGGGACACTTTGCCCTAATGGAGTTGCCATATAGCCCCCCAGTGCAAGAGGATGCTCTTAACACTCATATGACGTTAAACTGAGAGGGGCTGATATGTAGGGCAACCTACTCCAGAGGGGTGGGGGAAGGTGGAACTGGGAGGAGTGGAGAGAGGGGACTGTGATGGAGATGTAACTTGAAGTAATAAACAAACAAACAAACAGAAAAAGAATACAAACCCACAAAGAAAAAAGCATAAGCATTCTGAAAAATCAAACTGGTGGACCTGAATTGTATGCTTAGTAGGATTAAGCATGAGCATCATAAGGTCCCATGAAGCTACATTATTTAAAAATGTAGTAAAATATACATATCACAAAATATGAATGGAAACATTTGTTGTATTTTTGCTTACGTGTGTGTGTGCATATACCCACACATGCATGCACACACGTACAAACTCACAGGTACCATAGCATGCATCTGGAGGTCAGAGGATATCTTGAGGGAATAGATCATCTCTTTCTATCATGTGGACCTGGGGACTGAACACAGATTGTTAGGTTGGGTTGCCAGTGCCCTGTTTAAGGATATCTTTGACTCATTACAACAGTATTATTGATGGTAGACTTGCTCTGAATCCCTCTCCTAATCTCTGTAAAAAGCCATAACCCAGGTATAGTTAACATCTCAATTCTCAAACAATGATGAGAACAATCTTGCTAATTTTGGATGTAGGATCAGCTTCCAGATAGGGCTTATAAAATAAAACTAAACAACACACTACACAGGGAAATGCAACTCAGACAGACACGCACAGACAGTCAGACACACTGACACGCACTATGCTTATGTATGTAACTATATTTGTACATGTGTATGTAAAAAGGTTGAACTAATGCTAGCTATCTGTGACTTTAAAGAAATTTTTAAATCCAAATAAATTCATTTAAAGTCTATTTTAAAAATACTTTTGTACATCTTTAGTTTCTCATCACTTTGAATATTTTATCACTATTTGACAAGAAGTAAAAGATTACTGGATAAGATTTGTTAATATTTCAGAAATGTTAAACGGTTATGTTGTCAAAACTGCCCAAGTAATTTGCATGTTTCTGACTGATCCAAGGCTGCATGGTTTTGACATCAGACCAGGTCTTGCTCAGCTTCTCCTAGATGGTCCTGCTTTAAAATAAATGGAGTAAGGTTCATTTATTTGATGAGGAAAATTAAGTGCTATCAATAGTCCAGAGCATAAAATGTGGTAGATAAAATGGCCCCGCTCTTTGGGATCAGGAGTCTGATAGAAACAGACACAAATCAATGAATCCTGGTGCACTCTGTGGTGACTGTGGAAAGACACAGGGAACTACCAGATCGCTGAAATGGCCTAGTCTAATCTGGTGAATGACCAACTTTAACTAACTCACCAAGTGAAGAGGGCAATGATAGAAGCACCACGGGCTTGAATTTCAAGTCTGTCTATTCCATGCTTGGGTAAACCACACAACCACCCGAGAAAAGCTGACTTCTCACTTGCTAAAGGACTTGGAGTTCCAGAGAGGCTGAAAAATGAATTTGTGGGTACTGGCTACAATAGTGTCCTTTCTCTTCATTGCTCTTTGAATGACAAACATTTCTTCATCATCTAACAAAGCTCTTGATCCAGTGTTTGTCACTTCATAAACAATGCACAATGCATTATATGAGGTAGGAAAACAATGTCACCAATCACACAGCCAACCCTATAAAATCTCCCGAAAATGTGTAGAATGAACTTTCAGCATAAAGAGATTATAATTCAGTAAAAATAAAGTACGTCATAGTAGGCATTATAAAAGGAGATATACGTTATATTAATTCTCAGGGGCTCCAGGTGCTGCTGTGGATAATAGTTTTGCATTTTAAAGGCAGGAAGAGAATTCACTAAACAGTGAAATGAGCGGACATAGGAGCATATTGGATGACATTTGGTGTGGCGTGGCGATGAGTCTGGAAAGAGCATGAGACTCCACAGTGGCCGACACGGACACTGAGAACAGGAAGTGGGTAAGGACCCTGAACAGGAAGTGGGTAAGGAGCCTGAAGGAAGATAACTTTATTCGAGGAGACTCAGAAATACAGAGCCACTTTGAAGACAGGCCTAGCACGCTCATTACAGAAGCTCGAGATGTTTAGAATAAATTTGAGTTAATCAATCAATTTTAAATGAACTAAAGTTCTGAGCAAAATCATTGTAAAACAATGTTTTATATATTTTAAACGTTTTTCTAATTACCCCCTCATTTTCTTTATTTTATTGATTATCTCAGGGCTCAACCAACTAAGGTAGAATTTTGTGTGTTTTACAGAGGAAAAGGTACATGTTCAGGAGGTTAAGTGGGACAGTCAGGGTCAGCCAGCTAATTAGCAGCAGATCCTGGATTAAAGGTAGATTCTGAATTTTAAACCCTCCTCATTAAAATTAAAATGGATCAAATGTTATTGACAGGGTTTCATATTTCCTTGCATATAGACTAAAAACTTTATTATATAACTTTGGCAATGGTGAATAGAGATTTGTGTTGTAGGATTTGTTTTTTTTGTTTTTTTGTTTTTTTGCTTTTGAGTTAGAAGTATATGCATATATGCGTGTTTTTGAGCCTACACAGCACCTTTGAGAAGAATTAGATGAATGACACTGGACTCAAACTATATTGTTCAAGTATCACAATATTCAAATAGTAATATGTGTTAATTAGCTTATATACAATACATCATTTTCCATAAAACTAATGCCTTACAGTATTTAAGAAGAAATGTTTTCAGTTTAAACAATAAAACAAAGCCAGAAATAACAGATCACTCTTTTAATCTCAGTGTTTGGAGGTTAAGGCAGAAAAAATATGAGCTTGACTTCAGCATGGGGCTACATAGAGGCCTTGTTGGAGAGGAGACATGGCGGGGAGGGGAATAGAGATGGGGAAGTAGTAGGAGGAGGGGGAAGAGGAAGACTTGGGGTAAGGAAGAGTAAGGGGCGGAGAATAAAGAAAAGAGGGGAAGGAGGGGGAGGAGGGGGAGGAGGGACAGTAAGAGAAGGAGAAGGGAGAAGGTGAGGAGATAAATAAGGATGAGATTTGGATTTGTTGCAAGAGCAGTAAACATGCAGAATGTCATGGTAGTGTTCTGTACAGCAAATTTAGAACACAGCAGGTCATGTGTTTGACCCTTATTCCCTCGGGTGCTCTTGGAAGATCTGACTCATCTGGGCATTTGGTGCTAAATGTATTGAAGGAAAGACTGTAGGAATCAGGTCCTGTGGTCAGATTTGGCCCCTGCATTTACTGTGCAACATTATGCTAATTTTGTAGTTTCTGTGAGTCTTCTTGGTATCCATATGGAGAAAGGGATAGTCTAGTGTAATCCTACTTAAATTGTTTTCAAAATAAAAAAGAAATCAAGATGGTAAAGCTAGAAGATTCTCAAGCCATTAACGTGATGTTCTATATGGATTCACATGTGGATATATGGACACATGCATTTCTTATTTGCCATGAGCCACCAGTCTGACCCCTAGCACACTTCTAATTTGTTCAGTTAGTTTTGTGACCTTTTGCTATGGAAACATCAGTGTTAGATTTGAAGAGAAATGGAAAGCAAGATTTTTGTGACATTTCATTGATTTTTAGTGATCTGTAGTGATTAATGAAGCTTTACAGGGAACCAGAAAAAAAAAACCAAACAATTTCTGGGTTCCTGGTTTTATGTCTTAGAGTAATCCATTAGGCTTTGAAAAATGCCTGGTAGTTGCCTTTGAAAGCCTTTTTAAACCATCACTTCTCTCTAAAATAAGCAATATATGTCAAATATGGCATCAGTCATAGCGTAAGTATTTATAAATGATTAAATGTAAATTTTTTCTTCCCTGTAGTTCTCCTCTCGTTCATGTGCATTCTACATCTGTTACAAAGTTATTTGTTCAAAATGATTTGAGTAAACATGACTGGACTCGTCAGGTAGAGTAGTTCTCACAACTGTATAATTACATATCTGAAGCCACTGGCAGGGCTATTATGAGGGCTTACACATATAAGCAGTAGATATTTTAAACTATTATTTAAAGCTCAATGCCTTCGATATCTTATGCTCTTTTCTGTTCTGTCCTAGTCTGTCTATGCTGACATAACAAGATACCAGTATGACTTATAAGGACAGAAATGGTATTTCTCAGTAGACTAAATGCTGGGACTCCAGTGGGGTTCTTGCAGGGTCACTGGTAAGGATCCTCTGCCCTACACTTTGTGGCTACATTCTGCCAGGACCAAGGCTTGCCTTATGATTGCTTGCTCCCTAAAGCCTCCACTTATTAATGCTCTCATTAATAAGTGTAGTAGTGTAGTAAAGTGTGAAGTAGCAGAGGTACTATGAGGGAGCAGGCATCCATGGAGAAGGAAGGGTGGTCCTACTTCTGTCCTCCATCTTTCAGAGGTATCTTTTGTTACAGACTGAGACTCGGACTCTAGATTTCCAAGATGCTAAATAATATCATTGTATAGAAAGAAAAATAGTTTAATTTCTCATTGAACTGAGTTTGACTAACTTTGTGCTAGATCTTTGAGAGCACTAAGAATGCAATTCTTGAAACCACACATATTTTTGCAACAAAAGGATCTTCTAGTGAGTACACTAACATTAGAATTAGCTCCTTTTTTGCTTTAAAAATGGTAATAAATGTAATTATTAGTGGCATATTTCATTTTTGGGATAATTTGAGGTTGTTGGAGCTACTCCATGGAAATTCTCTCTGTGTGTCTCTCTAGATCTTTCTCTCTCTCTCTCTCTCTCTCTCTCTCTCGTGTGTGTGTGTGTGTGTGTGTGTGTGTGTGTGTGTACTATGATTTGGATACTTGGATACAAAAATGATCCCAAAGATTCACGTGTTAAAAGTTGATTCTCAGCTTTAAGTGCTATTAAATAGTGTGGTTGGATCATAAGTATGCCAGCCTCATCAATTAATCCATTTGTGAGCAGTTTGTCAATGAGGGGCACATCTTTGAAAGTGTTTATTTTCCTTTGCTCCACTTTTTTTTTCCTGGCTGCTGTGAGGTGAGCAGCATTCTCTGCTGCTACAGCACTTTTCTGCCTTAGCCCAGGCCCACAGCAACAGAGCCATTGGACAACCATTGACTGAAATCTCTGAAACCACAAGTCAAAGTACGTCTTTTGCATGCAGCAGCATCACAGATATAACTTATGACCATGTCTAATAAACTTCCTTTCCGAGGACTAACTTTCTTTGTACGAAAGCTTCTGAAGGGGAGAAGTAGCCAACAGTCCTGCCCAGCTATGATGCCTATGAACCACATCAATCACCAGCACAGCACAATAACCCTGAGCATGAAATAGTGGTATACAACATACCTTGGTGGTAACCAACAGCTCTCTAATTGGACTTAAAGCCCATTGAAGAAGAGGACAATCATTCCTTGTACTAAAACCCTAGCCAGTTACTCAGGGCTGGCGATGTCATGAGTCTTGAAGAATCCACAACCACCACTTTACTAAACCAGCATAATCCTTAACTGTGTTTCCACACTCTGTCTCTTCCCTTGGGGTGTCCAGGCATGGATGCACACTGGGCTATGAAGGATGAAGCAGAGTCCAGATTGGGTGAGGTCTGTAAGATCCCAATCCGGCTGGGAGTGACAGGAGGAGAAAGCCTTCTCAAAAGATCTTAGTGTTACAACTCTTAGATCACTGTCTGTCTGGGAATGCTGGGGGCGGGTGGAAGGCATCCTTCTCTGAAGATAGCAGTGTTACAGCTCTTTTAGATGATATTTATTAGAACAGCTCTCTTAGACGGTATTTAGTGAAACAGTTCATGTGTCTTTATTCTAGGGTGAACAAAGGCTGTATGAATGTTGGGAACTGGGAAGGGATTTCCAGGGTGGGTTTACATTATTGACTGGGGCTCAAGATACCAGGATACTTCATTTGCATGGAGAGGCATTCCAGGTGCAGGGATACATTGAGAAGTGTGTGGGTCACCAGGCTATGTGCCCAGGGGCATACAGACATAGAACAGGGAGAAAGCAGTCCTTACTCCTGCCAATCTCAAGATTTGAGATTTTTAGTCTCAAGACTGAGATTTTTGGGGTTTGGACACATCTCTGACCTCATTCTAGCTCCATGCTTGTTTCCCTGGTTACCCTGCCAATGTGTCCCATACCTAACTATACTCTAAATACCTGTCCTTATATCCATAGATAAGTGTATCTTTACCCCTCATCAATGAAACTTCTCTTTTTAAATAGATGGAGACCATTACAACAACCAGTAAAAATGGAGAGTTGGGGAGTCCATTCCTACCTGATAAATCTACAACACAGCTCCTATATTCATGGCTCAGGAATCACTGAGGAAGAGGAGATGGGAAGATTATATGAGCTAGACAATCAAGGAGTTGTCTCTGAGATTTTCTCCTAGACATATCAAAACCTACACCCATAAAGTCTTACCAACATGGCTGCATAAGCATGAACTGAACAATAATGACACTAGCACACATGCTAACATGGAAGAAGGCTCACAAGGCCTCATCCCTACACAAAGAACTACAGACAACCAAGGAAAGCTGAAAGTGGGAGAAGTAGTATTCCCCAGGGAAGAGCACACCAATTGGTTATCCAGTACCAGATAGTCAGCCTTGAAAACATACCTACAAGTAACATGATAGACTAAGAATGTTTTATTTATATATTTAGGAACACACACACACTGAGACAGAGAGAGAGAGAGAAAGAGGGGGGGGAGAAAACACATATGCAACAACAACAAAAGAAAAAAGTTGCCATGAATTTCAAAGAGAGAAAAGGGGTCAGATGGGAGAGTTTGAAGGGAGAAAATGATATAATGTTTGATTGAAGGACATCTAGGTTGTTTCCAGTTTCTAGCTATTACAAATAAAGCTGGTATGAATCTAGTTGGGCAAGTGTCCTGGAGGTACGTTGGAGTGTCCTTTGGGTATAGGCCCTGGAGTGGTATAGCTGGGTCTTGAGGTAAGCCTATTCCCAATTTTCTGAGAAACTGCCATATTGATTTCCAATGTGGCTGTACAGTTTGCACTTCCAGCAGTAACAGAGGAGTGTTCCCCTTGCTCCACATCCTCACCGGCATGAGCTGTCACTTGAGTTTTTGATCTTAGTCATTCTGACAGGTGTAAGGTGGAATCTCAGAGTCATTTTGATTTGCATTTCTTTGATAGATAAGGATGTCAAACATTTATTTAACTGCTTCTCAGCCATTTGGAATTCCTCTCTTGAGAATTCTTTAGCCCACTTTAAACTTGGGCTATTTAGTTTGTTGATGTCTAATTTTTTGAGTTCTTTATATATTTTTGGTATCAGTCCACTGTCAGATGTAGGGTTGTGAAGATCTTTTCCCAGTCTGTAGGCTGCTGTTTTGTCCTTTTGATGGTGTCTTTGGCCTTACAGAACATTTTCACTTTCATAAGGTCCCATTTATTAATTGTCAATATTATTATTTTTAAGTATATTTTTAAGTAATTGTATTTTAAAACAAACTTTGATCCTTTAGCCAATTGGTTGTGAAATATAGCACACTGTTCTAATTTAAATTATAGTAAAAATGTGGGATAACTATGAAAGAAATATGATGGAGCTGGACATGATTGAAGATTTATCTACACATAAATCCTTAACTCTGTGTCATTATATGAAGTGATTTGTAAACACGTGCAGCATGTTTTTAACCTTGTCACATCCAGCATTTTATTCTTTAACACATTATATTACTGCAATAAGGTCAAACTTATAGGTGGTGAAATTCAAAGGTGCCAGTGAGATGGCTCAGGGCACCAGGCTACCTTCCAAGGACCATGGAGACCCAAGTAATGACTTTTGAATATTGACTATTCCTTTGCTTTCCACCCATTTGCTGTGACATCCACTTGACAGCAAAAAATAACAAATTTTAAAAGAAATTCAAATATATAGGTAATATGTTGGATTGTATAATTCTAGACCAAATCTTATAATATGTATTTTAACAGAAATACAGTGTGAATTGTGTCCTTTTCACTCATGCGCGCGTGCACACACACACACACACACACACACACACGGGATGGTAGAAGTAGAATATTATAATATTTTTAAAAAAATAGTCACTGTCTGTTGTAAATTTGCAGTCACAGAAAGAAGTTAGGAAAACCAAGGAGGAAAATAAAATAAGCAATGAGAAGGGTAAATATTCAGAACTACGGAGAAAATTAAAGAAACAATTTAAATATTTTAATAAGATTATGCAAATATGTTTGTAAACACAGGACATAAACATTCTCAGAAGTCAGCATCATACTGAGTGGAGGAACACTGGAATTTTCATTCAGTTCCTTTACAGCAATAAAGATTTCTATCAGATAAAGTTGGCTACAAATCACAGGAATCAATGCATCTAGTCTAAGTAAAAAGGAACATATGCACAAATTGATGATGAAATGGTTGGAAAACTTGGTAGAGCCAGCTTTGGCATGGCTCCGATGTCTCAGGGAACACTAAGGTAGATGTGGCTGGCTGAGAGAGCTGGGGATGCCTCCCTGAGTGTTCACCAGGGGAATTGGTCCCAGCTGCACCAACTCAGGCAAGCCAGATGGTAGCACAGTGAACACGGTGCTACTCCCTCTCAACAGCTGCAACCACTGAGTGTTGAAGCTACAGCTAACATTGTATCTTGAAACCATGGCTGAAACGATTTTTTGCATTAAAAAGAAATAAAGTTCAATGGATTAGGATAGAGATTTAGAATCCAACTAAATACAGGCATAATAGTTTAAAGTACAGTGAAGGTAGTATTTCCCATCAGTTGGGAAAAGGCCAGATTGCTCAGTAAACACTTGTGTGATTAGCTGACATTTAGTGGGGTAAATGTTGGATCACAACCTCCTTCTTTATACCAAAGGAATAAACTGATGTTGCAAATGTATGAATGTATAAAATTAGTAAAAGAGTCAAATAGGAAGTTGATAAATGAAGTGATTAATGAACTCAAAGAGGGTCCAATGTCAGCGTCATTTGAGGAAAGCCAGTTGAAGATACATGACTTTTTGCCATGGAACCTGTGAGTTGTTTACAAGGATTGTGGCTTGGAAGTGCTTTCTATTTTGGAAACTGTGGCCAGTATCACTACAGTCAACTTCTCAGTAGCATATGGAGAGGCTTTCTGCTCTCCTTCCAATTTCCAGCAATCAGACATCTTTTCTTCTTTATATAACAGGCTTGATGAAGAAACAGCTCAGTGTTCATTGACTAAACCATGCAACCACTTAGCGATATACATAAAAAGAATTGTTCTCTGAAAGAATATTTAGTATTTCTTTTTGCAAAGGGCTGCAGGGCTCAAGTTTGTAGAGGAGGAGAATCAATTTTATACTATAAGCATCTCTATCCCTATGGGAATGTTTCAGTTTCTGACCATGTGTACACTGTTGTGTTTTAGAAGCATCGCTTCTAGAACAGAATTGATGCTGGCCTCTCTCTGCCCTGAGGTGGCTAACCTGGCAGGAGATTGTACACAGGTTTGCAAATCACTCACCATGCGCTGGTAAGACAAAAACAAAAGTCAAACATAGCATGACATCATTTGCAGGCATACTGGACAACAAGGATGCCAGCCCTGGACTGGGAGTAACTGGTTTGAGAATCACAGTTGTTTTCATGGATAATCTGTGGCAGGCCTATTTACTATGTGCTCAAGGGCTCTGCTTGCATCAGGGAGGGAGGCTGTTAAAGGAATTGCTAAAGGAACAGAAAGTTAGATACCGAGTCTCTCCACAGCAAGCTGTGAGACAGACAATGAACTCTGACATCCTGAAAGCTGTTCCAAACCAAGTGTGTTTGGACAAAGAGGAAAAATAAAAGGACAGAACTCAAACACATGGACTTATGGGTTATTACAACCCTTGATATACCTGCTGTGAGTTGGAGTGCCCAGTTATTTTGAGCCACAAAATGAATAGCTCTCTGTAATAAAGCAAACTACCAGTTAGGCACCTGGTTTCTACTATCGAGTGTCCTTACAGTAGGTGCCAGTGCATTCTTACTCAAGTCCAAAGGGCACGTGACCACTTTCATCATCACCTTTCTGTTTGGCTTTGCTTTTTGATTGTTTGCTAAAGGTCAGAGGGCTTCCTGGAATATATAAGGATCATCTTAAAAGTCAGATTTCCGCTAACAGATTCCAAGCAGTTGTGCACAGCAGCAAGAGCAGGTGTCACCTTGGGGTAAAAGTGATAGGACAACTTCAGTCTGACCTTTCCTTCCTGGATCAGAGAGCCCTAAAAGTGAAAGGGGCACACCCCTCAAAGGGTCTCTGACCTCATTTGCAAACAGTTATTAGATTATCTCTATTATGCAAGCATGCATGCATTGAGGCCAGCAGGTAGATTCCAAAAATTAGGCAAGCTAGTCCCAGAACAAAGGAAGAAGAAAGCAGAGATGGGTGGTGACAGGTATTTTTTTTAAATAAATTCCCTAACAATGAAAGAGTAGTGAATAATTGCTACTGTGTTATGTAGACAATGACTTTATCATTAGTAAGGGGTATTTTTTTCTTATTTTGTAATAACCTAAGAAATGAACAACCTTGTCAATTTAGATTGAAATATTTGAGTATAGCAGCAATTCTTAACCTGTGGGTCACAACCCATTTGGGGGTCTAATGATCATTTCACAGGGGTCACCTAAGACCATCAGAAAATTCAGATATTTACATTACAATTCTCAACAGTAGCAAAATTACAGTTATGAAGTAGCAGTGAAAACAAATTTTATGGTTGAGAGCCACACAACATGAGGAACTATATTAAAGGTTCTCAGCATTAGGAACATTGAACAACCCTGGACCTAAACCTATTCACTACAGAAGTAAACATTTCTTTAAAAATTGCTGTCTACAATTGTCCCTAAAGGGGTGCCATCTAGTTCACTACACACTTTCCTGAAAATTTTTACATCAAAATTTAAAATCAAATGACCCAATCATCAAAAGATAAGTACTACTGGTTCCCACATGTTAGCTGACTTTCCATCCACATTGAAAAAGCCAAACAAAATTTGAGAGAATTAATTTTCCAGAAATTAAAACATGACTTTACCTCACTTTGATGTTTCACTCTGATCAGTTGACCCTGTTTTTGTTTGTTTGTTTTGTGACAACACAGTCCATCATGACAGAGTTATGTGACAGACAAGAACTGTTGAGCTCATGGTGACTATGATGCAAAAACAGTGGCAAGAATGTACCAGGGTCCCATCATTCCATTCCCATCAAGGGCAGACCCCAGTGACCTAATTTCCTTCTACTAGGCTCTTCCTCCTAAGGTTTAGACTTACTACTAGCATCAAACCAAGGACCATGCTTCTAACAGATAGATTGCCTTAGTTAAGGTTACTATTGCTGTGATGAAACACCATGACCAAAAGCAAGCTGGGCAGGAAAGGATTTATTTGGCTTAGGCTCCCACATCACTGTTCAGGACAGGAACTCATGTAGGACAAGAAGCAGGAGGCAGGAGCTGATGCAGAGGCCATTGAGGGGTGCTGCTTACTATCAACTTGCTTTCTTTAGAACCCAGGACCACCATCCCAGGGATGGTACCACTCGCAATAAACTGGGCTCTCCCCCATCAATCACTAGTTGAGAAAATGCCCTACAGCTGGCTCTTAGGGAGGCATTTTCTCAATAGAGGTTCCCTCCTTTCAGATTACTGTAGGTCGTGTCAAGTTGACATAAAACTAGCCAGGACATAGGCCTGTGGGGAACATTCAAGATCAAACTGCACCCTTCAACTTGTATACACTTAGATGTTAAATTCGTCAAGACAGAGCAAAGAATAGTGGTGGCCAAGGGCTGAGGAAAGGTTGAGTAGGTAAGATGTTATTTAATGTGAATTTAGCAGCATCAGAAAATCTCTGGAGATGAATGATGATGAGACGGAACAAACTGCAGTTATATGTAACACTATTGAAATTTACACTTTAAAATTATCATAGTTGTAAGTTTTATATGCATAATATTTATTATAATTTAAAATAAAATAGAAGTCAATAAGTTGTGTCCAGGGTAAATAAGAATTTTGTAATGAATATACTTTGGAGCTGATTGTTTATGGGTCTGGTTGACATTGAGGTGGGCCCTGAATTTGAGGCTATGTCTGAGCTCAAGACAACAGCAGGGTGAAGTAGACATGAGAAGCTTATAGTAGTCATTGCCTATTCTGCCTAATGATGGGCACAAAAGTGATAGACACCTCGTATGAAAGTTGGTCTTTTGATAATCATTGGAAAAATGCAGAGAGAAACAAACTTGCATTAAAAACCACAATTATAACTCCAGGGAAATACAGATAACTTGTTAACACCACCTGAGAAATATAAGATATGATGCAATGCAAATACCTCCCTCTTTGTGTATGTTCTTTGGCATATCCTTATTATAGCCTCAAGAGAAAACCAAGTAGGAATATGGTTTTCACCAGGTTGAGACTAAGTGGGTAACCCAGGCAGCTTCACAGCTCTGTCACGGATGTGCACAATAACGCACAGTCAGTGGTCCTACCATCTACCTAATGAACATCAGACTACTACCTGTGTACAACATGATGGCAGTGCAGGGAGATGGATGTGCAAGACTCATTTGAACAGATCCAAAATACACATAAGAGGACTAGGGTGGACAGAGAGAAGATACTACATGAGACTGAGTGGGTAAAAGCAATGTACAGTGCTGTGCAAATATGTCAGCCTAAATATATCTGTTACTCTAGTGGATGGCCTGTCAGTGTCACCATTCAGCCACATGGTTATTATTACCTCCACAGGTCTTCCTTGTTCTACTCTCACTGCCAGCGCTATGTAGAAGAGATATCGGATGTGGAAACACTGGCCCTCTGTCTCTTATTTCCTCCACTGAGCTCTCTTGCACATTTTCTCCATTTGCTCCTAGGGCATCTCACTGTTTATATTGTATTTTCTGTCCAGGGTGTGCCTGGCCGGGAAGGGGTGCATTACCACATGAAATGTTAGAACACAAAGTAGAATTTTCAAACTCAGGCTTTGAATTTGAGGCTCAGAATTCACAGAGACTGGCCTAAGAAAGAATAGGGTTGGTGGAATGGTAGTGGGAAATGAATACAGTCTGTGGCAGAGAGCTGGGATGCCTGGAAGGAATTGTAAGGAAACTAAATAGCCTCTAATCATCTGATCCTTTCTCAAGCTCCCATCTCTTCCCTGCTCCCTCCTGTTTCTCATGCAGATTGGGAAGGATCAGTCTGATGTGAATCTGGTCCCTGTAGTAGTTACTGAGTAGTGACAAATCCTGAGCAGGGCATTTACCTGAGATGGGTTCTCATTTCCTTGTTTTATACAATAGATAAAACACACATGCATATTATTACTGTGAAGATTAAATAAAATAAACCATGTCACACGTGCAACACACAATAGATTCCAAATGACTTACATTTATTATTAACATAATCACTAGTGTGATTATTATAATAATAGTGAGGGACTACAATAAATTAGTGTAGAAATACATAGAGATTAATGTGAACAGACAGTTAATTGTTCTCCATTTATACAGTAAACAGTTCATGGATATTTTATTTTCTGAGTTTTATCATTGTTGTGTGTATGGATTTACTAATTCCATGTTTTGTGCCTATGATTGTGTGTTTATATGTGTGTGCATATGTGTGTATGTATGTATGTATGTGTATATATATGTTTAAACATGTATAGTATGTATGTGTATGTGGAAGTGTTATTTGCGTATGTATGGTATGTGTGTATGTTTGTATATAGTGTGTATATGTGTGGTATGTGTTAATGTGTGTGTACATTTCTGTGTGTGTATGTATGTGTATGTGGTATGTATGTGTGTGTGGTATGTATGTGTTGTGTATGTATATGTGGTATGTGTATCATGTGTATGTGTGTATATATATTGGATGTGGTATGTATGTATATGTATTGTGTGTGGTGTATGTGTGTATATGTGTGTAGCGTGTGTGTATATGTGGTATGTGTGTATGTTTTGTATGTGTGTTGTTTGTGCATGTGTGTATATGTGTTGTATATGGTGTATGTGTATGTGCATGGTTATATGTGTGTATATATGTATGTATATACGTTTGTGTGTCTATATGTGTTGTATGTATATGTGAGAGAGAGAGATTAAGCCTTGATGCTATTGTTTTACATGCAATGCTTTTCATGATTCTTCTGATAAAGTTATAATTTGGGACAGTGGGGCCCCTAACTTCCACTAATGTTATTTCACTTCTATGGAAACAGAATAATCTGACGCCACAAGAGCTTTTATAGAAAATCTAGCAAAGTTTCCTCTTTTAATAAATGAGGCTATTGAGATCTGTGAAACTACCTTTTAAAATGTGGTGTTATTACCCTAAAGTTCTATTGATTGAATAAAAATAAAGCCATCCAATTTGTTTAATTTGGTTATCTTTAAGTCTGCTAATAATTTCAACCAAAGTTTTGCTGGGAAATGCCTCTTTTATTTGATTTCACTGCTCTCCTTTCATTTACTTGGAATGATTATTTTGAGCAAAATGTCTGGGATTGTATGCAGTTTTAATGGCATGCCAACTTTGTAATGGGCACCATTTACAATATTTCCCAAGAGTGGACTCAAATTTGTTTACCCACCACTTCCCATCCTCCACCACACTGCCTCATTCATGGTAGCTGTTACAGAACAGGAGACTGTGGTCCTCTTTCAGCATGCTTCAAAACACAAAATAAAGTTACCAATAATCTCTTCCTCCAGAATATTCATAAAACATGCTACGCACAAAACACATAACAAAGAGGGTCTCCATCCTTGCATTCCCCATTTCTTCCTTTCCTGTAGCATATTTGCTCAGGGAGTCTATTTGTCTTCTGGATGTTCATGTGTGGCAGTGACAGTGGTCTCAGGCAGCAGGACACGCTTTGCTCCTTGAGTCCCAGACTGTGTCAGATTACCATATATTGCCAGGCTGTTCCTTGTTGTGTCAAATGCAGCCTGACCAGTTCTCTTCAGAACATAATTTGAATCAACAGAGTGATTTCAGAGCTGAGTGCCTACTCTGTAGTTGACAATCAATGTGGATTTTTTTTTTCAATGTGGATTTTTAACTGATGAATTTTCTAGCAAAAAATAGGGAAAAGATGCCATGGGCCAAAATATTAGTAGAATCATCAGCTCACTGAGGTGGCATAATGGTTGCTCCTTTGCAAATGGCAGTAAGGGCATCATTGAAAATAATCCACCTCTAAGGGGGTGCCATGTTAGAAGAGATAATTTTCTGGACCAATGAATCAGTTTGGCTTATTTTTTTCTAATAGGCACATTAGATTATCATTTGTTTAGATAATTGAGTTTAATTTATTAGTAACCTTTATAATAATTTTTGTTGCACCGGTCATTATACACATCTACACGCATACAGACATGGGGAAGAGGAGTTGGGGAGAGAGAACAAATTAGCTAAAAGGAACCTATTTTGTGGGCTAGTCTTCCAATAAAGTCCATCCTGCTGATTCTGTAACCTTTGATTACCAAATCGTCTTCCAGTTTGGAATTTCCCCACAGGTAAGAAATTCTGAAAAGTCTTAAAATACAGAAGCTATGCATTTTAAATCCCTTACAAAGATATAGAAATAAATTTGAGCGCCAGAAAATTCACAGCCTATGATAGAATGATGAAAGTTTGGGGTATGTCCAGAGGATACTCCATGGTTTAAGGGAAACTAAAGTTGAAATATCACAGTTCTGTGTCTGAGTGTCACTTCCAGAGTCACCCCCAGTTTCAAAGTATGTATGTGATTTGCACGTAGGGAACATTTTCACATTATAAAAGCAAATTCTTCTGTGCAAAGAAGATCTGTGGAGAGATGATCACCATCATGACTAATTAATCTGCTTATACTGACACTGTTCCAAAAAGAATTAAAATGATAACGGTCTCAGCCAATATGCTTCTCCCTGCACGGGAAATAGTATTCTGCTGTATAAAAGTAGTGACTCCCTTGTAAGTGTTAGCAATCAGAGGATCAAAGTTAAAGGACAGAGTGTTTAATAAAATACCATGTATTTACCTTGCTTTTCTATGTACATGTCTGTTTATGTGTGTACATGTGTCTGTGTGAATATATGCACACCTGTGTGTACAAGTGCTGGCCTTGAGGCAAAAGATTGTGTTGACTCCTTCAGGCCTAGAATGGCAGGTGTTTGTGGGAAGCCTGACTTATTATGTTAATGCCAGAACCCAAACCTGGTTCTGATGATTGAGCAACAAGTGCTCTCCCCCACCCGAGGGACGATTAAAGAGAAATAAAATAAAAACTTAGAGAAATAGTCAGCAATGACTAACTACTTTATCATCAGACTTTTCTAGCAAGTTTTTATAGTTGTATTAAATCAAGCTGCACACCATAATTTGGGGATACAAAATTACACCCTAGTCCCCTTGTAGAACAATGGAAGCATCTATGATAGTAGAATCCAGTGTCTGATAACAGACTCTTCCCTGGGGAGACCACACACACTCACACACACACACACACACACACACACACACACACACACACACACAC
>CAJQZJ010033498.1:1421216-1440120 GCA_907164525.1 Lophiomys imhausi | reverse complement strand
ACACACACACACACACACACACACACACACACACACACACACACACCCCTATCTACCCCAGAGAAGAAACCCACAAAGTACTAGAGTAATGATTGCACTGAAGTCCAGCTTTGTGAACCAATGACATGTTATTGGGTTTTCTAGCAGGAGTATGGGTGAGAGGTTAGCTGCAAAGACAGGGATGACTCCAAAGCAGCTGCATTACTGAAAAGCCCACTCTAGAATTGGTGATGACTCATCAAAATTGCAACCCTGTAACTTTCTGCACAGCTTGCATTCCTGCACATGTGCAGATGACCCCACAGCCCAAGAACCTCTCTTCCCCTCAGAGGGGCTTGTCAAACTCTCCTTCACCCACACTTTTTTTTTCTGCTATTGTTGTTTGCTCCTTTTATGCTACTGAGGAGAGGTCCTCAAGAATTTTCTAAGTGCCTGTTCTGTCAGATGTGTGAACTTTGTTTACTTCCAGGGACTCACAAACGTTCTTCTCCCTTCTTGAGGAATTGTTTCAATTCTAAGAAAACTGCCGTCTAACATGGCAGTGATTGACGACTAATTACACAAGCCAGATAGTAAGTCCTCAGTAGTAGTAGGTAATGGATTTAATCACCATGGTCCTAGAGGTCCTAGAGACATACATTTAAATACATTCAGGAGTATTCTCTGTATTTATGTTTCTTAAAATTTTTTCTTTGGTTTCAAAAGATAACAATGGGACAAGTTATTTTTCAAAAGAGGGGAAAATACTTGTGTTTCTGTTTATGGACTACAGGAAGAAGATGTTGTTACACAAGCTATCTCTGGTGATGTGGAGGAGTATGTTAAGGAAACCCCAACATGTGTAGGAGCTTTCAAGCCAAGAGTTGACACACATAGCTCTTTTCCCAGCAGAGTTTACTTTTTTCTACAGGGATCTGTGGGGCTTTCTTCATCCTTAAGGGGCTTTGTTTCTGTTAGAACCATGGTTCTTTTATATTTTGACTTGTAACTCCAGGTGTAACATCCTATGGCATTGAGATCACTCAACTTCTTTAGTTGGAAGTTTTTCTCAGTCCCAGTGTGTAGTAAAACTATCTTAGTATCAACAGAGAGTAAAATTATATCAAGAGCTACTGCTTGAATGAATATAATTGCATTTTTGCTTTTCCTGAATGAGTGCAGGTTCTACAGGTTGATATCATTGATACATTTAGCTTTGTTTCTAAAGGCTTAGATTATGAAGTGTAATGAAAGGTTTATGTCAAAAGTTTGGAAAGGTATGCTTAATTTTTATGTATCTGATTGCTAGAAAACCCAGTTAAAGCTCATTTTCCTGGGCATCTGTTATTTCTACAATTTTTCCTTATTTAAACAAATAGTCACTCAATATCTTCATGCTAACCACTTATTCAAAGAAAACTACCCACCCATTTAATAAAATATGAACAAGGCAATTATTTTAGAAGGTATGGAAGTTGTATCAAGCTGTCTGGGTGCGGAGGTTCATGATGGGAAACTGAGGCTGGCTTAACACACGCTGGCAAAGGCTGTGCAAGTTGCTCATTTCTGAGTGGTCTTGCCCCATTGCTGCTTGCAACGTGGCTACTGGCATTCTTGTGAGATACACTTCAAAGTGCTGATGGCTGACCTATCAGTCTGAGTGACAGATATTCTTTAACTTTCATTTCTTCTCCTAGAGAAGTGTTGAGCACTCTTTTAGAAACAGCATCATTTTCAGCATGAGGTTTAAGCTGATAATTTTTTCCTAATTTAGTACAATTTAGCTGCCTACGGAACAGAGATTATTCACTCTGCCGCTCAGTCATCCATTTTTTCAATTTTTCTTAATAACTGTGTGTGTCCCTGACACTGTACCAGGTGCTAAGAACACAAGAGATGAACAAGACACAGAGTCTGACTTCGAGGTAGTCACAATCACAGGTGATAAATTTGCCACATGCTAGGAAGGCAAAGATGACATCCCACAATACCACAAGGACTACGACCGTAAGCTTTAAGGTTCACCTGTAACAAAAAAAAAAAAGGCAGGGTGGGGCAGTGAGAGAGGAGGCCTGCCAGCATGCTGTGTTTTCAGCTGAGCTGGTTCTTATACAAAGAGGATGCTCATATCATTGATACTTTCTTAAATATCCTCAAAATTATCATCTATCTCTTCTAAAACCAGTTCATCTCTTGGCATAGCCTATCTTCAACAGGAATGACTTGGGTCGTGGACTTTTTTAGTCATCAGAATCTACAAATAAATTCTGACAGAGAAATCTAATTTGAGTTGCACAGGGTTATTTCAGTTACATTTTACTTGTGGATTTTTAATAAAATAATTTAAAAGCAGGAACCCACCCTACTGTTTTTGTCAAAATTCAAGTGAGTTATAATGATTAGACTACAGCTCAAAGTATTTTCTGCTAACTCATGCTGAGTGATCTCTGGGAATTGAATCTGTTCTTATGTAGAAGAACCCATTCTTCACACAGCGTGGCAGCCATAGATAGATGGCCATGGCATAAAATGCTGAAGCTGTTCTCAGCAGTTGTCCTCTGTGTGGCCTCTTCTGCATTGGGGTCAGATAGGAAGCCAGTGACCTCATTCATCCTCTTTCCATTTGTATTCGCGTTTTGCCCTTTTCACTTCTGTTTCTTCATTAGTCAGACATATATGCATAATGACTAGAAGTTGTAAAGAAGCACTTTGCAGAAAGAAAGTAACGTGATTTTGATTTGGGAAACAATTTCAGTAGTGGTAAGCTGTAGAAATAATTAGTCATAGCAGGGAGTTTTATGTCTTCTCATTTCTCTTAAAAAATGTATGCAGAGCCATAATCTCTGGGAAAGGCATCCAGTTAGAATTAATCTGATAAGCATACTCATAATATATAGCTTTTATTAGTATTAAAACTAATAAAGTCAGCAGACCCAAAGTAAATAGATATGCAGTGCTGTATTTTTATTATTATTGCCATAGGCTGTGGTAACTAAACTTTCATGCATGATATGAAAATTAAATGATGCACAGGAATTTGAAAAATGAGTTTTGCACATCCCATTTGGATTTGGTTGTGTATTTTATTTAGAAATCTATCTATCTTCTGGCGATTATTACTTTAGACTGATTATTGCTTTATACTGATCAAACCGGTTGGAATTTAGTCATGTGGATAGTGGCTTTGTTACTTCATCTGTATTTCTCAAAATAGAAGTGTTGGGTGCAAGTTTAGTTCCTTTTGAGCCAATTTTTGTTTGTTTTGTTTTGTTTGGCAGTCTGGCAGGTACACAAGCAATGATGTAGTGGTGTTCTGGAAATAGGTGGCATTCCATAGTGTCCCTGGATGAGCATTTCCCTGGAGTTGATGTGGACAGATACTCCTGCACAGTTCTAGGGGATTGGCCTGCTGGGAGTCCATTTGCATTCTAACTTGATAAATCCTTGGGAAAACAATTCATCTAGAGAAGTTTAAAATACCACAAATGTGAAGTAGTTCATCCTCCCACCCTCAGAAATATGTGCTTGACTCTTTGGGAAAAACATGTTAATGATAAAACCTAAGGAATCCCTCTCAAAATAACTGAATCGTGTTGCTCTGTAGCTTAGAGGACCAGAAGGAGGCACATAGATCAGGAGTGGTGGATGCAGCAGCAGCTGAGTCAGCCTGGTACCTGAACTGGAGAACTGGCAGGACAGGAAGCAGCTGTGGCTGAGCTCGCACAGACTGGCCCAGGCTGGGCAGCCGCACCATGGCTGTGGTGGCTTACTGGCTTTCTGTCATTTTCCATGCAAGTTCATGGACATAGTCTTCTTTGGTAGATTTCTGTTCTGAGTCAGGGAAAAAACCTGGAAAATGAAGGTGCTGTTTTGTAAAAGAATGGAGTGCATGTGCTTGTGACTTACCATTGATAACATTCCAGAAATTGGAGAACAAATTTTAAAGATTACATAACATGAATTAAGTCAGACTTAGATGAATATCACATGGGTTTTCTCACTTTGGGATCCTAGATTTTAGCCAGATGTTGTGTGGTCAATGCCTTTAATCTCAGCACTTGAGAAGTAGAGGCAGGCAGATTTTGGTGAATTTGAGGCCAGCCTAATTTACATAGCGAGTTCAAGGACAGCCAGTAATCCTATCTCAAAATAACAAAACCAAAGAAAAAGGGATACTAGATATTATGTAGATACATAAAATTGTATGTGTAAATATGACATAAAAATAGAGACAAGACTGAAATGGGAGAAAGGGGATCTAATAGAAATGAGAGGATGGGATATGGGGCAACATGTCAAGTATATTATATACTTTTATGAAAAACATCCTTATAAATTACAATACTGTGCACAATGAATATATGACAATTAGAGAGTAAGATATCCTGAAACCCATCAATTACTGTTTCTCTGGAGGATGTGCTCTGGGTGACAGTTTACAGTGATCACGTGATAAGGGGGTTCAAGAAATGAAAAGATTTCCTGTAAAACAAACGATTTTAAAAGTTGCACTCGAGTTCGAGGCCAGCCTGGTCTACAAAGCGAGTCCAGGACAGCCAGAGCTGTTAAACAGAGAAACCCTGTCTCAAAAAACCAAAAAAAAAAAAAAAAAAGTTGCACTTAGTCAAACAACACTATTGACCCAAATGCTTACTTACCGAGGAGCAAATTGTGGCTGACCTCAGTTCTGTCCATCCTTCTTCATTTTCCTTTTTCTGATACATAAACCTCTCGTATCAACAGCATCTTCCGCAGGAAAGACCTTAGCAGAATAAGGGTGGGTGTGACACTGTCTCCCTAGGTATGTGGTGAATTCTCCTCAACTATTCTGCCTATTTCATCTTGATCCTTTTCAATTATTCTCCATCTCTGACCCCTTCCATAATCCTTGCTGTTCTGAACATCTCCATGTGTATAGGAATCTCCCACACAATGCATAAAAACTTACTTTGTTACCTTAGCATATCCTCCTATATTTGATAATGTCATCGTGCATGATGTCATCAGCCATCCAGTTTCTCAAGTAAGGGAATCTTTTTGACTTTTAATGGTGCTAACCTTTGGCACTCCTATCCAATGTGTTGACAGCAGGGCCATCCCACACCACTGCCCCACATCGCCATGCATTGTCTAGGCTTTTGTAATAACTTTTTTTTTCCTTTATTTTTTATTTCTTCAAGTTACATCTCAATCGCAGTCCCCTCCCTATTCCCCCTCAAGTCCCACCCTCCCACCCTCAACCCCCCATCCTCTTCCCTTTTTTTTTCTTTTAAGTTTAGACTATCACAACTCTACCTACGTTGTCTAATGATCATCTTCATAAGATGAATCATTTAGGCCACTGAGCAGCTGTGAGCCACTGTTGGCTCCATGAAATATGGCACAATTTCCAGTCTTGTAAGCATTAAAATTAGTCCCCACGCACTGACCCCTTCAACTACAGTCCTCTCACACAGTCAAGCTCTTGAACTTCCCACTGCCCCTGCGCAGGCCTGTCCCACACACAGTATTTCGACGCTCCCTCAATATCTCTTCAACTAGTAAAATCGCTTCTTCCGGGAAGCCTTCTTCAGTGATCTCCAGCCGTCTTATTTTTCTTTCTGTCCTTGTCCCTTCCCTTCTTGCCTGCAGCATGTTTTGACATGTGTTTACAGTCATTTGTTGTTATGTGTATCAGTGTCCCCATCACACTCTGGGATCCTCTAGGAGAGAGAAAATGCTGTAACATTGCTTTATGTCCCCAAAGATTTGCATAATGCCCATGCCATGGATACAGAGTGAGTATTGACAGGATAAATAAGAGAAGGAAGCACAGAGTGGTGAGGTAGGCAGAGGAAGATACTCTACTCGAATGATCCATAAGGCAGGAGGAGGAGTGTACAGGGTCTGGCTAAGTGAGGAACATTCTAAGTGTACGAACATTTTAGGAAGAAGCAAGTGTGCCTTTATTTAAAATACTCAGACAATGGTTGACCCCTTGTGGTTTGGCTGTGCTAAATTGTCTCTAGTTCAGGCAAATAAAGGTGTTACTGTGCATTAGAATACAATTCTTTAGGTTATCTGGTTTCTAGTAATCAGTGATATCATCCTTTCAACTCTGGTGTTGAAGGGGATGCACCCAGTAGGAACTAAGTGAGCGTGCCGGGAGGGATAGAAAGCATGGCCTCAAAATGCTGTCTGTGAAAACAAAATATTCCATTTTGACTATTGAGAGAAACTGGGAATTTGCATTTTGGAACTAATAAGGCAATAAAAGCAGAGAAAGAGTAGCAGCTACTGCCTCGATGCCAGCAGTTTGGTAATTCCCAGCTTGCACTTGGAATTGGTCCAACACTGTCTATTCGTGCTAGATTGTACTCTAATATCTCTGTAGGTTCTATAATAACATAAATAATTATAATGCCCTGATTTTTATATACTACCTTTCTCTAAGGAGCATGAAGTGCTGTGTGGATGTTATCTCATTAAATCTCAGGGCACTCTGGGGACACAGGAAGAAGACAGGTGATATTATATCTCCTTTGAATCTAGAGCTGGAACAAAATTGCCTCAACCATAACTAAATAAAAGCAAGCTTGAGTAAAAGTAAGATATATAGGAAGATATAATAGAGAATTTAAAGAAATATATTGGCTGTTAGAATAAAAGGTTAAAAAAAAGAAATTAATGGAAAGTGTCCAGAGTGTATGCATTAATTAAAATATAGGTGCACAAAAATTAAAGCAATACAATACACTTTAGTAATTTGAAAAACAAGGTCATTTAAAAATTATTTCCATCATCAAGAATCTTTTTAGAAATAGAATATATTAATTTGACTGTATAGCTATACTAAAGGATGGACACATAAATATACTTCCAATGAGAAAAAGAAATAACTTAAATTGAGTGTATGGGAAGTTGGCAAAGCACCATTTTAAAACTAAAATATAGTTTTTGATATATGTAGAAAAATAAGTTTGAATTTATTTTCTACCATATCTTCATATAACTCAGTTTTATTCATGATAGTGTAGAACTAGATAACAAAAAGAGGTATATCTCATAGAAATCAAATTTGTGTATGATAAAAATAGATTTACTTAGATAAGAAAGGTAATTTTCCTCCCATTCTAACTATATGGTCAAATGTTTATTAAAATTATTTTTAAAGTTCTGTCTGTCTCTCTCTGTGTATATATGTGCATGAGTGTATCTGAAGATCTATTTCAAGAATATAAGTAATACTGCAAATTTTTCTTAGTAGTTATAAAATCATTGGGGAAAATGGTATGCAGGTAACAATTTTCAGTGATAGGTTGTTATATGGTTATCTGATTTATGTCATAGTCATTTACCAAAGTAATTACCTCAGGAGTCAAGGATAGAAGATATTGGCTTTGGTTAAGATAAACATTAGACAAATATTGATGTTTGAGGTAAATACTGACCAAGGAAATTACCAAGCCAATGCTACCCTAAATGACAATCAATCTGAATGATGACTAGAATATGAAGTCAATACTCGCTTAGATATGAATAAGTAATGCAGATTTATTCATAGACTTAGAGATCTTGAAGTTTTAATCACATTTCTTGGTAATATTCGTGCTGTTCCTTAGTCATTTGTATGTCTGACTGGTGCAGTGTTGAAGAGTGACATATGCTAATGTGGGACACCAAAACCATTTCTACTTGCTCACAGAGTTTTGCAAACCATTCCCATTTTTATTGTTACTGCAGCAACACTCAAGTAATGAACATTGAGCACCATAGCAGTTATATAAATAAGTTTTCTATTTTACTGCATCATCAGATAAGCAAGGTCTGTCTTTAGAGGACGAATATTTTAAGTCAAATGTTCTAAGTGAAGAAAAAGTCTTTTAAAAGGTGTACTTATAGGTAAAGCTAACATTAGATAAACTAGAGATACCCTTGGGGCACAGTCCATTTGTTCTCTGCTTAGAATCAGCAACAGATTATAACAAAGATGAACAACAATGAGCAAAGTTGAGCCTAGCAGAAATCTGCACACTGCCCTCAGCTCATGGTCACCATGGAAGACAGAGAAGGATTGGTTCCCATGAAGTGTCTCACAGCTTCAGTTCAGGCTACCTTTTCTATGGGACCCAAAAGGGATATGTTTCAAAAAAGTCTCTGTTTGTATCTTTCTGATTGTATAGTATAGTTTCTAGAGCACAATAAATAGTAATTCTGGAGAATAGTCAAACATTTGTATGTGTATTTTTTTCTCCTGTATATTTGGTGTTCTGATATGAACTGAAAGAAATACAGAAATATGTTCTTACTTTAGGGACTATGGATGGTTTGTCCTCTGCATATTTGAGTTATGACTATATGGATTTAACCCACTCACTATGCATGAGGAAAAATCTACTTGTACTGACTCCATAAAAGCCTTTTTTCCTGTCATTATTTCCTGAACAATACAGTGTAACAATTACTTGTATAGCATTTACATTATGTTGGACACTTCAACTAATCTAGGGATTAGTTAATTAATTAATTAATTAATTAATTAATTAATTAAAGTTTACCAGAAGATGTGCATGCTACATGGAAATACTCTTACCATTTTATTCCAGGGTTCTCATAGATTTTGGTATCCATGGGGTCATGAAACCATGGACACTAAAAGATAGCTATAGTCTACAAAAATGTGAAAAGTTAACACAATATAAACAGTCTATTATAAAACTATAACAATTCTTTCATCTTGTTACCAAGAAAAATAACCAAGAAGACCTTTATAGCAAGACCCATGTGTAGAAAAAAAATTAATTGAATTGTTTAACCAGTATTTATATTATTGTTAATTGATTCAGCAGCCTTAATCCTTAACCAGCCATTATAAATGAACTCACACAGACACCACGTGGATTTTAACAAACCTTGGCCTGAACTGAGCAATCTTGACCCATCTAAGCTAGCTCTTAATTCTATTACCCAAATATGATCCCTTGGACTGCCATTCTCCATGCTATGTGGATAGTTCTGGCCATGTGGAATGAGGTTCTTTTTCCTAACCCTTGGTCTGTGTCCTCTTTCTTCCTGCTCCTGGCTGGAATGCACGAATCCTCTGTCTAAAACACAGGCTTCCTGTTCTAATCTCAGGAAGTCCCACCTTTCTCTGTCTTTGCCCAGTGTCAGGCTTCAGCATTTTATTTAACCAATCAGAGTCAATGTAAGTAACAGACAGCAAGCAGGACCAATTAATTAACATTTAGAATGCTAAACACTATACCATCACCCATGGAATAGTGACACCTTTAGTGAGAGTGGAAATGTCCATGCAAATTAACCAAGCAGTGCCAGAACACATTGATATCATGGCTTAATCAATCAATTACATCTTCCAGCATATCAGGAAACTCATAAGTTTGTTTGCTGTCTGTCGTGAGCACAATATGACAGAAATATAAGCAAACAAGTTTTTGTCTTTCCACAGGGTTGAATAGTTTCAGTCATAGCAGTTTGGGAGATCATCCCACCTACCTTGGTAATCTTGCAGGGGTGAATGTGTGTTCAATATTCAAGTAGGCCATAGCAGCAACAGGTGGCCAAGCCAAGCTGAAGTCTCAGGAACATTCAGAAATTCTCTGCCTGACAATCTTTTACGAACACACCAGGTATCAGATGATATATTTGGGTGGGAGGCTGCCATTGCAACGCCTGGTGTCCATCACTGTGGAGTCTGGGAAATGGACTTACACCCTTTCCCGAATCTGGCATGTTGAGTGAGTCCTGAGGTCTGGTTTCTCTAATACAATTTTAATATACTCAAATGTATTAATACACCTACAATGTCAATAAGTTTGTATGGTGGCTCACTTCCTACCACCAGCAGTAAGTCATCTGTCCGTCTACAGTAATAGTGGTATTCACATATCCAGCCTGGAAGCTGATCATCTTCTATCTTCAAAGTGGAGTCAAAGCTACTGGGAAAATGGAGGCTCTTAGAACAAGGCTTGCCTGAGAAAACACTGATCTGTATAATATGTTGTAACTTAAGAATTGGGCATAGCATGGTTTCAACCCTTCCACATTTCTAGGACCTAAGAGGGCTCCTGGTTTCTACCAGGCCTAGATTGGCCCATCTGCTGTGTAATTGTAGCACAGTGGACAAATCAGGAGCCTCCTCTGCACCTCCCTGTCTACAATTGCAGAATGAGAAAAATAAAATTGCTCCTTTGAATCATTTAATTAGCACAAGGAAAGGTACACAAAGAACCATCCTGTAGGAGCTCCTTGAGTGATGGCTGCTTTCTGGCAGTGGATCAATTATACTTCCCAGCTGGAAGTGTGTTGAGCAGAGCACTTACTAATATTAGAAAATGGAAATGCATTTCCTTTCATTTCAATAGCCTTAGAGGGCTTCTCTTTATTTTGGAGTACAGCATTCATAGCCTATTAATCACATTATCTAATTGTCAGGGAGAGTATGCTAAATCAGACCTTATTGGAAAAAGTAAAATAGAAATATTATTAATTATGACAGTAGCATTTTTTTTACATTGTATGCAGTTGCGGGGTTGGGAATACATCTGAAGAGGTCTTTTGCTGATCCTTGGCTAACTAGTGTATCTTATAGGTACATACATTAAAATAACTGATCATTCTGCCTATGCATTATACCTGTCTTAGTCACTGTTCTCTTGCTGTGAAGAGATATCATGACCAAGAAAACTCTTATAAAAGGAAACATTTAATTGGCGACTTGCTTATAGTTTGAGAGGCTTAGTCCATTATCATCATGGTGGGGAGCTTGGTGACAGGCATGCAGGTGCTGGGGCAGTAGTTGAGAGCTACATCCTGATCCTGGTCCCTAAAGAGGCAGAGAGGTAGAAAGAAAGAGAGAGAGGCAGAGACAAGGTCTAGCATTTGACTTTTGAAGCCTCATAGCCCACCCCCAATTGACACACTTTGTCCAACAAGTGTTGGACTCTCCCACTCTTTCCAATCCTATCAAACAGTTTTACTCCCTGCTGACTAAGCATTCAACTGTGTGGGCCTATGGGTGTCATTCTTATTCAAATGGCCACAGTTGCCCAGGGAGGAAATTAGAAGAATCCTCATTTTTAACTAAGGCTAATTGAAAGGTAGATAGATAATGCTTGATTGGCTGAGTGATCAGATTTGTATCTGTAATTAGAGTGGAGTTCTCATTTAAAATAAAAGCAATATTAATACACAAGGTCTCCTTAAGAACTAAGGTCAGCAAATCGTGTTTTCACAAAACTATTTGGAACCCCCTTCAGAGAAGTAATTTCTGGATAATCTGTCACTTAAATGGTTTTATAATAATGTCAGTTTGACAGGTTCTCTTCTAGAAAAAGGGCAGCCAATCAACTGCACCTGGGTTTGTGAGGAAAAATAGCATACTAATTGATTTATGTAAGCAACATGACAGATAATTATAAAGTAAAACCCATGGCAACCAGCAGATGTGAACATTGCACACTTGCCTATACCTCACCAAGTACACTCCAGTACTTGGAGGCAAAATGTCATATTTTGTGTTTGTGTTTTATTATCGTTTCCATATAGAGTTTTGTGCATTAAAAGTCATTATTCAGAACTGCAGGCACGCATTTTTATGAGTAAAAATGTTATATGAGATAGTATCTAGAAGTAGCATCAAATTATTTTCTGATAATTCTTACCATCTTCCCAAAGCCCGTGGTTACTTTGGTTCCACATATGCCTTAGGATGTTGGTTGTAATTTTTATAAATATGATATACTTCATTATAAGTCTGTTATGTCACACATAGATATGAACCTTTACCCAGTGACATTTTACAGGGACTTTATTATATTTATGGACAAATTGAATGTGAGAGAGGGCACAGGATAAAATAAGTCATAACTTTATGTTCACTGTGGTATCCCCTGACCATACTTATAATGAAGAAGATCCAATCTTTGAGTGAGAATCTACTCATAACAGAACCTCAGTTGTTAAATCTCTTCAGCAGGCTCCTGTGTTTAACTTTTCATCTTTAATGGGCAGTGCTGTTTTAGGAGGCTGTATAAAATGTAGACAGTTCTAGGCAGAAGAAGTAGATCTCTGAGGGTGGGCCTTATGGATTATAGCTCTGATTGAGCCCTGTTTCCTAATCTGCAAAGATGTGAAGAAGCCATGCTACAAGTTTCTGCCACCCTGAAGCAAGCCAGTTGTAGCCACCATTCTGCATGGGCTATGATAGACTGTATCCTGATATACTGTGAGACAAATCTAATCCTTCCCCTTTAAGTTGTTCCTATCAGATATTCTGTTACAGTAATGATAAAAGTAACTAATACAGAAAACTGGTACCATATGTGGAGACACTGTTAAACCTGATCATGTGATTCATCAGTCTTTCCAACTGTTTACAGGTATATATAGACACTTCTGTGGGAAGGATGGACTGATATGTATGCTTAGGGATGGATGAATGACAAGCATAGGATCTCTGGGTATCCCATGGTTCCCTAGAAAACTATAGTGCTCATAATTTGGGATGCTTTCTAGACCCACATGTGGTGAGTAATGTTCCTATTATCATGGATAAGATCCAGTGAGAATTACTATAAAGAGAGCTGATGGTAGATGATATATTGTTCATCAAAATCTTTAACTGGAATGTTGAGAATTTTGCTGATTGGCAAAAAAAAAAAAAATCGTGAGGTTAATATTGCAGAATGTCACAGGACAGATGAGACTGACCAGATGGTTTAACACAAATGCTCTTCCTACTATGTATCATTGTAAATTGGTGAATTTAGGTACTATCAGGACTCAAGGACTGAGAAGGACTCCTAGAATGTGGAAGTAAAGCAGAGTAGATTACTGGACACCTCTGTCACAGTGAGATCCTGAGCAGCATGGCTGTATAGTTTTGACTATCTGTACCACAGCATTCAACATCATTATTCTACTGAAAACCTTGGGGTACCAGTTCATGGCTCAGACAGGTTTTACTCTACTAATTCTCCTTTTAGGAATGTTATTAGGGCTTTGTATATTTATGGACGATTATGTCTTTCCTTCCAAAAGACCCAGAGCAGAGCCACACACACCTCCAAAAGTCATTTCCAGAATTTTCTCAAAAGTTAAAAAAAGTAGAGGTGAAACAGGAGATTGAAGATGTTACAGAAAAGGAACAAACTCAGAAGAAGGCAGCACCAAGAACCCAGCAGCCTCTTTCCTGAGCAATTGGGTGTCCCAGTGGTGCCACATGTGACATCAGACTATTGCGTCCTTGGCCTTTGAGTGTGAAGTCAGTACTAGGAAGCATCCAGGATTTCAGTGCCAAGGGGGATTGTAAGGGCACCCCTCTTCTGTTTGCTAGCATGTGGGGGTCATTGTTGGTTACCCTGCCCCTATTGTTTTAGCCTATCCAATGACTCCTTCTTTCTATAATATCTATACATATATATTCCATTTGTCCTGCTTCTCCAGAGAACACTGCCTAATAAAGATTCTGGTGCCAAAAATAGGGTCTAGCCAAAGGAAGTCATTTCCTAAGGAGTATGCTTGCTCTGGCTGTGGTTCCAGCTCTCTGAATCCTGATTTTGTAATGATGCAAGGAAGGCGTGTCACCTGAGACCAAGCCATCCAGCTGTCATACCCACCCCCTGTTATGATGGAGTGTATTCCCTTAAACTTAGCTAAAATGAACCATTTCTGCCAGGAATTCACAGTGAGGAGAAAAAAAATAAACAATGCATGAAACAACTTTTAAAAAATCACTATTGACATACAGAACAAGAAAGACAAGATTAAATTGTTTGTTGGATTATTATATAATGCATATGTGTGTGTCTACATATCCATAAAGACATACATAATTATGCCTATTGATTTTTTTACTATTTTGCTCTGCCTCAAGTCTCATAGACACAGTAACAAATGTTTTACCACTTAATGATATGTGCAGCTACAACAGCAGGAGCACAAATCATCTTGCCACAAAATAAGTTTCAATGAAACATAAAGGTTGTGCCTTTTCAGCAAATGGCAAAATTTGAATTTTATCACTAGGTGGCCCCCAAATTACTTCCCAATCCATCCTGATTTCCTATTAAGCAGCATAAGCACTGCTATCAGAGAGTGAAATCGCGACGAAAATCTGCTCAGGTTAGAAAACTGAACTGGAACATACTAAGGAATTTGTGCTTATTCTAGAAACGTTCTAACTTTCAACTCAAATCTGTGCTTTGACTGTGAAAATGTTAGATAGCCATAAGGCATGTGGAATGAGATACGTACCTCAGCAGGTATGTATGAAATGCCTACCTGAATGTTCTGCAGGCTCTGTTGAGAACTTGAAGGACTTAAAGCAGACCCTCCAAGGACACAGACCTGCTGCCCTCCCCTTGTAATGCAAGTTCCACAGAGTCTCCTCCTCATGGGCTTCAGGGAGCGCCATGTCAAGTAAATATAATTCAACATGAGCTGCAGGGCAACAGTGTCATTACAGATGTACGTTAACATCCATCAGAAACCTGTCATCATGGTATTTGGATTCTAGATGGACAATTGAGTGTTTAGGTGGAAACACCATGGAAAACTGGTATGGTGAGGAAAGAAACCTTCATGGCTTTTAAACCACCTGCAAGTGAATCCCTTTGGTTACAATGGAGGCAGCCTTAGGCAAGTCACTTGACTGCTCTCAGAAACTCTTGCTTCCATATGAAAGGAGAAAAACCCTAACCACTCTAGGTATATACTTACAGTGCATTACTCATATTTGTAAGTAGTCCATATATCTAGCACACAAGTTAATAGATACCATTTGCTTATTTTGAAGAGAATGAAATAATAGAGTCGATCTCTTAAATCAGAATTTTTTGAAGCATTCCCAGTAAGATGAATGTGAGTGGAGAACACTATTAAGGGGCGACAGACTGAGCGTCCTCTCATTCCCTCCTCCCTACAACAATCTACGGGCTATGTAGGAAGGGTCTTGCCATCTGTATGACCATTCCTGTCTGTAACTGTAAAAGGAAGAGCTTGGTTAGATTCTTTTTTCCCCTTTGAGAATATGTAACTTACATCTAATGATCATTTAATAACTGTTAAATTGGTTCTGTAATAGTGTAAGGCTTCTGTGTGGGGAACCTGAAAACAACACTGGGGCCAGCTTTGAGAAGTATAGATTTTACTCTCTTCCTCTTGGGGCGACATGAAATCCAATAAAGCCTACTGCTGCCATGCCAGGCTTCTCTGAATAGATGCTGCTGGAGAAAGAAAATACAACTGCTAACATGCACATGAGGTTCCTTGCACCAGCTTGCAGATTTGTTTTCCAGGTGAACGCTGAGGATGATAGAATTTCTCTCCAACGAGTATCTAGCAAGGAAAGCACTGTAATGTTTGGTCTCTGGCATTGACCTCTGGACTAACAATGGTTTCATAAAATCTTTCAATTCACCGAGGGTATAATTCTGAAACAACAAAACATATTTTATTCTTCCGTTCCAGAGCCTGCCCCAATATATTTTATTTTCCTAGTTTTTGTTTCTTACTTGGGGGTGGATAATTCTTCTCTAGAGCTCAGAGGATGGATACTTCTGACCTAACACTCATTGAGGACAGACATGGCAAGCCAGATAGTTCAAGTCCATTGCTCTGAAGGTTTTAAATTCTGTTACATGCTATCATGGGGTAGTCTATGGGGGCAGAGGCAGATGCAGAGGCTTCAGGGTTGCTCTACAAATGGAGAATTTACTAATAAAGATGAAAACAGAAGGAAACTATGTTGGGAGCAAAGCACCAAGGACTCAGCCTGATGTTTTTAAGAGCTCACTGTATTCAAGACATTGCGAACACAGCCTACCTAGTTCTGTGTTGTTCAGAAAATAAATTACTGTTTTGCTTTTAGAAGGAAAGATGGTCAGAATACTTAACTATTGAAATACTGGAAATACTGACCCATAAATGTGGAAACTGCCCATTGAGATGGATAACAGCTCTAAGAAAATCAGAATAATCACAGTGTAATCCCCCTCCCCCCCTTAAATAATAGTCATTGCGAAAGCTACTGAAAATGTAAAAAGGAACCTCAGGTCCAGAATCCCCTAGCATATAAAAACCCATTTTACTTCATGCAACAAAATAATATGAAACTAACCTTATCATAGTACCTCTCTAAGCAATGCCTATATGACTATTTGTTTTTTTTTTTTTTTACTACAGTTAGGCACTTGATGTATATTTATTAGCTCTACTTTATATTTTCACTTCTTCAATATTCATTTTAATTCAAATAAATGTATTTTACATTTGAATGTGCTGATAAGTAACTTTGTACACATGATGGGGGTAGGCTGTCATGTTTCAGTGCTTGGATACACTGTGTGATTAGGTTAGCCATCTATACCTGCTCCAAAATATTTTCTGTGAGATTTTTAAGAATCACAACAAATGATTACTGTCTGCTATGCTCTGCAATAGCACACGGGAACTCCTCATTGCAGAGTTGGACAGGTGGCCTACCAGCAGAAAGACCTGAATTGGATCCCTGACACATGAAAATACCCTATCCTGGATTGCACACCTCTCATATCAGCAGGTGGGAAGGTGGGGATTGGAGCATATCCCTAGGGCTTGTTGGCCAATTCTCCTCAGCCTCTGAAAATTTAATATTCCCATCTCAACTTCCAAAAGATCATTGTTTTTAGATTCTACATACAATCTGAGTGGGCTCATGTGTTACTTGGCTTTGCATGTCAGTTTTATTCTACCAGTTTCTTCCAAATTGTTAGAAAAGACAATATTTCTTGTTTTTTTCATTAATTTTATTTTTTTAATATTTATATATTACTTCAGGTTACGTCTCCAATCACAGTGTCCTCTTTCCACGCCTCCCAGTCCAGTCCCGCCCTCCCATCCTCTACCCCCATCCCTTCCATCCCACTCCTCTGGAGTGCAGTGTCCCTACATAACAGTCCCCCGCCCCATTTCAGCAGTCATATGAGGGCCAAGAGCCTCCTCATGGGGGCCTTTAAGGGAGCACCACCAGGGAAAAATGTCTCATTAATAGGAAACAAAGTCTATGTTCATGTTCCCTTTGGTGCATTGTAGTATAGTTATCCTGTACTACATGGCTAAAATCCGACTAAAAGTGAATAGATGCCATGTGCATACTTCTGAGTCTGGGTTAGCTCCCTTAGGATGAGCTTCTCTAGTTCCATCCATTTGGCTGCAAATTGCATGATTTTGTTGTTTCTGATAGATGAAGGGTATTCCATCATGTAGATGTACCACAGTTTTTTATTCTGTTCTTTGATTGAGGGACATCTGGGTTGTTTCCAGTTTCTAGCTACTACAAATAAGGCTGCTATGAACATAGATGAGGAAACTTCCTTGTGATTCGGTGAGGAATCATTTGGATGTATACCCAGAAGTGGTATGGCTGGGTGCTGAGGCAGAGCTATTTCAAGATTTCTAAGATATCACCAGACTGACCTCCATAGTGGTTTCACAAGCCCGTATTCCCACCAGCAATGGAGGATAGTTCCCTTTCTCCATACCCTAACCACCATGTGCTGTATATTTGAGCTTTTGATCTTAGCCATTCTGACAAGTGTGAGATGGAATCCCAGAGTCCTCTTGAGTTGCATTTCTCTGATGATTAAGGATGTTGAGCATTTCTTCAAGTGTCTCTCAGCTATTAGGGATTCCTCCTTTGTGAATTCTCTGTTTAGCTCTGTTCCCCATTTTTTGATTGGATTATTTGATTTCTTGGCATTTCATTTCTTGAGTTCTTTGTAAATTTTGGATATTAGCCCTCTGTCAGATGTGGGGTTGGTGAAGATCTTTTCCCAATCTGTAGGTTGCCATTTTGTTAAAATGGCAGTGTTTTTTCCCTTATAAAAGCTTTTCAGTTTCATGAGCTGTTGGTGTTCTGTTCAGGAAGTTGTCACCTGTGCCAATGAGTTCGAGGGCTTTCCCCACTTTCTACTCTAGTAGATTTAGTGTGTCTGGCCTTATGTTAAGGTCTTTGATCCACTTGGACTTAAGTTTTGTACAAGGTGATAAGTATGGGTCTAACTTCATTCTTTTACAGTGGACATCCAGTTGGACCAGCACCATTTGTTGAAGATGCTGTCCTTTTTCCATTGTCGGTTTTGGATTCTTTGTCAAAAATTAAGTGATCATAGGTGTATGTGTTCATTTCTGGGTCAATTGGATTCCATTGATCCACTGGTCTGTTTATATACCAGTATTTTATATTGTTTGTGTCCATTGTGAAGAGTGTTGTTTCCCTAATTTCATTCTGAGCCCATTTATTTTTTGTATAAAGAAGGGCTTCTGATTTTTTTGAATTAATTTTGTATCCAGCCACCTTATTGAAGGTGTTTATCAGCTGTAAGAATTCTCTGGTGGAATTTTTGGGGTCGCTTACGTATACTATCATAAATAGTCTGAAAATAGGGATAATTAGACTTCTTCATTTCCAATTTGTACCCCCTTCATCTCCTTTAGTTGTCTTATTGCCCTAGCAAGAACTTCAAGTACTATGTTGAAAAGATATGGCAAAAGTGGACATCCTTGCCTTGTCCCTGAGTTTAGAGGAAATGCTTCAAGTTTCTCTCCATTTAATTTGATGTTGGCCACTGGCTTGCTGTATATTGCCTTTATTATTTCTAGGTACGGTCCTTGTGTGCCCGTTCTCTCCAGGACTTTTAGCATGAAGGGGTGTTGGATTTTGTCAAATGCTTTTTCAGCATCTAGCGAGGTGATCATGTGTTTTTTTTTTCTTTCAACTTGTTTATATGGTGAATTACGTTGATGGATTTTCATACATTGAACTATCCCTGCATTCCTGGGATGAAGCCTGCTTTTTTTTTCAAGACTATATTATTAGTCAAGGTATACAGAATGAAGTGTGTGTGTGTGTGTGTGTGTGTGTGTGTGTGTGTGTGTGTGTGTG
>CAJQZJ010033498.1:1342629-1421206 GCA_907164525.1 Lophiomys imhausi | reverse complement strand
TGTGTGTGTGTGTGTGTGTGTGTGTGTGTGTGTGTGTGTGTGTGTGTATTCTGTGATTCACTGGATTGCTGAGGGTACAGCAATCTAGGTAGTTCAACAATACCATATGACACTGGAAAGGCCATGAATCAGGTAATTATTCATGCTATGAGGCTGGATGTCTCTGCATTCTCAATTTGGTGCTAAACGATTAGGTGTTAATGGAGTGCTTCTGGTCTTCAGTATACATAGGAAGACATTGATTCAGATGTTGGTGAAGGAATGCAGCAGCAATAGGACAGATGAACTAGTCTTCAAGAGTGAGAGCAAGCAGACAAAAAGCAATGGTCCATTCTTCCATGTTCCTTTTTTTTTTTTGTCTACTATTATTTTTTTTTAATTTGTTTATTTTACATTCCAATCACCATCCTCCTCCCTCCTCCTAGTCTCTCCCTCCCATCCACTTTCCCACCACCACCCAGTACAAACCCACTCTGACATATCAAATTGCATCAGGACTAAATGCCTCCTCTTCCACCGAGGTAAGACAAGGCAGCTCTGCTAGGAAATGGGATCCAGAGGGAGGCAATCATGTCCAAGTCAGAGATAGTCCCCACCCCAATTGTTAGAGAATCCACTTGAGGACCTACCAGCCCATCAGCTTCATAGGTGTAGTGGGCCTAGGACCAGATCATGCATGTTCTTTGGTTGGTGGTTCAGTTTCTATGAGCCCTACTATGTCCCAGTTAATTGACTATGTGAGTCTTCTTGTGGTGTCCTTGTTCCCTCCAGCTTTCTCAAACCTTCCCCTAACTCTTCCTTAAGACTCCCTGATTTTTGCCTAATGTTTGGCTATGTGTCTCTGCATCTGTTTCCATTATCTGCTGGATAAAGCTGCTAGGATGGCAGAAATGTTGGGCTCCTGTCCAGTTCCCTCTCTCCATCCACTTCCATTGTCTGTTTTATTTCCCCTACTTAGAGGGATTCAAGCATCATCCCTTAGATCTGTATTTATCACCCTGCACAAAACAAGTCCACGTGGATCAAAGACCTCAACATTAAACCAGATATACTAAATCTAATAGAAGAGAAAGTGGGGAAAAGCCTTGCACTCATTGGCACAGAAGACAACTTTCTGGACAGAACACCAATAGCTCAGGCACTAAGATCAACAATTAATAAATGGGACCTTATGAAAGTGAAAAGCTTCTATAAGGCCAAAGACCCTATCAATAGAACAAAATGGCAGCCTACAGATTGGGAAAGGATCTACATTAACCACACATTTGATAGAGTGCTAATATCTAACAAATATAAAGAACTTATGAAATTAAATACCAATAAATCAAATAATCAAATTAAAATGGGGTACAGAGCTAAGCTGAGAATTCATTACAGAGGAAACTCTAATGATTGAGAAGCACTTAAAGAAATCCTCAACATCCTTAATCATAAAAGAACTGCAAATCAAAACAACAATGAGATTCCATCTTATGCCTGTCAGAATACTAAGATCAAAAACTCAATTGACAGCCGGGCGGTGGTGGCGCACGCCTTTAATCCCAGCACTTGGGAGGCAGAGGCAGGCGGATCTTTGTGAGTTCGAGGCCAGCCTGGTCTACAAAGTGAGTCCAGGACAGCCAAGGATACACAGAGAAACCCTGTCTCGAAAAACCAAAAAAAAAAAAAAAACTCAATTGACTGTACATGCTGATGAGGATGTGGAGAAAGGGGAACACTCCTCCATTGCCGGTGGGAGTGTAAACTTGTACAACCACGTTGGAAATCAATATAGCCCTTTCTAAGAAAATTGGAATAGTTCTACCTCAAGACACAGCTATACTACTCCTGGGTATATACCCCAAATATGTCTCACCAAATCACAAGGACATTTCTTCAACTATGTTCATAGCAGCTTTATTTGTAATAGCCAGAAACTGGAAACAACCCACATGTCCCTCAACTGAGGAATGGATAAAGAAATTGTGGTAATCTACACAATGGAGCACGCCACTATCAGAAACAAAAATATCATGAAATTTGCAGGCAAATGATGGAACCAGAAAAGATCATCCTGAGTGAGGTAATGCAGACCCAAAAAGTCACTCATGGTATTAAAAGGCTTCCACCAAAAGGTGCTACCTACATTTAGGATGGGTCTTCCTGCTTCATATAATCTTAACAAGAAAATCCTTCTCAGTAGTGTCCAGCAGCTTAGATTTTGGTTGATAGAAGTCAAGATAACAACCAAGATTAGCTACCACAGACTGAATAATATTCTATTATGCATATACACAACTTTTTCTTTGCCTGTTCATCAGTTGATGATATTTTTCCATTTCTTAGCCATTGTGAGTAATGAAGCAATAAACATGAAAATGCAGATGTCTCTTCAATGCACTTATTTTATGTCCTTTAGTGATACACCCATGAGTAGTGTTTCTGGATCTACTTTAACCTTTGTGAGACATCTCTCGGGGGAAGTCTGGTTTCCACCTCCCCCCAGATGAACTGAATCCACATAGATTATGAAGGTTTATCTATTATTTAAAACTTGGGCCTTTATTGCTCTTGATATTTAGACTATTTTACATGTTCTATAATAAACCCCTTGACTGAATTATAATGAACAAATATTATCTCCTGTTCTTCAAATGTTTAGTTTCATTTGACACAATAGATCACTCTTTTGTTGGGTAAGAAGGATAGAACCCCAAATCCCCTCATGCTAGGCAAGTACATTCTTGAGCTATATCATAAGCTCTCATCATTAGAAAACATTTTCAGAGTAGAACATCACTAAATTGCTCAGTTGGCCTTAAACTCACTCTGTACCCTATGATGTCCTTTACTTTCCAGTGCCCCTCCCTCAACCTCTCAAGTACCTGGGATTATGGGCATGTGCCAGCAGGCTCAGTATTCCCTCTTAACTTCTAGGACACCTCTTTTTCTGGCCCCCTTCACCCCCATTTCTCTTTTATAGTATAAATGCTGCATTTCTTAGTACTCCACCCACTTTACGCCTTATGACCTTAAACCACTAGCTGTATTCTTGTCTTCTCATCTGTACCCCAGCTTCAGCTTCCTCTATAAGCTTGTCAACTGTCTACATAGCTCTTCATCTTAGATGCTATCTTAGTCCCTTTTCAGTTTATAAACAATAGCAGTTTATTTGGTTGACCATTCTGAAGGCTGAGACGTTTAAAAACATGACATTACCATCTGGCGAGGCCCTCCGTGTTACCTTATAACATGACACAAGGGCCAGCAAACTTGCACGATGTTGTGACTCGCTAACCACCCCCAAAAGCCTTGTTGTGTCTTCACAAAGTAACAGCAGCATTTAAATGTCATCATGGGTCCTGGGGGAGCCTTTCAAATGATAACAGATAACAGATGACTGTCAAGCTCTTTCGCATTAGGATATGTGAAGTATCCAACCCACTTCCCTGTCTTCTCAGGGGGAGTCAAGTTTCCCAAACTCCTGGGCAGTTGCTGTAGCCATTCTTCGGGTGTCCAGTTACTGAGAAATTGATTGGTAACACCTTCATAGACTTCTTGATCTGACTGCCTGCTTAGCTTAAGCTCTCATTTCATACTTCGGCCACTGCAGCTGTCAGTCACCTCACTGGGCTCTAACACCAGCCATATTCCCATCACCATTCTAACCTGTCAGTTTCTGGAACACAGCTATCTCACTCCTCCCAGGTGCCTTTGTGTTCGCGTTTCCTCCTGGCTGATATGACTTTTCTTTTCTTTAGATAGGCTCTCACTATGTATCTCTGGCACTCACTATATAGACCTGGCTGACCTTGAACTCACAAAGATAGCCCTGCCTCTCCCTACTGAGTATTGGAATTAAAGGTGTGCCCAGACCATATCCAGCTGATATGATCCTATTTCTGGGGTTTGTAGGGCTTTGTCTTTCATGGGGATTACCACCCACATGAAGATCACCTTCAGAGAAGTTTACTTTCAACTAAAATAGCACCTGTGGTCACCTCAGTACTTTTACTTCCCTTTCCCTGCCTTAATTCAGAATGCTTATCACTACTTACCATCATATTTCCACTTGCTGATAGACTTCTCTGCGCCTCATCAAGAAAATAGGCAGTGCTGGAAAAATCATAGTTATAGCAATGGAGCCATTGCGAATAAGCTTGAGGGTCACTCAGCTCTGTTGCCATTTTACATTTTGGCCCACTTTGCACTCTTCCCCTTGCAAGGTGAATGCTTTTACATTGAATACTGTTTGTCACTGATCTGTACTATCAGTATTTTGTTTCATGGAGAAAAATGACCACAATATTAAATTTAAAATTTACCAAGGACAATAATATATACTCTGTGACAGGAAGCAATTAATTTTCCCATAGAGCTCACAGAAGAAATCAGTCATTCAGACAATTGAATGTGACTACTGCTGGCAGCATGTGCACAGCCAGCCAGGCTGCAGCAGTGACATTTGTACCGAATACAATAAAGCACAGAATGATCAGGGGACTGTGCTGTGTCCTACAACCAGCGTGTAGAAAATAATACAAATGCTCTAATGAATTTCTTCCACTAGATTTCACTCTTTCTGTGGAAGGGGAATTCCTTTTGAGTATAGCATATACAAACATACAGACTTAGCAATCATTTTTCTTAAGTAGGGACTGGAGACATGACTCAGCAGTCAAGAGCACTGGCTGCTCTTCCAGAGGACCCAGGTTCAATTCCTAGCACACATAGTGGCTTATCTTTAATTCCATTTCAGGGGGATCCAATGCCCTCTTCTGGCCTCCATGGGCATGCACTCATATACAGACATACATGGAGGGAAAACAGCAGCATAAATAAATAAACAACTAAACAAACAAATAAATAAATAAATAAATGTAGGTCGATCTTTAAATGCACCTGCTAAGCATATCTGGATTGACAGGTCCTGGGAGCTAAAGCTGAAATAACCCATTACTGTGTTCCTTGAGATCCTGCACTGCCTTTCATTGCTAGCAAGTCCTCAGACAGCCATTTGCCCCCTCCTTGTTCCCAGGAGTCTGTTGGATGTTAAGCACTCACTCCCTCCTGCTTGTGAACTTGTTGCTTCAGTCAGGGCTATTGATTTCCCATCATTCCCAGAGGCCACTCGATGCATTTCCATTAGTGTAAACACTTTTAAGACCGGGCTTTTATTTTGTCCTTCCTCACATCAGTCTGGCAGGGCAGAGCACCTGTTTGCTTCCATTTTGGGGCATAACAGAATGATGCTGCCGGGGTCTAGATGCACTGAAGCTTGTTTTTTTAAAAACTTACTGCTTTCTCACTAGAGCCTTGAGGCAAATTTTCTTAAAAGTAATAGAGTGTGGTTAACTTTTCAGACCTGCTCTAGGCTATATTGTTTTGTTTTGTTTTGTTTTTTAGACACGATAAACTAATACTTACAACTCACTGGGTATTCTGTCTTTAGAATTAGCTGGGAGAAAGTATGTGGACTTCTGAGAATAAGTAAAAAAAAAAAAAAGATGAAGGAAAACAATTACAGACCACATCCTTATGATTAAATGGATCATTTAGGAAATAACAATTTTTCTAGTTTTTGGGTATTTGGAAATAGACAGAAACACATAAAAAAGCCACATTCTGGCTGGAGAAGTGGTTTAGCAGTTAAGAATGCTGGTTGCACTTACAGCAGACCACAGTTTGGTTCCCAGCACCCACATGGCAGCTCACGATTATCTATAATTCCAGTTCCAGGGAGTTCTATGCCTTCTTCTCACCTCCTCGGGTACTAGGCCCATATGTGTTGTCCATCCATCCAAGCAAACACCCACACACACAAAATAAAATGAATTGATCTTAAAAAGAAAAGAAAGAAGGTCACATTCTTTAAAAACATTTCAAGAAAAGGTGTGGACATTGATTTAGATTTGTTTTACAGATGAGTGAGGTCTGCCATCTCTACTATCAGTTGACAAAATCTTCCTTCAACCAAAAAAATCAAGAACCCCCCCCAATTAAATAGTTTAAACATCTCATAAGGTTATAGAAAAATTTCCATTAAGGAAATAAAACAATGACCATGAAACGAAAATATGAATGTGACATTAGGAAAGGGAGGGTGTTAGGGGACAGCCGAGGGGCAGCCTCCAGCCATCCCTCTCCAGAAGATCCCTTGCAGTCACTGCAAAGCACCTCTCATGTTCTACCTTTCCTCATCACACCTGTGTGACCCCACTGTGTGACATAACCCTCCCATGGTTCTAACTCAAATCCCTTCTACCCTTTGATGCCTTGTTCTCTGACTTGGTTTGACAAATCTTATAACTTCTTTCTTTTACAGGGTGACAAGAAAGCTCACCTCCAAAATATCCTTGATCGATTCTTAAAACATCTTCAGTATTTACACTTGACTTCCACCATAGTAGTCAGGGCTCTCTAGAGGAAAAGAGCCAATAGAATGTGTGTGTGTATGTGTGTGTGTGTGTGTGTGTGTGTGTGTGTGTGTATGAATTCATCTATATATATGAATATATAGAGATGTTGGATATATATATATATATATATATATATATGTCCATATATCTCCATATATATATATCAAGGGGATTTATCAGAGTAGCATACAAGCTGAGGTCAAACTTAACTCACCAATGGCTTTCTCCCAACAAAAAAGTCCAAGAATTCAATAGCTGTTTAGCCCATGATGCTGGATGTCTCAGCTGGCCTTCAGTCTACATTGGAGTCCTGATGAAGCAGGCTCCAATACCAATGAAGAAATGGTGTAAAAGAAGGATAAACAAACTTGCCAGTGAGAGTGAGGGGCAGCAGGCAAAAAAAAAAAAAAAGAAGAAAAGAAAAGAAAAGAAAAAAGAAAAAGCTTTCTTCTTCCATGTCCTTTTATGTTCTAAGTCTGGGATGCCAAGAGCTGGTTGGCCCAGATTTAGAGTGGGTCTTCCCACCTCAAATGATTCAATCAAGAAAAAATCCCTCACAGGTGTGCTCAACAGCTTGAGTTTTAGTTACCTCCAGATGTTCAAGTTGTCAACCAAGATTAGCCATCATATCTCTCTAATTATCTACTTCCTTCCTTTCTTTGAGATCTTTGCAAATACCTTAACCTTTCTGCTACTATTTTCATGGTCTCTCTATGTCTGAATGATAAAGACAAAACAAAACGAAACAACCAGTTTTTCCCTAATAACTAATTTTGGAGTGATGCACAATATTCACTGTGTTGTTTCTTACCGCGTCCTTTCCCTGCTTCCACTCCAGGAAACACAAAAGGGATGGTGATGCCTTCCTAGCTTCCAGAGATCCCCGTTCATCACTTTAACAAATATTTGAGCTCCTACCTCATGCTGGCTGAGTTCATGTATTGAGAGTACAGCAGTTATCAAAAGAGGGAAGAGTCCTCTAAGCTCCCTGGAGCTTACATTTCAGTGGGGACATCGAGCATGGCACATAAATAAGCAGAGTGTACTGTATAACAAGGTTCTGGGAATTAATTCAGCCAAGTGCTACTATGGCAGCTCTGCTGATCAGAAGCAAAGGACTGCTGGAGAAAAACAGAAAACAAAAAGCAGCCTCTCTGGCTTCTTAATAAAAAACAGAAATATCATAGGAACAATTTTTTCAGGCCACCACTGCTCACTGTCATCTGGAATCCTGTTGCTAGGACACTGGTAAGCCGAGAAAAGCTAAGGACACTTTACAAGCTGGGGAATATTTTGGTGGAATTGTGTTCTGATATTCACATTCTGAATTCAGTTATGAAATATGAATGGATAGAGATTAGCTAGGAAAGAAATATGTGTGTAAAGTTGACTTTGAAAGCATCTGAAGCTTGATAATATAGTGCTATAAAAAGAAGATAAACTATTAAATTGAGAAGGCACTGACATTTTATAGTAATGTTTTTGAATCTACTGTCAGTTCTAACATGACATGTCTGTTGCACTCATGAACTCACTGCACTATGATTGCTGCCTCAGACCCACACGAGATTGGGACTGTCAGCCTTCTGTCATACATAGACAAGGGACACATGAAGCCTCATTTCTTCCTGAGGTGCTAGGTGCAGGTAATGGTTGCTGGGGGAAAAACAGTGTCATTTCCTTTAGTAATGTAGTCACTGACAAGTTGCCCATGCTGTGATAAGTTCCTTCTCACTTGTGCTTACACAAGCAACCATAACAAACTCAGTGGGCTACAAAGGCACATATCAAAGAAGGAGGATGTATTTGGGAAGAAGGGTTTCAGCAAGAGGAGAGGGTGAGGGGGTGATGACCAAAAATCACGATATTCATGGATAAAATTGTCAAATAGTAAGTAGAAGCTTTTGTGGTTTCTAATTTTAAAAGGTTATCAGCTTTTTAGTAAAACCTATTCTTTCCCTTAATTACCTCAAAAACCAACTGATCCATTATTATTCCAGAAAACAGAACTTTTCTTTGCTTTTACACTGTGCAGACTGCTACTAAGACATTATCTCATTCTTCCAAGAAGGATTTCAGGTTGATAGGTTTAACACCTATTTGTGGATGGAGTGACTGAAACCTGTGGAGACACAAAGCACCTTTCTCTCTCCCCTGTTTCTCTCTGTTTTAAATACTTGTGATTCCACAAACTTTGGATAACCATGTTCACTAAAATAAGCTCAAAATGGCACAATTACTATTACTACCATCCCACTGAAAGCCAAAGTAGATCAATATGTGTTAATACATGCTGACTCAAAATGACATATCTGGAGAGGTATGGAGAGTAGAAATTGAAATAAAAAACTTAAAATAGAGAGAAAATGGACTCATGAAATCAAATGAAGTAAAAGGGTTTTTAAACAAGAAAAGATGACTTTTATGACAAATAAAGCAAAAAGGTGAACTGGAAGATGAGTAAGACATCATTCCCTTTGCTTATTCTTTTTTAAAAACTATCTTACAGCTACTTTTTCTACATTCACCATTCTTCACATCAACCTGTCTCTTTGATATCTTCTTAAAAAACAAAAGAAAAGACATCTCCCAGGTAAACACCACAGCGCCTCCTCCTTTCTCAATTCTTCCCTCCACTTCCTGCTTCCTTAACTCATCATTCTATCTCCAGGAAGAGGTGGGAAGCAATTGAGAAACTATTCTTTAGTGAATGAAGTTTTTTGGCCACAGTTCAAAAAAAAAAAAATCTCCAGAGGTTGCTTTTAAACTAAAAGCAATTTCACAACAGCAGAAAACTTTAGTTTTGTGGAAGAAAGCCTAAATGGGAGAAGTCAGAAAATGCCTTCCAACTAAAGCTGGTTCAAATACAGCGGCCCAATTACTACCAACTCTATCTGCAACCAAGAAATAAAACAATAATTTTATTTGTGATATTACCATTCATCTAGGACAGTGAAGACCCTCTAAAACTCAATTTATTTGCAGTCATACTTTTATCAGATATATTTTCACATTCCAGGTCAGTTTCCTTTGTAGTAGGGTTTTTTTTTTTAATGTAATATGGAGAGAGCAAAGCCACTATATGGGGAAAGAAAATTTCCTCATTCAACCTCAGCAATAGTTTGCAGATACAATCTCCAATCCATTTTCTACTAATAATTTTATACAAATTAGTCCAAATTTACCTAACATTATCCATTGATTTCCTGAACCTCCTAAATCATGTGTCTGTTTGCTACTAGTGTCTGAAAAACATGGGAGGGCTAGGTTAATTTGCTCGCAGGTACAAAGGGTGACGCGCTATCATTTAGTTTTCCTTCTTGTATACTTATTTCCTATCGGCAGCTTGGGAGGATCCACTGATCTAGAGGCTGCTAGGTGCTGTGGACTGCCACTCTTTTAGCTCCTCTTCCCCATGGCCCATTCTTTCTGAATAGGAAACATGCATGGAGACTCCTGAAGGACCAGGCACTGTCCCTAGTGTACCTATATCAGCAACTTTATACAAGTGAACTCAGCAGTTTCATATTGAATTAGTGGATTGAAATCTCAAATTAATATTTTGCTCATCAGTTTTCATAGTCAAGTTGGTAAGAAATGTTAACTAAACATAGTTCTGTACCTTCAGTGATCATTTAATTATTAAGAGTGAAAATGCCTCTTCTCATGTCTATCAACCCATCTCAAATATTCCTTTATGTTTAGTGTGTTCTTCTTTTATGGGATAATTTTGACTGTTAATTTGGTGGTTTAATATCTGAGACCAAGTGAGACTCCTGACAGAATCCTCACGCACTGGTTTCTCTTCCCTCCGAGGAAGCAATGCCCTGTGTAGTTTTGCCTTCACAAGAAATGACTAATAACAATCTCAGGGGTTCTCATTGCTGCTCTTCCACATCAGATCCTCCATCTTTTGGCTCAAATTCATCCCAAACAGGAAGAGGGCAGGCTAGAATTATTTGACATTTGAACATTCTGCACAGTTTCTAAGCGGGGCATAGTAAAATGCTTTAGTGGAGCTTGGCTACTTTGTCTTCTTATGTAAGACATGAAATTATAGGGCTCATAATTTTGAAAGTAGCAAGATAAAATATCACAAATTTATTAAGCCTAGACCAATACAATGGAGGAAAACGGTAGAGATTCAAGTCATTTCCATACTAGCTTCTAATTACCAAATTCAAAAACAATTAAGACTCTGAGTAATGACTTAATTTTTATTTTGAATGCATACCAATACCAAGTGTACATAAAATGAAAATTGCCAAGTGAAATGGATACATCTAGCAACCAACTGAATTTAAATGATTTTTTAAAATGAATGCTTAGAGAAAGTCAGTTTTGGGTGTCTTGCTGCTTAAGACCAATCAGATCACAGATATGCTTCCATGTTGACTTTCTGACAGGACTGGGAATTCCCACACTTCATGGGGGATGTTGATGTGAATCTCCCTGGGCTGCACACTCCTCACATGCAGTTCAAGATTCCCTTCTTCCAGAAGATCTTCAAGGAGGAATACCGCATCCACATAACAGGTATGTTGTATGACTTTAGACACCATTGGGTATGTTCTGTGCAAAGTGAACTGTGGATGGGGGGTGGGGGGTAAGCTTAATTAACTCCTACTCACTTAACAATGCAAGATGGCATGAGGTGGGCTGGTGATTCAGTGCCATCTGTCTGGGATGTAGGCTCATGGTGGCTTTGACAAGTAAGATGTTAATGTCTAACAAGCACATAGGAATGAGTGGAATGGGGACAATGTTAAAGAAGGCTCACCTGTTCCTTACCTGCCTTGAAGAGCTTGCCAAGCCACACTCTGTTGGCAGTAGCTAGTAAGGACTGTGCTTAGAGACAAAGAACTCTTAGTTGGGTAGCCCCTGCAGTGTGTGCTCTGGTATCCTGGTGTGTGGTAACCAAACAGTGGGGGACAAAGTCTCTTTGATAGAGTTCTTCCTGCCATGCTCCATGGGCCACTCCACATTGATCCTACACATCGAGTGGCCTTTTCACAGTGCTCAGTATGTATTTTCAACGTCAATAACATTCTGTGCTTCTGGAATTTGCTGCTAAGGTGAAGACAATTTCGGACTTGATCTTCAGTCAGTCCACATGCTTCTAAAGGATTAGGTTACTGACTACTTGATTTCATGGAACCTACTTCCATGTCTTAGCACAAGTTTGTCTCAAGAGATTCTTTTGTGATTCTCCCGATTATTTTACTCTGTGACTTTTCATGCTTCTAAGATGAATAACATCTCAACCATTCTCATTCCAGAAAGATATCCTGGAGATACATTTTGTATCTTCTTTTCTTTTTAACAAAAAGTAGACAGCTGAACGATCATGGATAAAGGGTAGCATTCACTCCTGAACTGTTCAGATGCAAGGCATGAATGTGTGTGCTTTAAGGACAATGGTCTAGGATCCCACACCTGCTATAATGAAAACTGCAGAAGAAATCCGTGCTTACACTACCACCGTCTGTGCTGTTGGATAAAAATAGCCCAAGTGCAGAAAACATTAACATCTGAGTACCGAAAAGCCTCTGTTTCCCAGCCAGGAATCTGTGCTTTGGCTGGGAGAATGAGGCAACCTTCCTGAATTTGAAAATGAGCTCATGAATAGGGAAGATGCATAAGGTTTCTTATCCTATTCAAAGCAACCAATGCCCATTCATTAAATTCACTGGGTAAATCAATCCATTTGAGTTCAGGTCACATACTATGGTGTCAGAGTCCCCACTTAATCTCTGCAGCATGCCATCTATCCTCTTGGACTTCTCAACCAGCCATCACACACATCACATCACCATATCCCCTCTGGGTGGCCTTGCCTGGACCATCTGTTCTTGCTACCAGCGCTTGTATCAGGCAACCCCTGCACAAAGACGGCCTTGGACTATCAGAACCCATTAAAGGTATACCAGTTAAGCATACAACACTGGGCTGTTGGAAAAAATGAAGATAAAAAAAATTGGAGGATAAATCAGTTTTTAAACATTGGACTGTTTTATATGACTTTGTTAAATACAGTGTCAACTGTAGAAGGGGAAGATTCAGGGTTTGTGGTATCCAATGTTTGTGCAATTTGGGATGTTTTATTTAAAAAGATGGACAAAACTTCGCATTTTAAAATCATGCACAGTATCTTGGAAAGGCTGTGTGCTTGCAGGATCCAGGAAGCTGCAGTGTCATTGGCAATGAGCCACAGAAACTCTGTGCATTCTGGGAAACAGATACAGGGCCTCAAACCTGGTCTCATGAAGCTCTCCAGAAGGGGAATGTAGTAGGACTAAAGCTTTTGACAATGTTTTCTAAGGGTTATACTGCTTTGGTACAGAACTGGCTGAGGTAGTGAGGGAATGAAGAAAAGAAGAGCACAGAGACAAAGAGAAAAGCTGGGCTCAGGGAGACTGGACTCTGATGTAGAAGCTGTAGCACCCCAGAAGCAGTATGATATATTATAAACAGTTGAACAAAAAGACAGGTATACATCTAAACCAAGGGGGGGATGCATACGGTATACAGCTGAATCAAGGAGACTGGCCTAGCTAGTCTCAGTAGGAACCGTCTCTGTAGGGGAGCAGTCTTTAGTTCTTAAATATCCAAGGAGAGAAAGCTATGCAGGGAATTCTCTGCATGGTCTGTCAGCATTCACACTTGGACCAGGAGGAAAAGCTTTCCCATTTCCCAGGGATCTAAGGCATCGAGGTCCCTGACATGCCCATGCTATGTCAACAGCATTCATTCGCACAGGGCTTTCTCCTCTCTCCACATAGGTTGATTGACAAGTTATTAGAGAGACTTTATAAATATATAAATTGGTTGGCTCTATCCCCATCAGTTCCTGAACAGTTCTGACACAGCAGGTCTAGGAAAGAATCAGGGAATTAGACTTAGGAAAGTCTTCTTTGGGTATTTGATTGTGAGCCTAGCCTTTAAGAGCTGAGCTATGTCTCCAGTCCTAATTTGGATATTTGAATACTGCTCCATTCTGACTACAATCTCACAGATGAGGTCAGTAGGTATGTGTTTCCCCCAGAACTCACCATGCAATTGATAGCTGCCCAAATCCACTGAAAAGCCCTTTGTGCATTCTAGTGGTTACATTAAAAGACAGGGGAGGGCCTTGAGGTGAAGCCGCACTGTAAACAAATTAGCACAGTTGTGGTACTTCCTGTTTGTTCCTTTAGGTCCCTATCTGTTATTAGAACTGTTTGGAAAAATGAGAAAAGCCAAACCTTTCTGTCTTCACTTTTGTGTTTCCATCCCTCTCTAGTTCCTGCTCATCAGCTAAAAAGGTTGCTGCTGTGGAGAAGTAGCTAATCTTTGGAGAAGTAGTTTCTACTTTGTCACAGTTTACAAGGTGACAGCCTCTAAGGAGAACCCAGATCAGATTTCCAAAGGACTGTGCTCCATGGTGTGTTTCAACACTGCCTCTGTAGCCTGATAATTCTGTGTTAAACTGCAGATGCTTACTTATTGAGCAGCTCTTCTGTTGTAGACAGATTAAAGGAGACTTGAACTTTTTTAATATACATACAAGTTAATATGGTATTACCAGTGGAGTAATTAAGAGTGATGCCTTCCATATCTACCAATGGATATGAAACAAAGTATGTGTTATAATCTTATGAATAGTTTGTTTAGAGAAATGAATCCATTGGCCATGTGTGCCTGAGGTTTCAGGAAGAACCTGGGATCCATATTATCACAAACACAACTTAAAACCTAGGCTGGCAGGCCAAAGACTAATCAGCAAGATGCTGCTGCTAAAGAACATGCATGCTATCTATAGATACAATTTATTGTGTCTTAGCTAAGAAGGAAGTTGTGTATGGTGTGGATAGCAAGGCTGGAGATGCAGGGCCTCCCGAGCCCTTTAGAGCCCAGAGTGAGTTCCAGGTGTCAGATGTTGAGCTACAGGACTTGGACTTATACTCTGAGGTTTCAGGTTTGCTTTAGTGTGATTGTTTTCATGCCGTGGCCTTCCTTTTGGAATAATAATGCTTGTTTTTTATTTTATTAGAACACACTGGACTTTCACAAAACACTGTTTTTTAAAGACAATGGGAATTTTTTAAAAGTTGGACTATGTGGTGGTTTGAATTAGAAATACCTCCCCTTATGCTCAGGTCCTCAGTTCGGGGCACTGTTTGGAAAAACTTAGAAAGTGTGGCCATGCTGAAGAAAGCATGTCACTGGGGGTATATACCTTAAGGGGTGTATAGTTTCACTCTACCTCCAGTTCACTGTCTCTACTTCATGCTTGTTCTTAAAGATGTGATCTTTCAGTTTCCAGTTCCTGTTGTCATGTTTCCCCACTATGATGGACTCTTGCCCTTCTGAACCATAAGCCAGAATAAACTCTTCCAAAAGTCACTTGTAGTCATGATGCTTTATCACAGCAAATGCAAAGTAATGTCCCAGGACAGTTTTTATGTGAGGGTGGCATAAGCTCGAATAATTTGAGTGGCAGGAACCTCATTGGAAAGAATGCATGTTATGATATTGGGAGGTAGGCAAGCATGTAAAGCATTTTCCTCATCAGTGACTGATGTGGGAACATGCAACCAACCTGTTGAGGGTTGGGCCCACTCCTGGGCTGCTGGTCCTGAGTTCTATAAGAAAGCAAGCTGGGCAAGGCTACAGTAAGCAGCACTACTTCACGGCCACTGCATCAGCTTCTGCCTCCTGATTCCTGAACCGTTTGAGTTCTTGCCTTGACTGCCATTGATGATGAACTGTGATATGGAAGAATGAGCAAAATAAAGTCTTTTCTCTCTGAGTTAGTCTTGGTCATGGCCATCACAACAATGGAAACCCTGACTAAGACAAGAACTAATATGGAAGTTGATGTCAGAGAATGAACTGTTGCTGAGAAGTACCCTGTCCATTTTTTTTTTAAATATGGAAGACTTTGGACTAGAAAAGCAGTTGAATTCAGTAAGTCTGTAAGCAGGCTTAATGGTCTGACTTAATAGGAGTCTGCAAGACAGTAGTGCTAAGAGCTATGAGAGGCCTAGCTAAAAATATCTCAGAGATAAGCAATATTAGCAACTGGGCTAGAGGCCATTCCTGTGATATTTTTGTGAAGAATCTGTTTACTTTCTGCCTTTATCCTGAGAACTTGCCTGAGGCTAAATTGAAAAGTAATGGGCTGTGTTCCTTGGCAGGGGGATTTCAAAATAACTTAATGTTGAATCTGTGGCATGGTTGTTATTGATTAAGTTTCTTCAAGTCTGCAGTGAAAAAGAGCAAGTGGAACAGAAAGAAATGCAAATGTACAAATTGGAAAGGAAAAGAATACTAGGAAACAATGTTACAGCTAAGGAATGTTCTGGAAGAGGGACTATAATTGTTGTGGAGATTAGTACAGTTAGGGAGAGGCCTCCCGTTTTGAACAGTAATAAAGGAAAGGTGCCCTTGTATAGGTCCCTGCCCAGCTAAACTTCCAGATTGTGAAAGTGCTAAGGAGTTTTCTATTCCTAGAAAGCAATTGCAAACACAAGTTGCAACTAATGTGATTCAAGGTGACAAACTCCAACCCAAGATGGCAGCCAAACTTGGTGGCATCATTCACGTGATATTGGGTTTAGAGCCAGGAAGGATGCAAGAGTAGAGAGGTTATGGATTTTTCTTCTGTGGTTTCAGAGAGCCACTGAGTCCAGGCAGCTTGTGGTTGGGGAGTCCCCGCATGAAGGCTCTGACAGGTTGTTGCATGCATCTGTGAAACCAAATGCTCCTGGGTTGCAGAGAGGCCCCAGTATGTTAGAAGTGCCAGTGGTTGTGAGCGTCTGCCAAGGAGAGTTGCTTACAGAGAGTGGACCCAGTATAAGAGAGGGGTGTACATTTTAGGCAGCAAAGCCACAGGGGCAGAGCCATGAAACCCCTCAATAGTAAATGTGGAGCTATAGGATGTGGTGTTTGCCCTGCTGGGATTTGGTCTTGTTTTGGTCCAATATTTCTCAACTATATCCCCAGTCTTCTCTTTGGGAGAGTATTGTCTATTCTGTTTCATTGTGTATGGAAAGTATGCAATTTGCTTTTTGATTTCCCAATGAGTTCTAGTTAAGAAATTATCTTGAGTCTCAATAGACTTTGGACTTTTAAGCAGTGTTGAGACTGTGAAAGACAAAGGGGACTTTTGAAGATGAACTAAATGCATATTGATTATGATATAGTATTGAGACTATGGGGACCAGGGAGTGGAGTGGTTTGAATGAGAAATGTCTGCCATAGGATTAGGCATTTGAACACTTGCTTGCCAGTGGGTATTGTTTCAGAAAGCTTAGGAGAATTGGCCTTGTTGTAAGAAGTATGCACTTGGGCGGGGGGGTGGGGGGATTTGGGCATGTACAGACTCTCCCTTCTCCAAGTTCACTCTCTTTGCTTCATGCTTGTTGTTAAAGATGTAACCTTTCAGCTTTTCATGCCTGGATCCTGTGGCCATGCTTCCCCACCCAATGTATTTTCTTCCCCTCTGAAACCACAAGCCAAAGTAAACTCTTCCTTCCATCAGTTGCATTTGGCCCTGGCGTTTTATCACAGTAGCAGAAAAGCAACTAAGAAGGATGGCATTGTCTATTATAAAATAAGCATGAGATCTTAGAGACAAGAGGCAGAGGGTCACAATTTAAAAAGTGCTGTGTCTCTATGGCAAGTTAGGAGGACATGTGGTGTGATAGTTAGCTTTGACTATCATCTTGACACAGCCTCTACATCAGAGGGGAAGAAGGAATTAAAGAAGCCTTATTTAGATCATGTTGACCCATGGGAATACCTACAGGGTATGTTCTTGGTGGTTGGTTGATACTGGAAGATCCAACGCACTGTGGCCTGAACTTTAAAAGAAACACTGAAGAAGAGCAGCAGCATAGCAGAAGCATGCAGGCAGTGTGGGAGTGTTTCTTTCTCTCTCCTTTTGACTATGGCTATGGTAAGTCAACTAACTGACTCAAGTTCCTGCCACTGTGATTTGTCCATAATGATTGACTATAACCTCAAATAGTGAGCTGAATAAACCATAGTTGCTTCGTATCATAGCAACTGAAATGAAACTAGAGCATGTATACAACTATTAACAGAAACTCAATGCAAATTTCAGACAAATGACATGGCCAGCAGAAAGGCACATGGTAGATTCCTTCAAAAACTTTAAGGTGAAAAATATAACATAATTCAATGTGGATTATGACTGGCAAGGTGACCGTAAAGGAAGCTGGAGCCAGGGATAGAAAGGGATCTTGCAGATCCCCCAGTAGATTCCCCTGTTGCATTATTTGTGTTTGTTCTATACTAGAAGAACCTGTGTGAAGATAGGTGAGGCTCTCCAAAAACAGCAATGAGTCTATCCCGGGCCCAATCTATTACATACCTATGAGCTAGATAAGACGTTAAGTCTTCCCTGAGGCAATGGGGGATAAAGGCCTGATGTATGGACCTTAGCTCTGTTTATATGGGTCTCATCTAGTTCCTTAGCCTCTCAGAGGCTGGTGTCTTATCTGTTCCTTGGGGATAGCAATGGGACCTATCATAAACATTGCTGTAAAAAGCAAACTAGGGAGTAAGTACAAGGTGTTCAAGGTGCGTCTACCGTGTAGTATGCAGAGCATGGCCTTTGCTGCTTGTAGTTGACACTTGTCATTTGGTCCATTCTGAATTTCTGTTTGCTATTTAATCCCAACACTGGGTAGCCCGAGAGAGGTTTTTCTTTCACCGTTCATCCACTATTCTAAGTTTTCTGCTGTTGCCTCTAATCCCTGACTTCTCAGGAAGAAGAAAGCTAAGAATGGAAAATGTTGCCTCCTAAGGAAATGCCTCTTAGGTAAATGGTTTTCTGACATTGATGAATTCCCATTGACATTTTAAAAGCATTTGGGACTGGAGTAATTTTTAATGCTGATTCTAAGCTAGCTTTATTTATGCATGTCAAAAATGAGTTGAATTATTGCATCTGTTTAGCTCATCTGGATCCCCCTTGACAGATGGTTTGCTACAGTATGTATGAGCGTTCGTTTTACAAGCTGGGGTTCTGCTTATAAAATTAATCCTCTCTATCCAAATGTGTATTAAAAAATAATTTTTCTTAGAATTTTAAGTCAGCAACAAAGAGGACGGTGGTTAGCAATTAAGTCATATTGGTACCATTTGCCCAAGTCCATTGTTCTTAAATTGAAGGCTAAAAGCATTATATGGTTTTATCTTCCACCCTGTTTCCCTTTTCCTATAACATGTGCATAGATGGATTTAAAAAATGTGATGGAGAAAGTCTCTGGAGGCAAGAAGGGATGGCCTCTCAACTAAGTCTTCAGTCTCCTCTGAGTCCTATTAATGCCAGTCTCAGCGGAAGGTCTGCCATCTGTCATCCCAGCCACACAAAAGAAGTGTCCCATTGGTGGCTATCATCTGAGTAAATTAGAAGGGGGCTGGGGGAAAGCCAGAAGGAAGGCTTATGTAGCAGTGAGGAGAGAATTCACACTGTTGGCACAACGATGCCCAGGGGATCCCTTTCGGCAAAAATGAAAATGTGGAAGTAAACAAGCCTCCACAGCATCTATGTTCTGTTTCTGTTTCCCAGGTGATGTGGGGACCCAGGTGCTTTACAATGGCAAGGATGTGAAAAAGAATGGGCAAAAGCCCTTTGTTTTATTTCCATAGTTGTTTGAAGCAAATGAGTTCCTAGAAATTGTTTTTTGAGGAGTTCTCCTATGTCGGTCACATGATAGGAAGTCCTGGGAGGGGCAAGACAATGACCCATGCAGGGGGATAGTCTGTTTGACAAAACTAGTGAGAGACACATTATAGGGAAATATGAGGCACTCTGAAGACAGTACATTTATCCAAGGTACACACAGACCTTTTTCTATACTCTCAATTGAGAATTTTCCCAAACCTCTCTGGAAGCATTTTTTATTTCAGGTCTAAGAGTTAACTATGGCTCCTATAAAGCAGCAATTCTATTTGTTTAAAACTCATCATAATCCAAGGCCATGTTTGTTTTCCCCAGAGCCTGCCAGGACCCAACCTATCCTGCCCTACCCATGTGGGTGTCTTGTTTTCATTTATGTTTATGACCATCTTGTGATATAACTCATATATCCTTCAGCAATTGCCTTCACATCTAGAAGAAGGACTTAAATATATGATTAATTATAATCATCAACACATGAATATTTTGCTTCCTGAACTTTCCACATTGTATCAATTCAACAATAGCCTAGAATTGATTGCATAATTAAAGTAAGTATTTAACTTAAAACAATCAAAGGTCTTTCTGTATATTTTGGGGACACATCATTTCACAGTTTCTAAATTGATTCATAGACATTCTAACTTAACATCAAAAACCAAGCTAGGATCCATGACACACAGACATATAAAAACTTTGTCCCCAATATCATATAAGTCATAAATGAGTAGATACCAAATTTGTCATAAATGTGCTGTCTCTTCTTTTTATTTTTATTATTACAAAGTGATCTTCCCAGTACCACTTGTGCTTCTCATACTGAATTGCTTCCTAAAAGAAGCAACGGCAATAGAAGCATTTAGGTCTTAAGTACACACTTTACCAGCTCAAAATTACTATTCATTCATAAATTAGTAAATACATACTCTCAATTCCCTTAATGGTGACCCTGTGACCCATTCAGAGCACTTACATGCTCTCTACACATACCTAAGTTACCTGGGGAGAGACTTGGGGATGTGTTAACTTAGCCCAATTTGATTGTTCTGTCTAGAATAAAAGAACTTTGATGATGAACAAGACTACTCATATAACAGGTTGCAATTATTATTTTATCCAGCACTCATCATCTTCTTCAAGACATGCTCCACTATGGATGTTAAAAGGCATCCATAATAGGCAATGTGAATGATGCAAACACCAGCCCCATATATCTGACCAATAGTACTGCCCACCTGGTAGAGAGGTCTACAGAATAGCTGTATACAATGTCACTTGACAACCCATGAGAACATGATTAAAAATATTTCAGATGCATTTGGAAACATGAAATGCTCATTATATATTACAAATATCAGCACACTGTAGCTTTTTTCCCTTAGCTAAAAAATAAAGCAACATCCCCCCAATTATTGTCAATTTGTGTCTTAAATGAACGTGATATTAAATGAAGACTCCTTTAAAATCACATATCCAAGGATTCCATAAACTCCCACAAAGTAAAAAGATAACATTTCCATTACAGTATCATCTTTGGCAATCGATGAGATTCATTAAAATGACAAGAAAGAGGTAACCCCGCCAACATCATGGGGTGATTTCTCATTAAAGCAGACAGCGAGCTATTTTGACAAAAAGATTAATAGAAATAATGTATGGACTCTGTCCTACCTCCTTGCTGATTTTCATTGTGCTATGTAGTTGAGACAACAGGGGCAATGCAAACACGTTCACAAAATTAATGTGGAAATTCCAACCCTCCACCTACTGTTGATCACAACTCACAACAGCACACTTGGGGAAAAAGATGTCGAAGCATTTTCTGTTTGGTCTTTTTTTTTCTTACATACTTTCACGTGGGCATTTTGGAGACTAAGGTTTACTTTTTATGGCAAACAATGTTTCTCAGACTCTACAAACTTTTGAGTACAGTTTTCTTCATCACAAAACTGTGTTTTGCCTGTTTTTTCACTAATTTTGGATTTTCTGACTTGTCCTTCAAAGATTAAGGCTTTGGAGGTGTTCATTTCACTGTGCTTAACCAGAGAGACTTAGGACTAGGAAGAAACCTTAAGGATTGATTGTACAGCTCAGCTCCCCCACTTCACAAAAGAACACCTACACAGGGGACTGAGTTTGTACTGCCTGATTTTGGGTTATGGAATACCACATCTCACAGGGCCAAGTATTTTTTTAAGAGGAAAAAACATTACCAAGTTAGCAAAACACTGTGTCATACATCAAAGGATGGATGGTTAATGGTGGATCCCCTTCCTGTGTATACACAGATGGGCCAGAGGCCATGTGAGGTGGTTGAAAACAAAAAAGAATGCAAAGGGCCACAGTTTCTACTTTTTCAGAATCTTCATGATTTAGTTGAGTGGCCATGAAACACAGTTGTTACAAACACAGAAAATTAAAGTCATGGTGATGTCTCAGGGAGCCTGCCATACTACAGTGACCTCCCTAATGCATCTCCATTCCCATATATGGGCTCTCAATGTTGGTGGAGAGACAGAGATAACATGCATGTTGTTGGTCTCTGATTTTACTAACATGAAGTAACTTTTCTCAGAGCTATTATCAGTACAAGTAGACAAACCAGTCCTATGTAATCTGTAGATACCAGTGCTCACTCACTCATGATAGTTTATCAAAATTACAAGAATGTAATAACCTTTAGCATAGAAATACCTGTTTTACAACAACTCCATGTCTTTCTGTCCCTCTGGATTGACAAAGTAGGAAAAAGAAATTGGTGAAATAATATTATGCAACATTTTTGGGAAAATATAATATATTCCAGACAACTTTCAAATATAACCTGTCATTTTGCCCTCACAAAAATCCTCTGAGTTATACTTAGATTATTCTCTATTTTACAGAATACAAAAACAGGATTCCACCCACAACTAATACATAGGGTTTTGTGGGAAGAGGGCAGAATCAGAAAACTAGCTCACAGTTTTCTCACATTGAAAATAAAATCATGGTGGACAAGAAAGGCTAAGCAGGCTATCCCAGAGGGCACATCTAAGTTTGTTGCCAGGATGAGGCTGGCATCTGCTCTGTCCCCATTGCTCCCTCTCATAGACTGTTGAAGATGATGAGATTCAAGTTAGGTAACATATTTTCATCTTCCTTCTCCTACTCCATGCCACATAAGAAATAACGTCAAGAACTCACTGGCATAAGAGTCAAGTGTAACACTGACCCAGCACTGTTGAAGTGGTAGAAAATTAACTCAGAAACATAAGAGAAAATGTTGCATGGGCTCCAGGATTCTCATTTAGTTTGGTTAGTGTCCATTCACTTCCCTATTTACACTGAATCAATTGGCTTTTTCTTTGCTCATTAACATGCACAAAGCATCCTCTAGCCATCAGGAAAGCATTCATTACTACCTCATGAGCAGTTCTTTTTCATCTTCCCAATTTAGGGTTGGTGATAACTCCAGCTTTTGATAAGAAAAGAAACATCCCCTCTTGCTAGAGTCTCATAGTTAAATTTTGAGTTGTTTAGGAATCAAGAGGGTGTTCTGGATCTAAGAAGGTATTTTTAAAATTGTGAGGCAAGTTAGTATGAAAGCTGAGTTAGGTATAGAACTTTAAACTCATGGAGATGGTTAGATAGTAGAATGTTAAAGTCAGGTGCCAAATACATACGGACTGGACATTGGGAATGTATGCTAAGCCATAGAACTCTCATAATTGTGGCCTATTTATTTCTGTTGTTTTGTATTTTATTTATAGTTATAAGAGAAAGAACCATTTGTTGGACTGAAAGGGAGAGCTGTTGGGGGGAAAAAGAAATACCTTAAACTATTAAACTAAAAAAAAAAGGGTAGAGGATGGGGGGTTGAGGGGGAGGAGGGTGGAAGGATAGGACTGGAGGGGGGAGTAGGGAGGAGGTTGTGATTGAGATGTAACTTGAAGAAATAAAAAATAAATTATTAAAAAAAAGAAAAGAAACATCCTAGAAACAAGGAACTCTTTCTGTTGGGTTTCCCTTCTCATGATTTTATTTCAAATAGAATCAAACAGTAGACATTTCAATAAGGTCCAATGAGGTAAAGCTGAGAGACCCCTTGGCTCTGCCATTCAGTCAGCTTTGTAACACATGTAATTTATAATGAAAGAATAACTATAACACCCACAGCAGAGCTCTAGAGAACCTCTGTAATGAGCCTGCTGTTGTGGCAGCAACAGGTGACTGACTGTCCCTTCATACTGGGTGAGACTCTGAACTCTCCCTTTCCACCTGTCTCTCATTCCTCTCTTGCCTTTCTTTTCCTATCAAATGCCCCACACTTTTTCTTTTCACTTTTCTTGGCTCATCTTTTTTTTTACAACTCATTCTTTTCCACATGCTATTCTATCAGCAGCACAGTACAAGTATTAACTAAAAGAAAACTAAAATGTTCCAGACTTCTCAGCCCTGATTCTTCCTCAAGGACCATATTCATTGCTCCTTCCTCCAAAGTCCTTCCTGCAGAAATTTCTCCTTGGCTTTTATTCCATGTTCTCAATGTCTATTGCATTTATAGTTGGTATCCCTCATTAACATCTCTCAAATGCAATCTGTTATTATTGTGTGTTATATCTCTGTCCTGTTTCCCCAACAAGATTATGAATTCCCCTTGAAAGGTAGAAACTCGTATCTTCACCATATTGTGGTGTATGCAGCACAATGTCTAGTGTGAGCTCAACACATGTTTAGTGATGCCATACACCTTTGAATTTGATTTTCGTTTTTGCACCCTAAATCAGACAATAATCGGAAATGTAGGGCACATTGTTTTTGTAGATAGTAACCAAGTTCAAGTCAGCAGCTTAGAGCTTCAAAACTAAAACATGTTCATAGTGATAATCAACCATAAGAAAAGGCAAATTACAAAAGCAACACAGTACAAAGATGTAGGCACGGTTAATTCCTTTAGCTAAACTCTTCAGTACACAGCAAGTGGCGACTTCTCTTTAGACAAATTGTCATCAGTCAGGCAAGGTTTTGATGATAACAATAACAATTAGTGTTTAAAATGACTGAGTCATTATAACAAGGCATGGTGTTTAGCATCTGATAAGCTCACGAAATGTTAACTTCAATGAATACTATTCATTTTTCTGCATGGAAACAGGGCCTATAAAGAACATAAGAACATAACCTAAATCAAATAGCAGGTGGATTTGGGAGCAGGGTGAATGCCTCTCAGCTTTACACATCACTGGGTCTGATAATGTACACATAAAGCATTTTCAACCTCCTCACAGGTCTCTTTCCCAAGAGCAGCACAATGCACAAAACACAGTCATGTGAAGCAGGGGCCTTATGATGTGCAATACCGTTATCTTCTAATTAGTAGTCAATGTGGGCATGATACTTAAAATTATGACTAAAGCGTCTCTAGTCTGTTATATGTATCCTGCCATTTGCTATAACAAACTCAAGGGAGATATTAGCATTATTATAGTGTACCTGATGTTACAGAACTTGTAAGAAATGATAACAATTATAAGAGAACCTACTATCCCTTAGAAATTTCCTACATTCTTTCCCTGTGCAGACATATTTCAATAACATATCAGTAAACAGCATCATATATGTATGTGTGTATATGTATGTATGATTTAATTAAAAAGCTTAAATATGTGATTTACATGTTTGTAAGTGAAGATGCCTATGTAGGTCAGAGACATCACATTACACTGTGAACTAGATTACAGTGAGTTATGTGACCTGGGTGTCATGGGTCTTAGGTACCAAGCTCGTCTGCAAGAGCAGTATGAATTCTTCACTGCTGAGCTATGTCTCTGGTTCATATATAATATTTTAAATACTAAGAGGAAATCATAGCAGTTAAATTCTCTCCAGGTGATGTCTTCCAGTAGTTTATTAGCTTTGGTTGTATTTTTAATAAATCTGTTGTGTTCAGTGGGCATTTGGTGTGAATTTTTTAAGGCTTGTAATGAATGCTCAGGGATTATTGATCTGAATCACATCAACTAATGGTTTCATCAACAGGTCTCCTACAAACAGCAATGCGAATTCAATTGACATTCTACTGTGCCTTGCATTGGGAGATGATTTATTTCTTCTCCAGACCTAATTATAAAACAGTAAGAAATATTCAATCATATATTGGACTTTCTTAAAAATTTCATTAGAACTGTTTTTCACCACCAATTAAACTATTCTAGAGAAAAACCTAAACTACCTTTGAATCTAGCATTAAAACAAAGAGTTTTAATCATATACAGTAAATCTTATGTTACTCTGAGACCCACCATGGCAGTTTCATTCTTTGTACTTTGTCAATTCACTTTTGATAGCATTGCACTTTCAAAAAAAATTTCAACAGCTCTAATTCTTCAACAACGTATACTAATATAGCACCATTATCTTTAGTTTAATGGACAAAACCCTATTGTAATTTTATCAGCCTTTGATTAATTCAGTATTTCCTTTTGAATACAGGTAAATGGTTTAACTATGGAATTATCTTTCTCGTCTTGATTTTGGACCTGAATATGTGGAAGAACCAAATATTTTACAAACCTCATGAATATGGACAGTATATCGGCCCTGGGCAGAAGATATATACAGTGAAAGACTCTGAGAGTTTAAAGGATTTCAACAGAACCAAGTTGTCTTGGGAATGGAGGTCCAATCACACTAATCCTCAGACTAATAAAACCTACGCTGAGGGAGACTTGTTCTTACACAGCAGGTTCATAGGGGCTAGCCTAGATGTCAAGTGTCTGGCTTTCATTCCAAGTTTGATAGCTTTCGCTTGGTTTGGATTCTTCATTTGGTTCTTTGGACGGTTTTTGGAAAATGAGCAAGGCATGGAGAATCAAGATAAAACTTATACTCGCATGAAAAGGAAATCCCCCTCAGAACACAGCAAAGACATGGGAATCACCCGAGAAAACACCGAGGTCTCTGTGGAGGACCCCCTGAATGAACCTCCCTTGGTTTGCATCAGATCTGGCTTTAATGAGATAGTCTACAAGTCCTCCCATCTGACATCATCGGAAAACTTGACCTTGCACTTGAAGGAATCTGCCAGTGCAATGGAAGCTGACCAAGACCCAGCGACCTCTCAGAGTATGCGGACAAACTAGAGTCTCTTCGATGGAGAAAGCACAAAGAGAAACCTTGAGTGTAACTTTAAAATCATAGTCTTTCACTTTTTAAATGTCAGGGTTACATAGCGTTAGGTAAAGAAATACAAACAAAGCCACAACGGTGCTCAACATGCTCTTTCTAGACTCGTTGTTTTCTATCTGTATTACGATACATGCGCCTATTATATGTTTAACGGTTTTCTAGAGATTGCTTTTCACAACTGCACAAGCTATTTACTGACTTTACAGCAAGGTAGATTAGCCAGTTACCCATGTATCTGATGTTCAACCATAGTGGTGCCTTGAGACATTAAACTGTTTTTAACTGTACCAGATATGAAATGTAGAGTGGTTCTCTAGTCTAGTTCATGTGGGATTTTTTTATACAATTATTTTGATTTACACTTGATGTCTGAGCAGTAAAGAGACATAGCAGATTTCTGGTTGTAGGAAGTTCTCTTGGTTTACTGCTCAGCAGCAAAGTTGGTGACTTTGACTCTGGACTGCAGAGAAGCGTACTGATTGCCTTTTAAATTTTATTGGCTGGCTGCTGAATATAAATACAAATGTAAAATCCAGTGAGAGGAGATCCACAATCCAACATGGGTCACTGATCATGAAATGTGACTTTCTCCAGCCACTAATTGCAATTAGGTGATAATACCTAATTATGTTTTCCTAATTAAAGATAAATTGCTGCCTGATTAATAGTCTTGCCCTTTTCCTTTGGGAACAAAGGTTAAGAGGAACAGTTGGGTGAGCTCTCAAATTTATTGGCATTTCCACAATGTCCTAGACAACCAAGGAATTAAAATTGTAATCATGTGAAGGTTACACAGCCCACTGTCTACAATATTGTACATTTTGCTGTAAATATGGTTCTGGACAGTGAAAATGGAAAACTTATGTAGAGCAAGCGAATTCTGAAATCATTCGCTGAAACCTCATGTAGTAGAAAATGCTGTATGAGGGTCTGTTTAATGTCTTTTGTGTATGTGCAGTTTTGAGTTTCATTTTTTAAAGATGTAAACACCGCACATTAATAAATAAGAATTATATGCCAGTAATTATGTGATGTAGGTTTTGTTTTGCTTGTCTGTCTGTTTGTTTAAAGGATTCTATCATGTCCTAGCTTAATAAAAACCTATTTAAGAGATTTTTAAAAGTTTGATTCTAGGCAAGGTAATAAATGGTATATTCCTAAATTGCTTTTAATTTTATTTCATGAATTATGGTTATGGTTCTCGAGGAGCTGAAGGGAGATCATTTTTAAGGTAATTTGTTTATTGTCACACACTGACATTTTTGCTTTTTGTCTTTATGTTTTTTTCATTTCTCTTGTTTTGATCTGCTTTTGAGCATGCAGCATGCCAAATTTAGAATGCAGAACAGAACTATGCATTTATCTGTCACTTGAGAGCCAGCTTTAATAAACATCTTGCTATAATTGTTTACTAAGCAGTTGGAACCATACCCCCCGCTGTTTCTTTTGCCTTTAATAGTCATGCATGGTGCACTTAGAATCATAAATATCTCTGGCACTGAAAATAGAGAGGACTAGCTAACTGTAGTAGCCACTGACAACCCTAAGCAAAGAAATGTTATTCTGACACGAGTTAGCCCTAGCCAGATTTGCACCGCTTACAAAATTGAATCCTTAGCTCTGGGACAAAAGAGCAATGATACCTGGGATCATAATTTTATTAATTCTGAAAAATCGTTTTCTCATAAGAAATTTGATTTTTAAAATATATTTTTAGTATTCATGTGGATACTTTTTGAAATTTCCATTAGAGCCTTTTAATATGGATATTAAAAGAAATGTGTTTAATGAGGTGATCAAATTAAGTAGAAATAAGATAAACAAAATAAATCTTAAGCATGATACTTTTGTGTTTTTAGGAAGTGTTAGAAAGACTATTGACTACAAAATATATGTTTAATGTTTACATACATTTCATACCAAGTGGAATAATCACCAGGGATGGTATCCTAATAATCAAGCAAGATCTAAAGCTGCTGAGGCCTTAATTACCCAGCTGCATGTCCTGAGGCTTGCCTTTCATCTACAGAAAGGCCACTCCTTCCTTCCTTGCACCTTTTAGATATTATGCCTACCAAATAAAGACTATAAAGGGAAAGGAAATCAAACTTATAATTCTATCCATTCACATTTAGTCCTGGAACCTGAGCCAGACAGCACCAGGCTATGGCTCTATGGAGCTTTTTGAATACCAAATAGTTTGCTTTTAATAAGGGCATTAAAAAGAGATATAGCAAAAACAGAATTTGAAGAGTTAAAATAAATATTTAAAATCATAAGCTAATAATTCTGCACATGTAAAAATGGTAATGCCTTGATTGTAGTGATGCTTAAGGACCATAAACAATTGTATCCCTACTATTCTGTAATTACAGTATTTTCCATGCAGTGCAGAATTTGGATTAACTTGACAAAATTTAATATTTTATATTTATAGAGCACTTCATTAGTAATGTAATTGGAAAATTAAATAAACACTATTAATTTAGGCCTAATAATATACACTTAGAAATAACCCTCACAACCACATGGCCATTTGTATTACAAAGCCATAGCTAGTCAACCATCTCCTTTCTCCACATGGTGGCTACTTACTGTGCTCCTTTGCCATTTAGCATCTAAGATCACGACTTCCGACTAGGGCTGTTAAGAACGGTTTCTTCTCTGTTCTCCCTGTGGGTCAATCAATTCTCACCATGTCAAATTTCACGGCTAATGTGTAGAAGCTCTCCAGCAAGTCAGTTGTGAAGGCAGGGGTGGGGTCAGCCTGCTTCATGGTACCCTAGGGCCTCATATGCCTTCCACTGCAGTATCTGACTGCCCTCTAGGTCACCAACACAACCCAACATGCAATACAAAAAAAAAAAAAAAAAAAAAAAAAAAACAGACAATGGTGATAAATCACTTTTAGCTGATAGCCCATGATGTCAACTAGATTATTCAAGTCAAGACCCCAGAACATCACCATTGTTATCTGTCCTGACTCAGAACTGATCCCTATTTTTAAGACAACCCTTAGTCTCAAAACTTCATAGGAGATTTTGTGGTAATGTTAACCTCTCCTGCTGAGATAGTAGCCTGACACACTGCTCTGTCTGGCCTGATTTCCTCTAGCCTTTTCTCAAAGAACCTGCCTGCCTGTGGTGTGTTAGCCAGCTCTACCTACAAGCAAACAAGCAAGACCATCTCATACTGCAGGAGATAAACTGTCACTCTTCGGCTAATGCCTACTTCAAATTGTAAATATACTGTATAAAGGATTGGGAAGATTTGGAATCAGTACATACACAGACCAAGCTCCTATGTATTTGGCTTGCTGCAGTCGATGCACATAGTACTACATTATCCTATGATAACATCCAGAGAGCCTATTGAAGATGATCGAAAAGACGTGGACCTTCACAATAGAAAGAGAAGGTGAGGCAGATGGTGGAGATGAGGTAGCCATTGCTATAACCAAATCTTAGAAATGAAATGGCAATTTTACTGTGCCCAAGCTTTAAAACTATAGGGAGTGATGAAGGGCAGTAAAAGGAACTTCACCATTCACGTCTTGTGGGCCCAGGACTCTTGTGAGCTAGGTAAGACATTCAGAAAAATATGCCCAGCCAAAAAGGTTACATAAAAAGTTGGTTGGTTGATTGGTTGCTTTCTTGAATGAGCTAGTGTTGAGGTCATTCTATGTCTGCCACTGGTGCTGTCTAGGAGGGGAGAAAGAGAAGGTATGAAACAAAGACCAAGGGCAAATGTAGCAAGGTAAGTAAGCAATATGAGATGGGAAAGACAAAAGGTAAAACTTAACACTTCAGAAAAGCTAAAGGAAGCACAGGCAGGTAAAGTCAGCTGGCAAGTGTATTACTACCATCAGCCACTGGTTTTACCTCAGAAGCACCAATGTAACACAAAACAGAATTACAGTAGTAATTTTGTAGGTGATTCCTGCCTTAGTAAATTGATTACTCCCAACCAAACCTTCTGCAAATTGTTGGGCAAATGACACCATCATTCTGAATTATTTCTATATGCAAATTAATTACCTTATTTAATTCTCAAATTAGCCATCACCATAGGAGGTAAACAGGGTTAATTACACTCTACAATGAACCCAAGGGTCAGTGATGTTTGTTGAGATGCTGAAGATCACAAAGCTAGCCAAATGCCAAGCCAGGTTTTGAAACAGATGTCTCTGATTTTCAAACCCTCTAATTTTCCCATTACAGTAATTCCTACACACACACACACACACACACACACACACACACACACAGAGAGAGAGAGAGAGAGAGAGAGAGAGAGAGAGAGACTGAGAGAGATATTAAGAGAGAGAGAGAAACTTTCAAACACAATCTTTGATGGATGACTTAGGGACAGTTACAGAAACACAAGATGCTTGATTTCTGACTATTCTTAAATCTCAAGAACCTAGGTTAAGTATTTAACAGGAATCCCTGCAGCCTGCTGTGATGCAATTTAAAAGCTCAGTCACATGATTGAAACCAACAATGCTGAATTAAATGGAAGGCACAGCAAGTTCATTGCCAGGTGTTTTAAGTACAGTCATAAGCCACAACACAAATTGGTACCAGAACAATGTCTAGCTTTGGAGTTGTTTTCCTTGAAGATTTCACTGTTCTTAAAGAGGGTGTATAGAATGTTCTGAATGCCCTCAGGAGAATGTCAGAGGAAGAATAGATCATTTTGGGTGTTTGAGCAAGGCAAAAACATTTAACTAATTACCAATTCTAGGAAATGTACCTTGAGTATAAGCTCTGGCTGTAACAATATTTCAAAGTGCTCACTTAACATTTATTATTTTAAAATAATAAAACCCTTTTCGAGGTGAACAGGCTGTCCTTTGACAGGACCATCACTGATGTAAAGATGCCACCCTGATCACCCAGTGCTGGGGTCTCATCCCGGAATGGGGGATACCTCACAGGATTTTGAAGAGAATCAATAATTCCTGTAAACAGCAGCATGTCGTGAAGGGGTGGGGTAAGCACCCCTAACCCAAACTTGAGGTAAACATCCTCAGGCCCCTTCAGGGCCAGCCCTCAGCTTGCCTTCCAGCAGCTCCAAGTTGACAAGTTGGCGCAGCCCAGCCATTGAACACCATTAAGCTGTTTGCCTAATTTCCATTTTCCCCCTCTCCCATCTTGCTTTGAACTCCACAAACTGAAATCTCAACCGTTTCCACTTTTTACAGAAGTTTAGATCCCTTAGTTTAACGCGAGTGTCTATGTTCTCTGAAATCAGTGGCTGTAATCCTTCAGAGCTGCTGGGCCAGACTGACTCTCCAGCATTTCCTAAGGCTCTGAAGTTCTAAATCATTTCCTTCCTACCACAACTGCTTTCCAAGCTTCTCTTCTCAGGACTTTCTCATCTCGTCAGTAATCCACCATCTCTCATGAATCCTGAAGTGCCTGCCCTATGTTTCAAGCATTTAATGAGATGATACAAACACCTGAGCCCAGCCCTAGGGCTTTCCCTGCTGTTTTTTCATGTAGTCAAGGCACCATTCCTGAGTCAGTGTCACCCCAGTCTTGAATGTCTAGAAAGAGCCCACCCGAGCTCCCATGGAATTAGGGGAACATTACCAGTAAGCTGTGTGATACTTTGTAGAATAAATAACATTGTAACTCGGGATCATGGTTTTCCATACAGCTTATAGATGTACTTGCTTTGAATCTTTTACCTAAATGGTCCAAGTAACCTTAAGCTAAGCACAATTGAAGAGATCTATATCTATATCTAAAAAGTTATTGAAGAATAATTTTATATAATTTGGGTGAGAGAATAATGGCCAAATCAGGAAAAACACAACTCTATAACTATTACTTAGATTTTTTAAATAACCATACAATTACCTTGGAACAAATTGTATTCTTCAGTTTGAGAATAAACAGTCCTTAAAATATGCCAGAAAATTGCGATGATCTATCACTTCATTTCCAAACAGTCCTCAGATGAAAAGAAGTTATTATCTGGTGCCTTCACTGACTGACCTCTTCATACCATATTGGCCATTGTCACGGCCTTGCAGAGCCCATCAGCTTTTCCCAGTGTAAGGATACTTGACCTTGCTGAATCTCACCTTGTTCAGTGCAAGACATGCTCCATGGAAGAACAGTCTTTCTAAAGCATAAACATCATCATAGCACATTACTCATTAGTGACCAGTCTCTTTAAGCATTGCATACGGCTCCAAAACTGACAACAGTTTAACCCGGTAAGAAATCATTCCTGGCCATGCCATGCTGAACTGAGTGTTCCCAGGGCAACCTCCCATTCTCCTATTCTGAGACTCAGGGATTCAGCTGTATTTCTAGGGGTCTGGAAGCCTTAGGGTCTTAGAGTCCTCCATGTACACAGATGGTTGAGGAAGGAGAGATGGCTTCTAGGGAGGTTCAGGAACAGATTTAAGAGTGGAATATTACTTCATGAGCTCCACTGATCATTACTCAATTGTAGTATCTGCCTACCTGCAAGGGATGCTGGGAAATGCCATTCAGCCTTGTGTCCACAGTGGACAAAGAACAAGCCTGAGGAGCTCCTAGCCAGAGGCTTGCTGTGAAATGTATTCATTTATGTTATACTGGAAGTTGTGATTCTGTGAGTTCTGAGTTTCATCAGCGATTCTCTATGAACATGAATTTGAGAACCACTAATGCTTATTCCTGTCTGCCACTCAGAATTCCATGTCCTCCTTTTCTCTCCCTGTACTGCGGCCTCCATCCATCCAGCCACGTTTAGCCCTTTACAGTTCAAAAAAAGCCAAGGTACCACTCGGCTCTACTTTGGGTCCATGTCTTATGTTCATTCCTCTCTTTTCATGATCCCATGAACCTTTGGGATCAACACAAGTACTATTATTTTTATTGCATGTTTCTTCACCTTTAATGCATGAGTAAGTATCTCTTCATTGAATTTTGATGTGACTAACCCTTTATGGAATCTTTGCATTCTTGTGTGTGTGTGTGTGTGTGTGTGTGTGTGAATACTATTTAACCCTGAGTATCATGATGGCTAAGGATATGGAAAGGAATTATATTATATATCAATTGTCTTGACTCAATAAAACATGAACAGATACTGTACATTGAAGTATAGTATGTTTACAGTGCAATATTTCCAAATTCTCTGATTCTATCCCTGGCAGGTGCTATAAGGCTCTTCTAGTAAAATTTTATAGCTTAGATTGGCAAGAAGGGTTATTTCTTCCATTTGATATGTATGGTGGTTTGATTGAGAATAGCTTCCATAGGTTCATATATTTACTTGGTCCCCAGTTGATGGAACTATTTGAGAAGTATTAGGAGGTGTGGCCTTATTGGATGAGGTGCATCACTAGGGATAGGATTTAAGGATTCAAAAGACTCCCATTCCCAGTTAGTGTTATTTCTGCCTTATGACTATGGATCAAGATGTTAGCTCTTCACTGAAACCATAAGCCAAATTAAGTGCTTTTTAAATAAGTGTCCTTGGTCATGGCATATTATCATAGCAATAGAATAGTAACTAAGACTATATGACAGAGGTAGGATGAGAATAGAAAAATCAAGAAAATCTAATTAAAAGAGAGTATCACAGCTAAACTAAGAAGATGTGTGCTATGAAGGGGAGACCTAAAAACCTAATCATAAAAAACACATAAAGACTGCCTAAAAAAATCAATCACTAGTCAGAATGAGCAGGCAAGAGTCCACAGACCTCATTTCTGATATCAAGCTGTTGTGCCCTCACCTGCTCTCCATATCTGCTATAAACTGCTACTGTGGTTGATTGTGGAGGTAGTTAATGATAACTGTGCAACTTCTAGGACAGTGGCTTTCAACCTTCCTAATGCTGTGACCCTTTAATACAGTTCCTCATATTGTGGTGACCCCTGACCACAAAATTATTTTCATTTCTACATCATAGCTGTAATTTTTCTGCTGTTATGATTTGTAATGTAAATATCCATGTTTCCTGATGGTCTTATGTGAAAGGGTCATTTGACTCCTATCGGGGTTGTGACCCATAGGTTGAGAACCACTGTTTTAGAAGGAAGGAAATGCAGTATCCCCACGGTTCATTTTTCTTTCAGCATTTTTCAATTGTACGGATGCAGAATCAAAACACACAGTGACGTCACAGGCAAGACTGGCCATTGAGGTTGAGATGATGAACAAGTTTGCAGGCTTTATATGTTCTCTGGAACCCAAAATTGAAAAACAAACACCAGTCAGAGGCTCTCAAACCCAAACGAATGGATTATAGCTGTACTCTGATAACTGGTAACTTAGGATTCTTTTACAAGCCTATTTACATGTTAGAAACATCAATTATTCCTCCCATTTGAAATACATGGCTCTTATAATCAACTGGTCTGAGTTAATGTTTAGAATTATTCATGAAAGAGTTATATTATAATGGCATTTGATGAGTACCAGCAGCAGCATCCATTAATTTGATTAGTTTTATAAGGGCTGGAAGAGAACCCTGGCACACAGCCTTAAGTGAATCAATAGTGTAGGATCTGAGCACAAGCCCTCAAGCCAGCCTTACCATTCTGGGCTCTGGCAGAGCATTGACTGCTGAGCAAAGTGTGGACAGGATATGACTGTGTCCTGTCACTGTCTCTGATATTTTATCATCAGCTGTTAGAAGTTTTCCTATTCAACTCTACTCTGCCCCCACCCACCTCCTGCTGTCCCTTCCAATGACAGTGGGCAGAGTTGAGATGCATTCTTACTTTTTTGAATCAAACCGCTTAGATATGTCATATGGAAAACCTCAAAACCAGAGTATAAATGTGAACATTGAGGACAACAGGAGCTAAGGCTAAGGTACTGACTTTCCTTCAGTGTACACCAATTTGAGAGAATCATGTAGTGCCTTCCAGAGAGAGACGGAAATGTTCTTCACCCAAGAGGCGCACTAAAGAGGAAGGTGTGGTAGCTGACAAGCAGGTACTGTCATCGAGGTATTGTCACAGCTAGAGAGATAGAAGTGGCCCTTAGGAGAGACCAAAGGAGGCTCCAAAGACCACCAACACCTTGGTGTTTGGGGGCTGAGTGGTTTGCATTTTGTGACAGACCAGTCCTTACACTATTCTTAGGATGGTACTGGGGCCAGGGAAACCATAGAAATAGAGTAGCAGGAGGACCCATGTTTGACTCAATACATCCTCACTAAACACACTGTACTGGGGAGGGGGACACATGGTGCCTTCCTCATCCCCAGGGAAGAGAAGCCAGTTAGTGAGGAAAGACCTCATTGCTGACACTGGGGCTCCTGAATTATGTCTGAACATACCTGAATCCACAGGTGAGACTAAAATTATGCCAGAAAATTCCTAAGGCAGGAAAGATTGAATTTTCTTAGAGTGGGTTATTTCTAAAAGGAAGATAGAATGCATAGTGAGTAAGTTAACTTTATGCAACTATCAAATGCCTGCCAATAAAAGTCAGTGCTTTTGGAGATTCCAACCCAACCTCTGGCTGGCCAGAACCTCTGGGCTTCTGAAAGCATCACTGGATGATAATGAACAGTATAAAGCATTCGGTAGAGCCAAATGTTCTTTCATCTTGAGGCAAGAAAGCAAAGGTAAGAAGGAGGCACCTTTAAGGACATGCCATCAATGATCTATAGACCTTCCTCTAAGCCATTGGTTCTCAATGGGTCAAATGAAACTTTCACAGGTGTTGCATTTCAGATATCATATAATCAGATATTTACATTATGATTCATAAAAGTAGCAAATTACAGTTATGAAGTAACAATGAAAATAATTTTATAATTAGGGGTCATCACAGCATGAGGAAGTGTATTAAAGGGTTGCAGCATTAGGAAGATTGAGAACCACTGCTCTAAACCCTATCTCTTAAGGGAACCTTCACCTCCCAATAGTACATCAATAGGGAGGATGCTTTTAACATAGGACCTTTGAGGATATTCTATATCCAGACCATTGTAGGTTAGACTTTCTTAAATAGATGGTGCACATGCTAATAAGTGTGCAAGTGCATACACCAACAGACAGACAGACAGACAGACAGACAGACAGACAGACAGACAGACACACACACACACACACACACACACACACAAAGCGAGATGACTGATGGGGTTCATTTTACATGGAGAAACATTGTTCTAATCAATATCCCAGTCAGTGAGAAAGGTTGCCACGTTTAAGGAGAGTTAAGCCTACAGCAGAAGCAGATTTAAGACAAATACAAATTGCAGAGAAAGAAGTTTGCCTCCAATTAGGCCATAAAATCAGCAAATCTAAAGATCATAGAGATGAAGAGGGTAGTTATTTAGAATGGGTATCATGCCCTAGTGGGTAGTTACAACATAGACTCTTAGGTTTTAGATACAAGGCCATACTGTCTGCAATGCAGAATTGTTGCCCTTTAAAACATGTTGCTTTAAAAGATGCAATCATGTTGGTTTATGGTTGGTTTAGGAACCTTACCATGCTCATATGATGTGATCACATAATTCATGTTTCTCATCATGCCCTTAGTTCTATCAAATCCCATCATAGGTTGAATGGGGCCAATAAGAGTTCACTGTAAGTTGAAAGCAGGGCATCTGTTATGAAGCAGAAGCAGGACCACCAAGCACACAGGAACTACATGAGCTGGTAGGTCAGAGCCTCTCTGGCATACGTCTAGGATGCTCAAGGCCCAAGCTACAATCTCCAGCTCTGCAGAAAGACAGAAAGTGAGACAGACAGACAGACAGACAATATACACACCACACACACACTCACAGAGAGAGAGAGAGAGAGAGAGAGAGAGAGAGAGAGAGAGAGAGAGAGAGATCAACCTCCTGATGTTCAGGGCTTTGCTTGATGTACATGCTCATCTATTGTGGGTGAATGGAAAAATAACAGGTGTCAGCTGATGCCCTAGCTAGCTAACAGGGGTCATGAAAGAATCTGAAGGGACATTAAAAAAGTCATCACCAAATGTTAAGATCTTTTAACTCATGCTCATTCCCTTAAAAAAAAGAAAAAGAAAAACGAAAAGCATTTACAATAAAGGAAGCATTAACCACTACACAGATGGACACAGCAGTGGATGCCAGCCTCTGTTGAGATGGTCTTTGTTTTCTGAGTTCGTGTGTTTGTATTTTAAAGAAAGTGGTGAGGCTGTGACATTGTGACAAAAGAAAAACAAAACAAAAATAATAACAACAACTAGCAATAAACTGGAATAGGCAGGCTGGACCATAAGCATATACAAAGAAACAAGTGTGGTCTCACAAAGTGTGTCATGTTGTGAATGATGTTTTGCTTGTCAGAACCCAGAGGGTTTTTTTCCCAGAAAAATCAGTTAATTTGTGCTCATTAAGACAACAAAAGCAATCTGTCAACCTGACCCTCCCTACCATCTTCCTAGGAGCCTGGGGGCTGGCTGACCATAAGCTATGGGAGACTTGGCTTCCTGGCAGCTGATTAGACTGCACCAGCGAGATGCCCCTGTGGATAGGAATGTTTAAGTAAGTGGAATGAGCTGTCTCCTCATTCTTCCCAGGTGTTCAAGGACTTTTCTAAGGATACCGGGCTGCTTTGAAATGATCACCTTAGTTGAAGGATGGGAATCAGATGTCTTCTTGCTTCCAAAGATCATGTTCATTCCTGCAACTTGGGAGCCAAAAGAAAAATATAAGAAAAGGGGAAAGACAGAATCCACAGACACGGTGGTCAGTCTTGGCCTCTCTGCCTTGGTAATAACATCCTTGTTGAGCATGCACAGGTAAAGCCTACATCCACGGCAAGTGGGGATTCACTTATTTTACACTCATGAGGATGCAGCCACAATGGTACTCATTACTTGGTGATAAGGACAGCTGCCTTTGTCAGCACCTCTTCTGGTGTTGTCATTTTCCCTTGCTGTCATCAGAACACAAGACAATTGGTGCTTTCATGGATGCCAACCTGATATTGAATCACCTTTATTAGCTGATGAAGGATCAACCAGGTCATGCTTTCTTTCGCTCTGTTCTGCAAATGACATACTTTGGAGCTTTTTTGTTTTAGTTTGCGTTGCCAAACAAATGTCCATTTTAGCTAGAACTTACTATATTAAAGCCAAGTTGTAGCAGGTGCAGGTATTATTTTATTCCAAGAATCTGTAAACACAAATGCATGGACACACACAGAATAAAACATTTCAGCGTACATGTCAGCAAACCCATGCTTTGTAGTGAACTCTAAAAAGCACCTTAGTAAATGTCCATTTAATGAATGCAGACATAAAAGAATAAATGAATGATGAATGAATGAATGAATGAATGAATAGTTGAGGTAACGTCCTTGTGGTTTGGTGAAGAATCTTTTGGATTTGTTTTCTAAATGCTATTTTGAAAATGTCTAGTTCAAATTCCTGAATCCCAACCTTTTTTTTACATTATTCAATACTTATTTATTGGTAACTATATTCACTTATAACAAATATAAACACTTAACTACTAACCCTACGAATGCCTACAACCCCTATTACCTAACCACTAAACCTACTGATAACTATTACAACTATTTTCATAACCTTTTAGAAGGATACAGTCTCTGGAGCAGGTCCTCAGTCGTCAGGAACACAGTCTCTGTGGTAGACCCTTTAATGCACTTAGCATTATCTGGAATATCTCAGATGTAGATCCATCAGGATAAATTGTCTATGGCAGTTTCACCTTAAATAAGGCTTGAGGCTTTCTTTTCTCTGGGAGACCTCAGTTGTCTATAGACTAACTTATTTCCTTTGTATCAGCAACTCTGCCGCTCTGCCTCAGTCCTTAAAGCTGGCCACAGTTTCATTCAGGCCACTGTTCGGACAGGTAAAACCCCTCTAGGCAAAAGCTGAGCCACAGGGTTTAGTCCTTGGCCTTTTGCTGTCTTGCTGAGGCTTTCTCTGCTTACCAGCTTCTTTCTGCCTCAGGGAGATCTGGCTATCAGTCCACCAGCTCTTTCTCCATCAGAGGATACAAACTACTCCTTGTCCTTTCTAACATCGGAGCTCTCCAGCATGGGACCCTCTAGCATGCAGCTCTTGGCTCCATCCACTTGTTCTTAAATAGGATCTCTCCTTGTTCCACCTGGCTTCAGCCTCTGGGCTTTGCCCACTTAGCAGCTGAAAACAATGCCAGATCATAAACCTTGTTTTTAGTCCATAAAGTCTCTCCTTGTTTCACCTGGTTTCCTCCCTGTTTAGTCCGTAGAGTTTCACCTGATTTCATCCTTGTTTTTAGTCCATAAGCTGATAAGCTAATTGCCCACAGCCAAGTTGATCTTCATGACCCGAATTAAGAGGCTGTATCAGAAACCCCTAGATATTTACTAAGTCTAATTTATATTATTCTAAACTCTCCTTACAAATTCCAGAATTCAATAATATGTCCCTGAAACATCTTCATTTCACCATTTAACCTTCCACTCCTCCCCACACCCCAGTCTTACCTGCTTTAAGGTGAATGATAAATACTCTTATAATCATTCCATTGCTGCTATGCATGATGGTTAGTAGAAATTGTTCCTTTTTAATTGTGTCAGCTGATTTCCTTGGAACACTGCCTCTCTTTGTGGATCCAGCTTAGCTCCTTTCCACCAACCCTCTCAACCCTCCCTTCTAGACCATATGAACTCCTTTCTGTCAGCCTCTGGTCCCTAGAAACATTCTCTACCAGGGACCCCACACCCACAACTGCCTAGGACAACAGTAACCAAGAAATGGAAAACTCAGCCGACAAAGACAGGAACAGAGACCGATACCAAGAAATGTCTCAAACATTATAACTCCAGTTATCTAGATGCAAGGTTACTGGATCTCTAACTGTAAAAAAAAATAACAAAAAAAACCCACACACATAAACAGCCAAGACAATATGTCTCCTCTGGAAGCCAATAACTCTCTTATAATAGACCCTGAGAAGTGCTTTATAGCTGAAGCAAAAAGACAAGGACTTCAAAATAGCAATTATGATTATGTTCAAAGACCTTAAAGAGGATATGAATAAATCCCTTAATGAAGTCTGTTAATCATGTGGATTGCTTCATGCTACTGAACTGACATCTCTTCATACATTAAGAATTGGAAAGTGTCCTATGCCTGAGTTTCCAAGCTGCAGTTTTGTACTTTGTTTTCATACTACAGGAGCTCTTCAAAAGAGACATCGAGCATCACAAATGCCAGGTTCTAGGTCCTGAGTACCCTTGGCTTTGTTTGTATGATGAACTGAGAGCATTTCTATCCTTGAAGCCTTTAATGTCCATTTCTTCTTCTAGAGACTTATCTCAAAACATTGATGGCAATCCTAGATTTTCTGATAATATGACACCTCTAAAGACATGATAGGGGTCTCTTTTCCCCAGAGGAATCTTAATCCCATGTACCAACTCACACAGCAAAGCACAGTTAACACTCACTCGCTATGTGTTAACTGGTACCATTGTAGTACAAGACTGGGTGAGCCAGAACCCAAAATGGTTTTTGCAAAAGAGCTAGACCCTGGATTGTCTTTATTGGGTAGACTAATTAGTCTGCTTTGCACCAGGAGTTTTGCTTTCAGATAAACCCATGGATGGTACTTGTTTGTTATATAAAGGAGAGGCTTGTGGAAGAAAATGAGGAACATTTGATAGCCTAACACAGGAAGTCCCCTCCTGTCCTTGTAACACCCTTCACATGCACTGGCTTAGGTAATCCCCACGCAGTTTCTATGGCAAACAGAATTCTTGTCTCCTTTTCTGAGATTGGGAAACTGATACTAGCTTTTAAACATGGGCCACGTTGAAGACCCAACACGAAACAATGTCAAATTAAAATGATGAGGATCTGTTGTATGACACAGCCCTGCCTGATGCTAGGCACTTACACCATATGCATGCAGTAGCCTGGGAAGATAGCCAAAGGCAAAGAAGGCAGAGGTCGGTTCATCCTGTCTCTGTGTCACCATGGTCCTTCACTGTGCCTCTGCAGACAAAATTTATTTTTCATGCTCCCTTGGCAGCAACATACAGAATTTAAAGTAGAGAAGGCTCAGTCTCACCAAATCATATTTGACTACAGACATATTGCAAGTTCCCATTCTCAGCAAGCATTTTGTGAGAATTAGTAGGCTGAGAATGTATAAATGTTTATTCCTTTGGTCAGTCTCTGCTCTGTTTAGGCTCTCTCCTTTTGACCTTTTGCAAAACCATTTCTCTCAAATGTGTCCCCAAGGGGGAAAATACTGTTTGGAACCTGCTGTTAGTTTTGTTACATGATTCTGTTAGCAGAGGATCTCACGTGGCACCAAAGATAAAGGAAGATCCAGTGGGTCTGTAAGGACGCTGTTCTTAATGGTCAAACATCCGCCTATATTTTTGTAGAATGTCAGGATTTACATAAGCAAAATATTCTTAGCTCAAATCCATTTGTATCCCATTTCTTAGCATTGCCACAGTGAAATTTACCTTAAACTACTTTGCCATTGACAGGGCAATGCAAGTGTATGTCTTGTATTTAAGGCATACTCTGGGGCAGCTGACTGCCCTAATAGGAACTCTCATTTCTTGGATGGTCTGCTAGCCTGCTATCATTACATGAGAAAGGTCACACTTCAAAGAACCTTCTATAGTATCCAATCTATGTTAGTGTCTGATCTGACCTAATGTTACTACACAGCAAAATGAATGTCAGAAACAAATTCAATATTTGAAGCTAGTTTAATGATGCTTTCCCTAAAGTCCACATAGGAATCCTAGCAAATTCCATGGCACCTTCTCTCAGAAAAACCATTTCAAATTTGATCCCCAAGGGCCCTCCAGGTCCTGGCCCTGGATTTCCTGATGCTGGTTTCCTGATGCTTACTTACAAAAAGGTAGCTAGATCCTTTCTAAAATACTCTCCAGCTAGCCTCAAGAGAACCATTCAAATAAGCTCCAGCCAGCCACTAAAAATGACAGAGGGGTGTGTGGAACAATCTACAACAGCCATATATCCTGATATGAACTCTCATATCTTGGATGGTCAGCTAGCCTGCTATCATTATACCAGAAAGCCTACACCATGCACAGTTTTATGCCCACTTAGAATGGTCTAAGTATGTGGTAGAATATCATCTGAGAAGACCTCTGTAACTTCTGTGATACAGCCACCTCCCAGTTGTGTACACTACTGGAAAATTTGTTTGAAAGAATTCAGAGTTCTGAGAGTGTCCTATTGTACAGTAGGTAGGTTGATTAGAAAGCTACAAGACTTTTGACTGTTTTCATGATAAGAAAATGGTTCATGTTTGAAGACAGTGATTTTATCTGGCTTTAAGTGCCATGCAATGTATTAGCGAATCATTGAGAAAACATATTCTTATGTATCAGCTAAAAATAAATTGAAATAACCTTTGGTTGGATTTGGAAGCCCTGGCAACGGAGGGACTCATACCTGGTACTGTAGGTCTGACTAACAACCTAATTCTTGGGGGGTCATAGGCCCAGGATATTACTGATAGTTAACTCACCTGTCATAGCAGCAAACTGATTTACACATATCTGCTTATATCCATAGAGAAACCCTCTCAGCCTTAATAAAAGAAACCTCTCCTTACAGTAAGAGACTGTGAATGCCAGGGCAAAAGACTGTGAGTGTCAGGGCTCAGAGCCATGCAGAATGCAGAAAATAAGCAATGATCATGGGCTCAGCCTTAAACAAAGAATTTATACCACCTGCTCTAAGGCTCAGAGTACACTGCAGGAGAGAGAGGGTGCAGTATGTTAGAGCCCAGATACAGGGTGGAGGCTATGGAAGCTAGTCTGGAAACTACACAACTACCACAACCAGGAACTCATCACAGCTGTGTTTACCTGCACGAGCCCACAAGACAGGCCCTGGAAACAAGCAGTCATGTAAGGCAGAGTAGCTCACTGGGCCTTACCCCATACAGCTGAACTACTGACTACTGGTGGATTCTGGGAGAGTGGAATCATAGTTTTAGTACTGGCTAGTTTTATATCAACCCCACACAAGCTAAGGTCGTCTGAGAGGAGGGAACCTCAATTGATGCCTCTATAAGACTGGGCTGTGGTCAAGCCTGTAAGGCATTTTTTTTAACTTGTGATTGATGTGGAAGGGCTCATCCCACTGTGGGTGGGGCCATCCCCTGGGCTGGTGGTGCTGGGTGCTGTAAGAAAGCAGGCTAAGCAAGCCAGTAACTGGCATTCCTCCGTGGGTTCTGCATTAGCTCCTGCCTCCAGGTTCCAGCCAAACTTGAGTTCCTGCCTTGACTTCCTTCAATAACAAGATATGTGAGCTAAGTAAATGTTTTCCTCCCCAACTTGCTTTGTTTACGGTGTTTCATCACAGCAATAGTAATCACAACTAAGACATGGCTGCTGAGCACAATAGGCTCCAGGCGATCATTCCATACCCACGGTCGCACAGATAACCCAGGATAAACTCACTAGGTCATAAAACAAAACAAACAAACATAAATATATGAGATTGACTTGTGGGGAGGAGATGGTCAGACAGGGGTGGTAGGGAGGTGGGGGAGTAAAATAAAGTAGTCAGTGTGCATTATCTATGTATGTAAAGTTTTCAAAGAAAAATTTAATTGATAAAAAACATTGAGGAGCACCTAAGGCAGGAAAACTGTCCATGTGTAGTGAAACTCTTTATGCTTGGTGATTTCCACTCAGTATCTACTAATAAATGCTAGAAACGGAAGTCAACTTTAACAGCATCCATTTGCCTCTAAGTAAAACTGGGAAATACATTTTCACAGTCTAAGATGCCGGGTATAGTGTGCTCCCTGCTGGTGCTGCTGCCCTCCCAGGAGAGCCTTATTACCTCACACAGCATACAGCTTACTACAACTCCCCAATTGTCTTTCTCTTTTTCATGTGTATGTGCACATGTGGGCATATGTGAGAGTGAACATGCATGTTGAGGCCTAAGGTTGATATTAGGAGTCCTAGTTCTTTCTCTACCTTATGTATTGAGTTAGGATCCTTAACTTGAACCCAGAGTTCACCACCATGGCAAGCCTAGCCATCTGGCTGACTCTTGGGATCCTGTCTCCACATTTCAAGTGCTAGAAACGAAGGTGAGCTTTCAAAGTCACCCATCATTTTCACAAGTTCTGGGCATCTGAACTCCAGTCGTCAAGATAGCTGCCCTGTTGAAACTGTACTTTTTAATTATTAAACACTTATTTACTAATAACTATATTCACTTATAACAAATACACTTACTTAACTAATATTCCTATAAATTCCTACAACCCCTAAGACCTACCCACTAAACCTATTGATAACTATTGCAACTATTTTCATAACCTTTTAGAAGGGTACAGTCTCTGGGGCAGGTCCTCAGTCGTCAGGAACACAGTCTCTGGGGTAGACCCTTTAATGCACTTAGCAGTCTTTCTTCTGGGATATCTCAGACATAGATCCGTCAGGGTAAATTGGCTATGACGGTTTCACCTTAAATAAGGCTTGAGGCTTTCTTCTCTCGGGGAGACCTCAGCCGTCTGTAGGCCAACTTATTTCCTTCGTATCAGCAACTGCCGTTCTGCCTCAGTCTTTAAAGCCAGCCATAGTTCCTTTCAGGCCACTGTTCAGACAGGTCAAACCCCTCTAGGCAAAAGCTGACCCACAGGGTTTAGTCCTTGGCCTTTTGCTGTCTTGCTGACGCTTTCTCTGCTCACCAGCATCTTTCTGCCTCAGGGAGATCTGGCCATCAGTCCACCAGCACTTTCTCCATCAGAGGATACAAACTACTTGTCCTTTTTAGCGTGAGGACTCTCTAGCATGGAGCCCCTAGCACACCCTCTCCGTGGCTCATCCACTTGTCCTTAAATAGGATCGCTCCTTGTTCCACCGGCTTCAGCTTAATTTGGGCTCTGCTCACTTAGCAGCTGAAAACAATGTCAGGTCATAAAGTCTTTCCTTGCTTCACCTGGCTTCAACCTTGTTTTTCAGTCCAAAGAGATGCCCTTGTTTCACGTGACTTCATCCATAAGCTGATAAGCAAATTGCTCACAGCCAAGTTGATCTTCATGCCCAGGATTAAGAGACTGTATCAGAAACCTAGATATTTACTAAATCTAATTTATATCAATCTAACTCCCTACAGCCCTGTAACAAGCACTTTAATGACTTAGCCATCTCTGCATCCCCCAACGTCTTTTGTCTTTCTTCCATATTTCTGCCATAGTATTTCACAAGGATAGCACATCACTTCCTAGTCAGAAGCCTGCAATAGCTCACTCTGACCATTCAATAACAGAATAAAGTAGAAGTCCTTCAATTCAAAGATATTTGAAATCTAATACCTGTTTACTTCCTTCTCCTAGTTCTCCAAGAGTTACCACACACTAACTAGTCATTTACAAACTATCTGCCTTTGCTCTTGGGGATCCATCTCTAAGGAACACACACCTTTCCTTACCTATTTTTCAAAGATTTATATTGTATCATATTCTCCAAGAATCTTTCCTGTTCCTCCAACACATAAATAATCCTTCCCACTTTTATTGCTCCACATGGCTAAGTTTAATGACTATCATAATTGGGTATTTATCCTGTGTACCCTAGAAAATTAAGCTTAGATGGAATGAATCATTTGCAATTTATATTCCCTATAGGACAAAAATTGTGTGTATTCAATGGGTACCTTTGAACTACACACTATACATTTGTATTTGATTTTAATTAGTGGCTTCTTGGCTGCCTATTTAAAATAAATGGCATTTGGGGGTTGGGGATATAGCTCAATCGATAGACCACTTGTCTGAAATGTGCAACTGGTTTTGATCCTCAGAATGGTATATGTTGGATATGGAGGCACATTCCTGTAATCCTTGTAACTGTGGAGGTAGAGGCAGGGTTCAGAAGTTCAAGTTGTCTCTATTATACAGAGAATTGGAGACCAGCCTAGGATATAGGAGTTGTTGTTTAAAAATGAGGCAGAGGCTAGAAGAAAAGAAAAGATATATCTTTCAAATTTAAGTAAATATAAGTATCATAGTAGTAGTGTCTAATATGAATATCACAATAGTGTATTGTGTTACTTTTCCTGGAGAGATGCAGATAAACATCTACTCATCCTCATGAGCAACAAAGACAGGCCAAAGTGATGTTTTTACCAAAGTCTACCTTGAATGACCAGTGAGTTTGGGAAAATAGCTTTTAGGAATATGGTGAGAGATTACTTACAGGAGCACAGATAACTCAAGGCAGCATCCTCACTGAAAAGTGGACCCCAGTCTCAGTGACAATTCACAAAAGTTAAATCCTTAGAGCTCCCTGAAGTGTTTGCAGTCAGCTTAGCAGATCAGAAAGGCTCCTTTCCTCAACAGTTGTTATTGCTTGTATAACACCAGAGGGGACTTGTAAATCTTGTTAGTTTTAGGAACTTCCTGAGATGTATAAGATGCTTACTCCTTGTGTTAAGAAGGCTTCTTCAGGAAGTTTGGAGAAAATTGCCACACACCTCTTCCTCTGGGTCTTACAGCCTATCTACCACCTCTTCAATAATGTTTCCTGAACCTTAGAGGGATAATAGTGTTTTTTTAGTTTTTACTAAAATATATAAAATATAAAAATAATAGTGTTTTTACATTATATCACTAGCCAGTTGTTTTTAAAAGTTGATTTATTATGAGTCCTTACAGTACAACAGATAGGAAAAAGTAAGTTTCCCTTCATGACCAAGTAAGGCCAGCAGCAACAGTCCATCTATGGATGTAAGCACAAATATTTGGAAATCAGTTTTAGTCACATCACATTCATATACCTTCCAAAGCCACTGTATTTTGCCCCAGTTTACAGTGGCAGATATGAGTTCCATCATGTGGTATGGGCCTTAAATCCAACTGGAAATCAGTTGGTTATATCCATAAGAGTTACAGTGCAATTTATTCCATTAATGGGTGCATCTTTCCTGGCAAAAGGGTGCTATAGAATGCATGGTCCATATCATAGCAAAACTATGATAATTCTCCAGCAGCCTGCATGGCACCTTCTGGCCCTATGGAATCCAGCTAGCAAGAAGGAAGCTTCCAATTCTGCCCCAGCTTGATTTCTCCATTCCCTGCAACAAAGTATGTGGTACTTACTGTCTGCAACAGGACGATGGCATGTCTAATTCTAGCATGCAGCTGACAACAGTGACAACCTTCACGGTTTCTGGGGTCCCAGGAACCTTCCTGGCTAAAAACTCACAAAAGAGTATCCCACGCATGGCACCACAGTTTTCTCTTAGCAATGTTATTGTTTCGAGGAGTGCCTTTTGTCTTTTCCTGCTCACACAAGGTGCCTTCATTGAGACTCCTTACGAACTACCTTTACTGATCTTCCAGATGCTTTTACAAATCTGAAAGACATACAAAGGTTAGAATTAATAGTAAAATGTTTCTGCAGGGGGTAGAAGGGTTCTCTGAAGGGTCTACCTCCTTCCATTCCATATAGGTGCCAGGAATATTTTTTTCAATTTAACTTTGTTTTGATTCTTTGTGATTTTCACATCATGTACCCCAATCTTAATCATCTGCCCCTCCCCTCATATCCACCCTCTACCCTTGCAACCTTTTCCCCAAAAGAAAAAAAAAATCTTATTGTGGAAGCTGAACTATATTACAGTGCATCCCACAGTATACCCCTTTGTCCACACTTCTTTATTTGTGAATGTTCATTGCTTTGGGTCATCGCTCTGGTTTGAGGCACCTGGCTTCTGCTGCACTCTCAATACTGGATGCTCACTGGGACTCCTCTTGGATATTGTGTTGTTGCCCTGTGTCATGGAGACCCTGCAGCTTTGGATCTGCAGGACTGGTTCCTTCATGTGCTCCAGCAGTTCACTGATGGGGTGGATGTTGGGGTGGGCCAACTCAAAGCCCTGGATCTGCAAATGAACAGTAGATGAGCTGGTCAGCCTGCCAGCTCTCCCACACCCACACCAGGACGAGTTCTCCAGTACTACTCTGGCTAGCTTGTCCAATGCTGTAGCCATCAAGGGGTAGGTCCAGCTTTCTGGCTCTCATGCCCCAGAGGGCTGGCTCACCCATGCCAGCAGGGCCAGCTCTCCCACTCTCATGACCTCGGGCCACCTCTCCCACTTGTGGTGAGGGACAAGGAGGGCATCTGTCCCTTACCCACCCCACCCCATGGCATACAAACTGTGGGGCCAGCTCTTCCACGCTCATGCTCTTGTGTCCGACTCAGCTGTGTCCCTTGCCACCATGGTCAGCTCTACCGTGCTGCCTAGGCCAGGTGCAGGGGCCACTCTCCTGGGTGCTGAAGCCAGTAAGGGGCACCAGTTGGTTTTGAATGGACAACGGGATATTAAACAAATATTAACAAGATCCAATATAGTATGACAATATTCATTATTTCTGTTAAGTGTTCAGTCATAAAGAGTATTGTTGGCTACAGCTGCATGGATGGAAAACATCGCCAACCCTCCACAAACCACAGATGTATTCTGTGAGCCACCATGCAGCCTCCTTTACCCTGAGGAGACTGCTACGGCTGCAGGACCACTGTGTATCTTTCCACCCTTGTTGATGTTCTCAGTAGGGTTTACTGCTCAGCCTGGCTTAGGACTACCAGCAGCATCTTAGCCTGCCACGCCTGCTCCAATTTTCCTTTCCATTGGATTCACCAGGTTGCCAAAAGAATCCTGGGATCAGTGAACAATCTCTACCCTCAATATACCTTTTATTTTATGGTAGTGGAAAACTGTATCCTGAATAATCTGGGGAAGTGATGCCTGCCAACCCCTGAATTAAGACTTATCTTCTGCAAACTGTTGCTCATGCTTCAAATCCTTCCAAAAGCTAACTAGTCACACAATGTATGGTTCTCTGTTAAATTTTCCTGTAGGAACTCCAGCTCGATACAATTCTTTCCTGTTTGCTTGCTTTTTGAAGGGCTGTTTGCTGGTTTCTGTTCTCATCCTTTCTGACTACTTTTGCATTTCAAAAGCCCCAGTTACACACACACACACACACACACACACACACACACACAGTGTGTCAAGGTCACTCAAGGTCACTCTGACCCCAGCCGGCCAAAGCTTCTTTACTGCACAAAGAAACATAATCCTCCTCAGAGCTCAGCAAAACCACTGAAGCTTCCCACCAGGACCAGAGCCCTGTGGAATCAGCTCCTTACTATCCTATCCCACGGACACATTTCTGTCTGGCCTAGTGTGCTGGGTGTAATCACAGCATCCCTCATCCTTAATTCCACGATAAACCAGAAAACCCTTTGTGTTTCTGTTATCTTCCAGGCTTCTGTTCCCATGGGGACCTCAGAGGCCAACATACACAGTCCACATAAGCCAGTCTGTCTGAGACTGGTCTCCCTTGTATTTCCTAAGGTGATGCAGTCTGTGTCTCAAGGAGAGATGGGTAGTTACACTACTCAGCCTCCCTGCTTCACACCAGTCACACTGATCCAGCTTTGTTTAAACATTGTCTTCCCCACAGCCACTTCCATTGCAAGAAGTTCATTTGCTGATCAGTATAACTTGGTTTAACTGGGTGGCCATTTTTAGGGTTTCCATTTGTGTGCTGAATTATGGATTTTCCTTTTCCTTGTATTAGAGGTCAGACCTGTGGGAAAAGTCATTCAGGGAGCTCCAGGGAAGCAACTTTCATGAGGATAGCATACACTTTTCATTGAGGAGTTTGCCTTTGAGTCATACATGCATCTGTAAGCTCATCCATATTCTTGTAAGCATCCCCAGTGCATGCTCTGGTTCACCACTTGGACTTTGATAGCATTGTTGCCTTGGTCTACCATCATCCTGTCTGTGTGAGTAGATGTTTGTTCACTTTTTCCCAGAGAAAGTCACACAGCACAACGGGCACCTGATTGGAGACCAACAGAGTCAAAGATGAGTTGTGTAAAAGTGGTTGTATGGCTCCTGGAGTGGGTATGAGCCAAGCCACTGAGGCTGATCCAGATGAGGGTAGAGCTGCGCAGAAGAAAGCCTGTTATACTACCTTTCTGCATGTGGTGTGTGATGCTGTCTCCTTGCTGTGGTTGTGGTTGCTTGCTCTCTGAAATATGGTAGGATATGCAACAAAGCTCAAGCTATTTGAGTAGAGAAATTTTGGAATTCCCAGCATGGCCATCTTCTGCTAGTTAGTATCAGAACATGCCTCCTTGGAGATCAGGCTCTGCCTCAGGAGTGAGGCGCTGACATACTCATATTAGAGTTTGCCAGATTATAGAATGCCTTGCAGTCTTTAAAAGTAATGTGCATGCGTCTGTAACATGAGAAGACTGTTGTGTCACTTGCATGGCTTTTGTTGTAGAAAACAAGACATGAAAGTGAGACTTAAGTGTCTTCCCAGAAAGAACTTGCTTCAGTAAGGGAGTAATTAAAACGAAAAACAAAACAAAACAAGACAACTCCAAAAAACAAAACAAACAAACAACACAACAACAACAAAACAAAACCATGTGACCTCTGCAATAACATCTGATTTAGAAAGAAACAGAGAAATAAGAGGAGGTGAGATGGTGTTGCTAGCTGGCTGTTTGCTAGAGCTGGCAGGGTACAAAGGAAAGAGATCAGTTCTTACTGTTTATGTAACTTTGGGATGGGGGTGGGGTCTGATGAATCTTCTCAACTTTAGGAACTTCCTGACACTTATGAGTTGTTTACCTTCTGAGACATAATGAGTGTCCCTTCAAGGTGGAGTTTATCAAGTGAGAGGAAATGATTGCATAGCACAGCTGCAAAAGAACAAGAAGGAGTTATATTCACAAATTATATACCCCAACCTGAAAATCATGAACCAACAATTGAGGATGTGGAAGTTAGAACACACAGCTCAGGGAATAATGAAGCAAAAGATTCCAACACCACACAATCTACAAATCAGCAGCAAAGGAGAAACAAGAAAATACTATTAGGAACAATAGAAGAAGAACTTTCAGACCCTGGGAAAGGAAGCCTACAGAGCTGGTAGGCAGAGCATGATCACCTTTTCTTTGGATTTTATGTCCACAGATCATAATTCACCAAAATTAGTATCTTCGAGTTTCATCAACATGAAACCATCTGTACATTTATTTGTTTGAATTACTCACAGAGAGTATCTGCAAGATTTCCTCAGAGTGTTGATTGTTCCTGTTTTACACACAAAATTCTAGAAGCTGTGTAACAGAACTTAATATGTGGCTTGGAGTCTGGAGGTTGGGAGATATTGAGGATAGGCAGAAAGACCTATAATAGACCTTAATAGACCTTCGTCTCTGTAGGCTGTATTAATGCAACCAACTAGAGGTACCACCTACTGTCAGTAATTCAAGAAGTTAAAGTCAACTGAATTACAATGAACAAACAACTGTTGATCATTGTTAAACCTGGTTGCCTGTACAAATAAAGAGCTTGGAAGTAATCACTCTTACCTTAAAACAAAGAGGGGGTGAACACATTGAAAACCTGCAACTGATCTTGAACTCATCAGAAAATAGAGGTCAGGGGTAAACTCCCACCCCAAATTTGGAAAGACAGATGGACATAGAGTTAAGGATAAGTACAGAAGACCCCAGTGGAAGTACCTGTATCTGGAACAGTATATGCAAGAGCCCCAAAGTGGCAGAGATACCTAAAGGATAATTTTAATGAATTCCTGGATGCTTAGTATGAATTGCCAAGTGACCCATCTCTAGATGCTTCCACATTTCCTCAAGATTTACATCCAATAGTTCTTCAGCCCTCACGGTGAACAGGTGAACAGCGAAGGGAGCAAAGCAATCCACTCCTATTTCTGGTGGCAGGAGGTAAAAAAGAAATTAGAGTCAAAAAAAAAAAAAAAAGACCATTCTTCACAACACAAGTTTGATTTCTCAGACACCTTTGCTGGATCCTTATCTGTCCCAAGAGGAAGGCAGCCATCCCATTCTGTTTATATGTAGCCTTCCTAATCCACAAGCACAGCTAAAGAAATATTTGGGAGAGTTACAGTCCCACAGGCCTACTAAAAGAATAAGGATTTAGGGTTGGAGAGGTGGCTCAGCAGTTAAGAACACTTGTTGCTCTTCCTGAGTAGCTATATTCATGGAAGCTCCCCCATCAGTTCCAGCAGACCCAACACCTTCTGATGCACATACAAACACACAGGCAAACATACTAATCTGTAGATAAAATAAAACAAATATCGAAAAGTAATTGTTTTAAAAGGCCAAGTTCTCACCATAAAATTATAGGCTGCTTCTCTGATCTAGTACTTTTCCACCATCTCAATAGGTCCCAGCATAATACAGAGGATTATATATAAAATAGCTACAAGACAAAGGTTCCATAGAAGGAGTTCTTTGGGAAACTCCCAAACAACTAGGTATACATAAATAAGACTGAAAGAAACCAAAGCCTACAACAGCACCCACAGCTGTGATTAACATTAAACAAAGCTCAACACTCAGCAAGAAAAGCACAAAACTTTACTTTAAATGCCCATTTTCCTCCCTTTCTATTATGGCATACATGTCTGCAATTGACAAAACACTATACGGCATATTAAAAGACAGCAATAAAACAGCATAAGGAGACAAAGAAAGAAAAATAATCAGACATACCAATTTTAGAATTAGTATAGAGGGAATTTAAGCAATATGATTAGTGATTAGTGTGTTAACATCGCTAATGGGAAATAGAAAAGTGGATGGGTTCTGTAAGCCTGAAAGTGAGACAGGTTAATAAAAAGTAAACAGTAAATGGAATTGAAGAAATCACAACTGATGTGAAGGATACCTGGTCATCAAGATGGGTATGGCACTTTCCACCAAGCCTGGGACCCAGAAGATGGAAATATAAAACTGACTCCTACACGTTGTTCTTTGACCTACACTTGTGCGCATGTGGCACGTGCACCTACACTCACACACCATCACTACCAACAACAATAAACAAATAAATATTAAAAATAAACAAATGAAAATGTCTTTGTTGAACACGGACAAAGAAAAGCTTAATGGACTGGAAGATCAGGTAAAAACTGGAATACTAGGAGAAAAAAGAGTGAGCATGAAGTAAAGTAAATGAATAAACCATTGAAAAATAACAGTGGGCCATTTAAGTTGAAGCATTTGTATATTTGCAGTATAAAAAGAAGGACAGAATTGAAAATAAGGAACACTGAAATTAATAACTTCTGAGATTTTCACAATTGATTAAACACACTGTACCCATCCTGGCAGGATCGGAGATATTCTAAAGAGATACACCTCATCCCTCACTTGAACTATCCGACTGCTGAGACAATGGGTCCAAAGAAAATGGAATTCCTCTAGGAATTTCACACAGGTAGAAGGGAAAGTTTGAAATCCTGGTACCAGCAAGAGAGAAAACATGTCTCCTAGAAATTAGAAAGAGATTTTTATAGTGATGACAACTTGAAGGGCAGATCTGGAGCCAGGAGCCCATACAATGATTGCCAGTAACTAGTGGAACAGCATTTTGACCAAGACCGCTAACTTACACATACTTCTTATACTCTTTTTAATCCTAAACTGCATGTTAGGACCCCAAAAATAGACCAAATTGGAGGGTTGAGTGGTGTCACTGGACACTATTTGTTCCCCTTCCCACTGTTCCTTTTTTCTGCTTTTCACATTGTCTTGTCTCTAAAAGTGAGAGAGGTGGCCAAGCCTGGGTTCTTGCAGCTGCCAGGGTCTAATCTCTGATCTTAAAATCTCAGGTAACAATGCTAAACCAGGAATAAAGAAACACTTAGGAGTTTATCAAGCAGGATAAATACCAACTTATAAACTCTTATAATTAATTAATACAATGTATTAATTAATTATACATTAATCAATGTAGCCACATTATATTTAAACTACATAAACTAAAATAAAATGAAGAAACCAGGGAAAAAGTCCTAGGAGCTAGACCTATGGAGGAATAAGGATGACAATTATATATCCTGCTTTGCAGAAAACAGACAGGTAAGAAGAAACTAGAGCAAGAATTTTAAAATACTTCAGTACAACTCAATGACCTGGGGTTTTATATCCAGCAATTTTTCTTTCTACATTAAAAAAGAAAGAAAGAAGATAAAGATTCCCTTTAACACAATATAAAGGCATTCATTGGCAGTAGAGCATCCCTAGGAGAAATGTTAGAAGTTTTTCAGATAAGAAAAATTGTATGGGGCAGGATTCTGATCTCTCTAAAGAAAAGAGCTAGTGTCACTGAAGGAATAGAGTAAGGAAAATCTTTTCAAAGTCTCAAAATAAATACATTTAATAATCTTAAAGAAGGAAAATTGGATTCTATCAAATGTTCTATTAAACCAGGCAGAGAAAGAAAACAAAAAGAGGGTAAGATATTTTTAAAGGAACAAGTACAAAATGGTTAGAAGATGGTAGATATTAAGTGAATGATAGCACTATACTAGTCTGCTCAACTACCATCATAAAACCACAAAGAGTAGGCAGCTTAAACATCTGCAATTAGCCTTCTCATAATTCTGAGGAATGTAAGTCCAAGATCAAGGTTCTAACAGGCTGTTTCTGGTGAGGGGTTCTCCCTGGCTTACCTCAGACAGTGCTTCTAAAGTCTGTGTTGAGCAACTGTGCATTCAGTGTGGATGGATGACAAAGTGAGGCAAGGAGACATGTGGTGATGAGTTAGTAGACATATATACATATACACACACACATGTGTGTGTGAGTGTTTGTCTACTACTAGCACATATGTGTGTATTTGAATATATATGAATTATACATATATAAAGTTTAATAGTATATATACATATTCATGAAAGAAATATTAAAATGGAACCAAATGCAAAAGGCAGAATTATTAGTTCCTCTTCTCATTGCTATGGTCAAATATGCAACAAGAAGCACTTTAAGGCAGAAGAGTCGATTTTGTGTCATGGTTTGAGGGTAAAGATTTGATGGGAAGGCAGAAGCAACTTGTGGATGTGGCAATAGGAACAAGAAGCTGCTTCTCACATGCTAGAGATGTGAAACAGAGAGGAATGTAGGGTTGTGGACAGTTTTCCCCTTTCCCTCTGTATTCAGTTCAGGACCCCATTTGGTAGGATGCCATTGCCCACATTCAGAGAGAGTTTCTTATTTTTAGTTGGTCCTCTCTAGCAGAGCCCACAGAGATACAGTCAAAGGTGTGCCTTCTGAATTCCCTGCATGTTTCTTTAATTAATCATGTTGACAATTAAATTCAATGATCACATATCATCAACAAACCCCTGGAGCTCCAAATGTCATCTTTTCAACAAATGTACCAACAGTGCACATTGGGAAAAGACAGCATCTTTAACAAGTGGTGCTGGGGAAACTGGATATCCACAAATGGAGAGGAGAAATGCAATTCCTGCCAATTGCTCTCTGGAGAAAGCAAAACAGAGCAAGAGCTTAGTTAAGGCAAGACATGAAAATCTGAAACTACTAGAGGAAAAAGGAAAAAAAAAACCTTTGAAGATATAGGCATAAGCAATGAGTCCAGTGGTTCAGATTACAAGAACCAACTGGATTAAGATAAATTAAAAGGCTTATGAACAGAAAAGAACCTAAGTAAATAAAGAAGCAACACAGAATGGGAGAAAGCTGCTTGACATTCTTAAGAATTATGGAATTTTGGTTTCTTAAAAAAAAAAAAAGAATGTGCTTTTGATTTCATCTCAGGTGTAGGGATATGGGGGTGCTTCAGACTGTCCACAGTTGCTGACTATGATTTGCCTTGTGCTCTAGCAGAGGTGTGGTTTTGCCAGCTGCAGATAATTTCTGCAATTGTGTGACATTTGGAATTCTGGGAACTTTTCAGAGGGTACATGAATGAGAAGAGGGGTCAGTGGTTGTTGGTCCTTTAGGTAAATTGGCTGCAGTTTTTTAGTAGCTGGGGTCAAAGAAGAAAAAAAAGGAAAGAAATTAGACTCAGGGATTTCCTTAATTCCTCTCTCCCCTTTATCCATCCTTACACTTTATCCATCCTGGCACTGGTGGGAAACTTAGTTCTAACTATCTCTTCAGAATTGGACAAGACATCACCATCGTGAATCAGAGTTGTGGTGGTTACTTGCTAGACTCTCATGGGATCCCACCTATTAGCCTTCCCTCATGGGAGGAATGATGAAGCTCATGAGCCTCACAAGCCTTCATAGGATCCTCAGGAGACTCCTTCCACCCCAAGGATTACTTAAAAGGTAAACAGACCTAACTAGAGTAGCTTTTTTTGGGGGGGTGTGGTACCTGTCAGCTGTCAGTGCACTTCCCAAGGAATTTCACAGTGATGTAGCTGTATACTCGTCAGGTTCTCTAGAGGAACAGGAATGTCTAGCAACAGAAGGTCCAAGAATCCAGCAGTTGCTCAGTCACAAGGTTGGATACATCAGCTTGTCTACAGTAGATACCAGAATCCTGAAGAAGTAGCTCAAATGCTAGTGAAGGAATGGACATGTTAGGGACAGTGAGAGCAAGCAGGCAAAGAGGGCAAGCTTCCTTCTTAAGGGTCCTTTAAATAGGCCACCAGTGGAAGCTGTGGTCAAGATTAATGGTGGATCTTCCCACTTCAAATGATTTAATTAAGAAACCAATCTCTCAGAGGTACACAACTGCTTGAGTTTTAGTTAATTACAGAGGATGTCAAATTGATACAAAGAATAGCCATTACAAGCTGCCGATAGATTCTGCATGCTCCTGTAAGTAATCTGAATAAAGTAACAGATTCAGCAAACCAGATTTGGCATCTTTTTTTTGGTTTGTGATATCATCTCTATATGGATTAAATAGCAGATTATTTACATCTGCCCAGGAAAAGTCATAGAAGTCACTAGGGAAATCAGGCTAATCTTAGAACTACTGCACTGTCCAACTACTCAATCCCTTTGCATATAGCCAAAGGAACCAAAGTCATATATGATAAAAATATTTGCTTACTCATGCTTGTGACATTATTATTCACATTATCTATATATCTTTATAGAGGCTGAATGGCTAAAAAATGTGGCATGCATACACAACAAAGTATTAGTCAGTCATTAAGAAGACTTAAATTATGTTGCATGCAGGGATGTGCATAATATGGAAGACCCAGTAAGCACCACGTTTCGTCTCAGTTATGTATTCCAAATGATAGAAGTGAGAAAAGAAGAAAGGCAGGAAGGAAAAGAAGGAAGTACGGAAAACAGGTGGGAGGGGACAGAAAGTTGGAGGGAGCAAGGAAAAGATAAAGGAAAACTGGCAGGTAAGAAGAAATGATATAAAAATTATTAACAAATTACTATATCTTCATGGATGAAAATATCAGAAAGAAACCAAATATTTTATACTGTTAATATATGCTAACCCAAAAAGTAGAACATATTTTTGTTCTACTAATACACTAGTAGAAAATGAAAAGGGATGGAAGAGCTGGCTTAGTAATTAAGAGCATTGGCTGCTTTTGTAGATGACCTAGGTTTGGATCCTAGAGTCCACATGGTGGCTCACAACCATCCTTAATTCCAGTTCCAGGGGATCTTCTGATCTCTGAGTTATTGAATACATGTGGGTCACTTCCATCCATACAGACAAAACACTCATACTTAAATAAATCTAAGAGACAGAAAGAAAGAATAAGCCATGGACAGGAAGAAAAATATTTGTAAATTACCAGGTGGGTGAAAAACTGGTATGAAAACATGTAAACACATAAAGCACTTCTTCATTGAGCAGTAGCAATTAAGCAACTCAATGAAACAATAAGCAATCTTAACATACATCTAATCAAAGGAGATCTGCAAATTGCAAATGATGCTCACTCATTCAGCTTATGAAACTGATTGAAACAACATTGAGCTAGCAACACTTCCACTTTAGTGACTGAAGTTTAAAAACCTTAGTAAGTTAGCGCTGATCAGAATGGGGCATTAGGATTTATATGTCCTTTCTGCTGAGAATGTTCAGTTGTGAGAACCTGGGGAGGACACTGAGGCTATTTCTTTTTTTTTTAATAATTTATTTTTTATTTCTTCAAGTTACATCTCAATCACAATCCCCTCCCTACTCCCCCCTCCAGTCCCACCCTAACACCCTCCTCCCCCTCAACCCCCCATCCTCTTCCCTTTTTTTTTTTTTAGTTCAAGGAATTTCTTTTTCTCCCCAACAGCTCTCCCTTTCAGTCCAAAAAATGGTTCTTTTTCTTATAACTATAAATACAATACAAAACAACAGAAATAAATAGGCCACAATTATGTGAGTTATATGGCTTAGCATACATTCCCAATGTCCAGTCCATATGTATTTGGCACCAGACTTTAACATTCTACTATCTAATCATCTCCATGAGTTTAAAGTTCTATATCTAACTCAGCTTTCATACTAACTTGTAGCAGAACTTTAAAAATATCTTCTTAGATTCAGAACACCCTCTTGATTCCTAAACAACTCAAAATGTAACTATGAGACTCTAGCTATCTATTCTTCAACTACCTCAGAGACCTGAGAGGTGTTAATATATCTGATTGTATAGGAAGTGCAGGGCCTACAGCTTCCAAAACTAAGAAATGACATACCAGTGGCTGCCTGGACAGTTCGCATTTCCTCTCCATATATTACAGCATCAATCTTCAGCCGTTTGGCCCTGTTTCTCTGACAGACATTGATTGTAGAGCAGGAATTATGAAGGACTTACCTACCCTGTCTTGGCAGAGCTGGGTTGTCGGCTTACCTGCTTCCAAGTTTTGTCCTTTTTGGACAGAAGTCCATCTACAGTTGAAGCAAGGGGTTTTTCTTGTCAAGAGAAAGGCTTAACACAAATTCAGTCATCCTCCACTGGAGATTTTTGGATGCTCATCTTCTACTTGGAGTAGAATAGGGGGTGCTGTCAGGAGCTGACATGTCTCGATATCAAAAAAATATTAAGTTAAGAAAACATCTTTGAATGCCATATTCTGCAGATCTCTTGAGGTTTTTGAAGATGCCCTATCTATCTCTTATATTTAGATAGCAAATATTGCTTGTCTTTTAGCAACTTGATTTCTGAGTAGCTTAGAAAATAACTGTGGGGGGGCCAAGATGGCGGTGACCTACACTGACGCATTTTGAACGCGGGGAAAAAAGAGCCATAAAAAACACAGAGTTGCCGGGCAGTGGTGGCGCACGCCTTTAATCCCAGCACTTGGGAGGCAGAGGCAGGCGGATCTTTGCGAGTTCAAGGCCAGCCTGGTCTACAAAGTGAGTCCAGGACAGCCAGGGCTACACAGAGAAACCTTGTCTCGAAAAACCAAAAAAAAAAACCACACAGTTATTGGGCAATGTGCAAAAACTGGAGGGGCTAGCCCCCCCCCCCGGAACACTCACAACTCCCAAGGGACTGTTAAAAGTCTCAGGGTAAGGCTCTCCCCCCATCTCTCGCAGACACGGAAGCCACTAAACCCGGGATTCGGGAACTCCCATTTGGAGAGGCGCCTGGTAAGATCAACCCCAACTCACAGCAGGCAGAATCAGAGGCCACTTGGCAATTGATCACTAGCCTACTGAGCTCCCCACACCTCAGGAAGAACTTATACCCACTTAAGAATCTTTGCGAGACAGTGGAAGTCTTAGCAAGGAACCAACAGGGAGCTCAGCGGGGGGTCCGCAGCCGCTCGAGATGCAGAGGGCCGAGGTTCTAAGAGAGCGGGAAGCCGTCGCCGGACGGGAGGGGCCGAATCCCCGCGCACTTACGGCAGCACAGCTGGGGAGGGAGCCGGGCGCCGGCAGTGGGAAATCCCCACAAACCCACGGCAGGACAACTGGGGAGTGAGCCCAGCATGGGCGGGGCCAGGGATCCGCGCACCCACGGCAGGACAACTGGAGAGGGAGCCAGGCGCAGGCGGGGCCAGGGATCCACCCACCCACGGCTGAGCTGCTGGGGCGAGAGGCCCACTCAGGCGGCCGGAGGATCCGGGGCTCGGTGCACCCACGGCTGAGCAGCCAGGGAGGGAGACCCGCGGCTGCGCAGACAGGGTGGGAATCAGGCACAGAGGTCAGGCCTGTGGCAAGAAGCCTAGTGAGAAACCAGAAATCAGGGGACCATAGCTGTATTCTGGAAAATCCAGACATATTAGGTGTAGAGCCAGACCCTGTCAGCCTCTGTGATGAAAAACAAAGCCCACAGAATCTGTGCCTGGGCAAACAGGTCCATACCATCAGAACCATTACAGGCTGATAACTCAGAGTGCAACATAGAGAAGTCTGAATTGGGAGCAGTGAAACAATCCCGGTCCATTACTCACAACCTGGGAATACGCTGCACCAGCTCACAGTGCCTCAGGCGATTAAAACCACAGTGACCCTGAAATCCCTCTGTAAGCAACGACAGATAGCCAAGTAACTCGTCCCCTGCACCAAAGCATCCACTGTGGATCCAAGCACAGAAAACGACAAGAACAGACAGCTAAATGCATCCAATGGCCAAAGTTCCAAAAAAAAAAAAATAGAAATCAAGGAAATATAACTCCAACAAAGCAGAATTATCCTAGCTCATCCAATTCGGATGACCTCACAACAACAGAAACACATGAAAACGTTGACAATTCTGCATTATGGAAAGTGATAGAGTCCCTGCAAGAAGAACTTAAATCTATGAAGGAATTCAAAGAAGCCACAATTTTACAAGTCAAAACAAGGAACAACACCATTAAAGAACTCCAAGCCAAGGTGACAGAGCTTGAACAGGAAAAGGACAAAGCAATGAAAGATTTTCATACAAAAGCAAGCAAGCTGGAGAAGGAAATGTACAAAACGAACAAAACCATACAAGACATGAAAATAGAAATAGAAACAATAAAGAAAACACAGTCAGAGTTAAAAGAGGAAGTGGAGAATCAAGGGATGAGAACAGGAACTACGGATGTGAGTATCAAAAATAGGATGCAAGAGATGGAAGACAGGATCTCAGGCATGGAAAATTCGATGGAAGAAATCAGTACAACATCCAAAGAAAATGAGAAGGCTAAAAAATCTCTCACCCACAACATCCAAGAAATCAAGGACTCAATGAAAAGACGGAACCTAAGAATTATAGGTATAGAGGAAAGAGAGGACTCCCGACTCCAAGGTCCAGGAAATATCTTCAACAAAATCATAGAGGAAAACTTCCCAAACCTGAAAAAAGAGATGCCAATAAAAATCCAAGAGGCTTACAGAACACCAAACAGATTAGATCAGAAAAGAAACTCCTCTTGCCACATAATAATTGAAACACCAAATGTACAGAACAAAGAAAGAATATTAAAAGCTGTAAGAGAAAAAGGTCAAGTCACATACAATGGCAGACCCATCAGAATTACACCTGACTTCTCCTCAGAAACTTTAAAAGCTAGAAGGGCCTGGTCAGATATACTACAAGTCCTGAGAGATTATAGGTGCCCAGCCAGACTACTTTACCCAGCAAAACTCTCTATCAACATAGATGGAGAAAACAAGATATTCCATGACAAAATCAAATTTAAACAATATCTACCCACAAACCCATCCCTACAGAAAATCCTAGAAGGAAAATCCCAACCCAGAGAAGAAAACTCCACCCAAGAAAACAAAGGGAATAGAAAACCCCTCTCAGCAACTAAACCAAAAGAGGCACAGGACCACCACCTATACCAAACTAATGGGAAATAACAACCCCAGGTCACTAATATCCATCAACATCAATGGACTCAACTCCCCAATAAAAAGACATAGGTTTACAGAGTGGATCCGCAAGCAAGACCCTTCCTTATGCTGTATACAAGAGACACATCTAACTACGAAAGATAGACACTGCCTCAGAGTAAAGGGATGGGAAAAGGTTTTCCAAGCAAATGGACCCAGGAAGAAAGCTGGAGTAGCCATCCTAATATCAAAAAAAAAAAACAGACTTCCAACTGAAGTTAATGAAGAAAGACAAAGAAGGGCACTATATACTCATTAAAGGGAATATTCATCAAGAGGAAATCTCAATACTGAACATCTATGCCCCAAATACAAAGGCACCTACTTTCGTAAAAGAAACACTTCTAAAACTTAAAGCGCACGTCGATCACAACACATTAGTAGTGGGAGACTTCAACACCCCACTCGCAACAATGGACAGATCATCAAGACTGAAGACAAACAGAAATATTGAGTCTAACAGAGATCATGAAACAAATGGACCTAACAGATATCTACAGAAAGTTTCACCAAAACACGAAGGAATACACCTTTTTCTCAGCACACCATGGAACCTTCTCCAAAATCGACCACATAGTTAGTCACAAGGATAGTCTCAATAGATACAAGAAAATTGAAATAACACTTTGTATCTTATCAGACCACCACGGAATAAAGCTGGTCTTCAACAGCAAAAGAATCAACAGAAAGTCTACACACACATGGAAATTGAACAGCTCCTTACTGGATGACCACTGGGTCAGGGAAGAAATAAAGAAGGAAATCAAAGACTTCTTAAAATCCAACGAAAATGAAGACACAACATACCCAAACCTATGGGATACAATGAAAGCTGTGCTACGAGGAAAGTTCATAGCACTAAGTGCCTTCAAAAAGAAAATTGTGACAACTCATATTAGTGAACTAACAGCTAAGCTGGGTGAATTGGAAAAAAAAAAGAAGCAAACACGCCCAAGAGGAGCAGAAGGCAGGAAATCATCAAACTTAGGGCTGAAATCAACAACTTAGAATCAAAAAGAACTATACAAAGAATCAATGAAACCAAGAGTTGGTTCTTCGAGAAAATCAACAAAATAGACAGACCCCTAGCCAAGTTAACTAAAAGGCAAAGAGAAAGACACAAATCAACAAAATCAGAAATGAAAAGGGAGAAATAACAACTGACATTGAGGAGATCCAGAAAATATTCGGGTCGTACTTTAAAAATCTATACTCCACCAAATTTGAAAACCTAAGCGAAATGGACAATTTCCTCGATAAATTCCACCTACCAAAACTAAATCAAAATCAGATTATCAGCTTAAACAGCCCAATAACACCCAAGGAAATAGAAACAGTCATTAATAATCTCCCAACCAAAAAAAAGCCCAGGGCCAGATGGCTTTAGCACGGAATTATACAGGACCTTCAAAGAGGAACTAACACCATTACTCTTCAAACTCTTCCACCACATAGAAAGAGAAAGAACACTGCCAAACTCATTCTATGAGGCCACTGTCATTCTGGTTCCTAAACCACACAAAGACCTAACAAAGAAAGAGAACTTCAGACCAATCTCCCTCATGAACATAGATGCAAAGATACTAAATAAAATACTAGCAAACCGATTTCAAGAACACATAAAAAAAAATCTTACATCATGATCAAGTAGGCTTCATCCCAGGAATGCAGGGATGGTTCAATATACGAAAGTCTATCAATGTAATTCACCACATAAACAAGATGAAAGAAAAAAACCACATGATAATCTCGCTAGATGCAGAAAAAGCATTTGACAAAATCCAACACCCCTTCATGCTAAAAGTTCTGGAGAGAACGGGCATACAAGGGCCATACCTAGAAATAATAAAGGCAATATACAGCAAGCCAGTAGCCAACATCAAATTAAATGGAGAGAAGCTTGAAGCATTTCCTCTAAACTCAGGGACAAGACAAGGATGTCCACTTTCACCATATCTCTTCAATATAGTACTTGAAGTTCTTGCTAGAGCAATAAGACAACTAAAGGAAATCAAAGGGATAAATGAAGAAGTCAAATTATCCCTATTCGCAGATGATATGTTAGTATACATAAGCGACCCCAAAAACTCCACCAAAGAACTCTTACAGCTGATAAACAACTTCAGCAAGGTGGCTAGATACAAAATTAACTCAAAAAAATCGGAAGCCCTTCTTTTTTTTTTTTTTTTTTGGTTTTTCGAGACTGGGTTTCTCTGTGTAGCCCTGGCTGTCCTGGACTCAATTTGTAGACCTGGCTGGTCTCGAACTCGCAAAGATCCGCCTGCCTCTGCCTCCCAAGTGCTGGGATTAAAGGGGTGCGCCACCACTGCTCGGCTGGAAGCCCTTCTTTATACAACAAACAAGCATACCGAGAAAGAAATAAGGGAAACAATCCCCTTCACAATAGCCACAAACAACATAAAATACCTGGGGGTAACTCTAACCAAGCAAGTAAAGGACCTATACAACAAGAACTTCAAGCCCCTGAAGAAAGAAATGGAAGAGGCATTTAGAAGATGGAAAGATCTCCCATGCTCATGGAGAGGTAGGATCAACATAATAAAAATGGCTCTTCTACCAAAAGCAATATATAGATTCAATGCAATTCCTATCAAAATACCAACACAATTTTTTATAGACCTGGAAAAAGCTATACTCAACTTCATATGGAACAACAAAAAGCCCAGAATAGCTAAATCAATCCTGTACAATAAAAAAGCATCTGGAGGTATCACCATCCCAGATTTCAAGCTGTACTACAGAGCAATAATAATAAAAACAGCATGGTACTGGTATAGAAACAGACCAGTGGATCAATGGAATCGAATTGAAGACCCAAACATGGACCCACACACCAATGGCCAACTAATCTTTGACAAAGAAGCCAAAACCGCACAATGGAAGAAGGACAGCATCTTCAACAAATGGTGCTGGTCCAACTGGATGTCCATTTGCAAAACAATGAAATTAGACCCATACCTATCACCTTGTACAAAACTTAATTCCAAGTGATCAAGGACCTTAACATAAGGCTGGCCACACTAAAGATACTAGAAGAAAAAGTAGGAGAAACCCTCGAACTCATTGGCACAGGTGACAACTTCCTAAACAGAACACCAACAGCTCAGGACCTGAGATCAACAATCAATAAATGGGACCTCATGAAACTGAAAAGCTTCTGTAAGGCAAAAGACACATTCATTAGAACAAAAAGGCAACCAACAGACTGGGAGAAAATCTTCACCAACCCCACATCTGATAGAGGGCTATTATCTAAAATCTACAAAGAACTCAAGAAACTAAAAGCCAAGAAACCAAATAATCCAATCAAAAAATGGGAGATGGAGCTAAATAGAGAATTCACAAAGGAGGAATCCCTAATGGCCGGGAGTCACCTGAAGAAATGCTCAACATCCTTAATCATCAGAGAAATGCAACTCAAGACCACCCTGAGATTCCATCTCACACCTGTCAGAATGGCTAAGATAAAGAGCTCAAATGACAGCACATGCTGGTGAGGGTGTGGAGAAAGGGGAACCCTACTCCATTGCTGGTGGGAGTGCAGGCTTGTGCAACCACTATGGAGGTCTGTCTGGAGATATCTTAGAAACTTTGGAATAACTTTGCCTCAGGACCCAGCCATACCACTTCTGGGTATACACCCAAAGGACACCTCACGGAGACATAGGGAAGTCTCCTCATCTCTGTTCATAGCAGCCTTATTTGTAATAGCTATAAACTGGAAACAACCCAGATGTCCCTCAACTGAAGAATGGATTAAAAAACTGTGGTACATCTATACAATGGAATATTACTCAGCTATAAGAAACAATGAAATCATTCAATTTGCAACCAAATGGATGGATCTAGAGAAGCTCATCCTGAGTGAGCTAACCCAGACTCAGAAGGATGCACATGGCATCTATTCACTTATAGTAGGATTTTAGCTATATCGTACAGGATATCTGTACTACAACCAACACACCACAAGGAATATGGACATAAACTTTTTTTTCATTTCTTTTTCTTTTTCTTTTTCCTTTTTTTTCTCTTTCTTTTTCCTCTCTTTTTTTTGATATTCTTTGTTTTTGTGGGTTTGTGTGTCTGTTGGTCTTTTTTTTAGGTTTCCCCCCGTAGCAAGGAGACACCTTTCACTGGCAGTACTGCCTCGTAGGCCCCCAATGTATGAAGAGGCTCTCGGCCTTCATATGACTCCTGATCTGTGATGAGAGACTGGTATGCAGGGACACTCCACCCCAGAGGATCAAGACGGAAGGGTCAGGGGGTAGAGCATGGGAGGGTGGGGCTAGGAAGTGGGAAAAGAGGACAATATGTTAAGGATGTAACCTGTAGCAACAAACAAATAAATTTATTAATTAAAAAAAAAGCAGGTAACAACGTTAAATCACTGTAAATAAATTAAAGGATAAAGCCGTTCAACCTGGTTCTATAAACCTCCAAGTGTCGAAAAAACGTAGAGCTAAGGTAAAATACAGGAGAAATGTGGTGTTAACCCATGCCTTTAACTTCAGCAGAGACGGGAGGAGCACCATAGAGTTAGTGGACTTAGAAATTCTAGAGTTACACGGAAAAGAGTGGTGAGGGTACACACCCTTAATCCCATCATTCAAGAAGAGTATACCCTTAACCCCAACACACTAGAGACCGAAACAGGCAGATCTCAGAGCTCAAGGTCAGCCTGATACAAAACAAACTCTAAATAGAGAAAAACTTCGATCCAGGAGTGGTGGAACACATCTTTAATCCCTTCAGATGGGAACCACAGGTCTCGGATCCCAATAATTAGAATGCAGAGACACACACATAGGATTTGGAAGGACCTAAGTTTAAAAGCTACTCACAAAAGGCCCACTCAATACAAGCAAATTGTCCTTCGAGATCTCAAAATATATACACTAAAGCTGGTTTAGCTCCAAAATAACAAACTAATTTCTTCTTTAAACCAGATTGAAAGACAACACTTTATATATTGTTAAAAAACCAAATTTGCTTCAGGAGAAATATTACCTACCCCCTCCCAAAAAAAAAAGAGGGTGATTGTCCCTGAGTGAGGATTAGGGCATGGCTCTGTTCTTATCTTTCCAGGAGAATCAAAGCATCCATTCAAGGAACCCAGGGACAACTGGACAACGGAAACCTCAGCAGAAATCAGAATCAGACACCAAAAGAAGACGAGTGACCCAGATGATTCAGCCTGACAGACTCCCTCGATAGCTGTCTCCATCAAAAGCCTACAACCACAACAACTCAGTATCGCTAAGACCATTCAGCTCTACACAATGCCCCAGCCAGAACCTCAGTAAAGCCTGGAAGTTCAGCTTCTGCCTACAAACTCCTTAGGACATCTAAACAGCTGAGAACAGAAGGACTGAACATAAAAGGATTGTATTAACATTTTTAACCATTTTTCCATTTTGGTTCGGGCCCCAAACAGGTTTACTACGACCCAAATCAGCAGGAAGTCATTTTAAGAGAGCGATGTCCCATACCCAGAGGGTGGGGAGGGTGTTTCTCCGCCCCGCCCCCCCCTTTTTTGGTTATTTGAAGGACAACTGAAAACTCTGTTATTTAGGGGAAGAGATTACAAGTTGTTAAATGGTCCTGTTTAATGGGTTTTGGAGGTTAGACCCAGGGTGTTCCTTCTTTCCCTTTTCTGTATCCTTCTTTATCTCCTATGTAGGAATGCACGGACTTGAGAAAAATTGAGACATAGACATAGCACAGGAAGGACCAAGAAGAAGGGTCAGATTATTGAATATGCCCTTATACCTTTGTATATTGATACAAAATTAGTAGTATATTTGGCTAAAGTGGTATTAACCATTGTTTATTGTGCAAAAATAAGATTGTATTGGTCTACGTCGGTATTGATATTTGTATATTGATACAAAATTAAGATTATAGTTGGCCACAATGGTATTGACCCTTGTATATGGACGCAATATTAAGATTGTATTGGGCTGCATAGGCATTGATCTTTGTATATTGATACAAAATTAAGAGTATATTTAGCCACATTTGAATAGATCTTTGTATATTGATACAAAATTTAAGGTAACGCTTCCTAATGGTATCGTACCTAGAGATACTTAAAAATGAAATGTGAAGCTCTGGCCTCTTGCTACCAACCGTCTTAAACTGTTTAGGATAGTTAAGAAAAACAAACTCCTAGTCATGCATTCATGTCACCTTGTTAGCTACTATGACAGTCTATCACAGATATTCTCTAAGCTACTCAGTAATCAAGCTGTTGTTTTGTATAATACTTACTGCTATAAGAGAAGGAACAATCTGTTGGACTGAAAGGGGAAACTTCTGGGGGGAAAAGGGTGGAAGGGCGGGATAGGAAGGGGGAATAGGGAGGGGTTTGTTACTGAGATGTAACTTGAAGAAAAAAAAATAAAGTACTTAAAAAAAAAAGAGACAAGCAACATTTGCTTATCTAAATACAAGAGATAGATAGGGCATCTTCAAAAATCCCAAGAGATCTGAAGAATATGGCATTCAAAGATGTGGTCTTAAATTAAGATTTGTTTTTGATATCATGACATATCAGCTCCTGACAGCACCCCCTATTCTACTCCAAGTAGAAGATAAGCAGCGAAGAATCTCCAGTGTGAGATGGTTGAATTAGTGGCAAGCCTATCTCTTGGCATGTAAAAACTCCTTGCTTCAACTGCAGACAGACTGCTGTCCAAAAAGGACAAAACTTGGTAGCAGGGAAGTCGACAGCCTAGCTCTGCCAAGACAGGGTAGGTTAGTCCTTCATAATCCCTGCTCTACAATAAATGTCTGTCAGAGAAACAGGACCCAAAGGCTGAAGACTGATGCTAGAATGTATGGAGAGAAAATGGGAACTGTCCAGGTAGTCACTGGTTTGTCATTTCTTAGTACTGGAAGCTGCAGGCCCTGCACTTCCTATATAATCAGATATATTTATCCTTCTCAGCTCTCTGAGGTGGTTGAAGAATAGACAGCTTGAGTCTCATAGCTAAATCTTGAGTTGTTTAGGAATCAAGAGGGCCTTCTAGATCTAAGAAGATGGTTATAATAGTGATGCAAGTTAGTATGAAAACTAAGTCAGTTACAGAACTTTAAACTCATGGAGATGGTTAGAAGGTAGAAGGTTAAAGTCAGGGGCCAAATATGTATGAACTGGACATTGGGAAGGTATACTGGGCCATTTAACTCTCATAAATGTGGCATATTTAATTCTGCTGTTTTGTATAGAATTTACTGTTATAAGAGAAAGAACCATTTGTTGGATTGAAAAGGGAAGCTGTTGGGGGGGGGAAGAGGGTGGAAGGGTGGGACAGGAAGGGGGAATAGGGAAGGGTTTGTGACTGAGATGTAACTTGAAGAAAAAAATAAAGTACTTATATTAAAAAAAAAGACTACAAAGGCAAAAAAAAGAATAAGGAGAAATTTGGAGGAAAAATAAAACATGTCACGCTCACACCTAAACATTTAAAATTGCATTTCTTTTCTTGGCCTTCTGCAAAATTATCTATATTAAAATTTCCCCAAAACACTGTTTTCCAAATACATTCTTTAATTAAGAAACTACATTAAAATTTTAAGACAGAGTTGGGCATTATAAGAATAATATTCCATCAGCTTTTATTTGGAGAGAAAACCCAATTTTCCATTTCAAAACCGAAGCAATAAAAGAAAATACCTGCATTTCACTCACCTGTTAAAGCAGCACCCACCAGGATCTTTCCTGGTATTTTGCTGAAGATAGAGGTGTTGAGTTGCTTTCCTATGATCCTGGATCAATTAACCTGTCTGGAATTTGGCTTCCTCCTTCTACGAAAGTAGAATAATAACAGTATCCAGCTCACCAGGTGTCCTGCTGCCTCTCCTAGCAGCCAAGCAACCACCATCTTGTGGAGTTCAGCTACACTAGTCCCTGGAGCAAAATATTTGTCCCTCCTGAAGGTTTCCATGCCCTCATGAAGTCGTAGAAGGGGTCAGGAGAACCTTATTTGAATATCCAGTTTTCCCCCATCACCTGTCGTATATTATTTTGCCTTACTTGCACATAGCTTTCACAAAGGACTAGAGTTTATAGGTCAAGGAAGACTAGAGAAAGCATGTGGTGGGGGGAGGCTTCATCTACTCTGCTTAGGGGAAGCCCTTATCTCTTGGTGGATAAAGGCTTTACAGGTGTTGTCTGTTGGAGGAGTTTGACCCACACTGAGTTGCACTCACATTCCTCAGCCCCCCTCCCCATAATCTCATTGGTTCCTCAGAGTGAAGTTGGGCAGAATCACTTAACCTTAGAGAGAGGGGTGGGCCTTGTTTGGTTTTAGCCATACTGAGCTATGGAAAAGATTAAATAGACAATCGTGGTAACTCTGGTGTGGCCAGAATTACTACTCTCAAGGAGAAATGCAGCAGCCTGTGGATTCTTCAGTATGTGCAAGCAGTTCATCTGTCCTTCTTTTTAGTGGTTTTTCTATTGAAAATTGTTGGAAACACAGCACAAAGGGCCCTGTGCCCACAGATCTTCAGAGAAAGCAAGAATGGTAAACACACAGGATTGTCTTTCTAATGGGAAAGATGAAAAACCTGTTCCTCCATCCAGAAAACTAAGACTGAGAAGTGATTGACAGCCTGGTGATCTGCATAATCTGTTGAGTCAGGTTGTACCACAGGACTGGAGATACATAATCATCTAAATCTTGTAGCCAGAGGCTCCCCCAAGCTTCTGCAACCAAGAGCAGAGGTGAATAATAGCCCAAATGACCCCTATGCTATCTGCATGATCAAAACCAGACCAGACCTTTAATTCCTTAAGTTAGTACAAAAAGCTTATCTCTGGACCCCATCTTCTTGGAATAACAGGTACTCTGAGACGAGTTTTGATGTAATTACGCTTCCTTGTGCACTGGGAATTGTATTACACCAGGACACTTTTCCTCAAATTACACTAGACTTAAACACATTGGGAATAAACCACCTGGCATTAGGCTTCCTGAAGTCTGATCCAGGTTGATAAAGTCAGTCTGCAGCGGGTTTTCATTCTTACCTCATCATGTGGTTTGCTTCCCCGTGTGACCCCTTAAGGGACCCCCTCCCACAGAGGATGACTGATTTTATAGCTCCAAATCCTACCTCTTGAGACTTAGAATATATAGTAAGCATATGTACTTAGACACCCACATACATTTCCTATCTGTCTAGCTCTTTAAGAGAGATCTTTCTATTATATTTTTACTTTAACTTAAAAATACTTTTTTTATTAACAATATGGGGTAGGAGGACAGAACGCTCTAGTTTGAATTTGAGATATCATCCACAGGCTCATGTGTTAGATGCTTGCTGGCCTTATGTTGGGACACTGGAAATGTTAATGGGTGGGACCTATCTGGAGTAACTAGCAGATTGTTCCATGGGGGCCATATCTTGTCTTAGGACCCATTCTGTTTCTATTGCTGCTTCCTTCCTGGTAGCTGTGAGACAAATAGCACATCCCCATGTTCCTGCTAACCTGACTGTCTCACCATGTGCCCAGAATCAAGAAGACTACAGACTGTGGGCAGAGAGCCATGACCCAAAAAAATTCTTCCTTTAAGCTGTTCATTCATGTGTTTTGTGACTTTGATGCAAGAGTAACTCGTTCAAGTATGTTTAAACTTTGAATAGTTGCACCAGCTTATTCTAATTTGTGTCCAGAGAGGAAGCAGGGGAGTTAAGAGTTATTTGAAATGCCCTGCTTCAACAATGCCTGCACACACATAAACAGTTTTTATCAAAAAAAAAATCTAAGACTCTCAAATTGGTTATCTTAAAGTGCACTGAGACTTGTAATTTCTAAATGAATAAATGTGTGTGTATGCATTTTATCCATTCTTTGGTTGAAGAGCATCTGGGTGTTTCCAGTTTCTAGCTATTACAAATAAAGCTGCTATGAACATAGTTGAGGAGATGTCTTGTGGCTTGGTGAGGAATCGTTTATATATATGCACAGGTGTGATATGGCTGTATCTTGAGGTAGAGTTATCCCAAGTTTTCTAAGATATCACCAAACTGATTTCCATAGTGGTTGTACAAGTTTGCACTCCCACCAGCAATGGAAGAGTGTTCCCTTTTCTCCACAACCTTGCCCGCATATGCTGTCCTTTGAGGTTTTTTTTTTTGCATGTTTCTTTTTTAATTTTATTTTTTATATTTCTTCAAGTTACATCTCAATCGCAGTCCCCTCCCTATTCCCCCTCCAGTCCCACCCTCCTACCCTCAACCCCCCATCCTCTTCACTTTTTTTTCTTTTAAGTTTAAGGTATATCTTATTTCCCCTTACAGTTTCCCCTTTCAGTCCAACAAATGGCTCTTTCTCTTATAATAATAAATACAATACAGTACAACAGAGGTAATTAGGCCACAGTTATGAGGGTTATATGGCTTAGTGTACATTCCCAATGACCAGTTCATATGTATTTGGTACCTGACTTTAACATTCTACTATCTAACCATCTCCATGAGTTTAAAGTTCTATATCTGACTCAACATTCATACTAACTTGCAACAAAATTTTAAAAGTATCTTCTTAGACCTATAACACTCTCTTGACTCCTAAACAACTCAAAATTAAATTATGAGACTCTAGCTATCTGTTCTTCAACCACCTCAGAGACCTGAGAAGGATAAATATATCTGATTTTATAGGAAGTACAGGGTCTGCAGCTTCCCAAACTAAGAAATGACATACCAGTGGCTGCCTGGACAGTTCTCATTTTCTCTCCATACATTACAGCATCGATCTTCAGTCATTTGGCCCCGTTTCTCTGATAGACATTGATTGTAGAGCAGGGGTTATGAAGGACTTACCTACCCTGTCTTGGCAGAGCTAGGCTGTCGACTTACCTGCTTCCAGGTTTTGTCCTTTTTGGACATCATTCTGTCTACAGTTGGGGCAAAGAGCTTTTCCTACCAAGAGATAGGCTTGCGACTAATTCAATCATCTCACACTGGAGATTCTTCGATGCTCATCTTCTACTTGGAGGAGAATAGGGGGTGCTGTCAGAAGTTGATATGTCTTGATATAAAAAAATCTAAAGTTACGAAAACATCTTCGAATGCCATATTCTGCAGATCTCTTGAGGTTTTTGAAGAGGCCCTATCTATCTCTTATATTAGGGAAAGCAGATGTTGCTTGTCTCTTAGCAGGTTTATTTCTGATTAGCCTAGCATGTAACTATAACAGGCTGTCATAGTACCTAACAGAATGACCGGCTTGCATAACCATTAGTTTGCATTTCTTAATTATCCTAAACAGTTTATGACAGTTAGTAGTAAAAGGCCAAAACATCACATTTCATTTTTTTTCTTTACCTCCTAAACCTTCCATCCCATTTCTCTGGGGTGGGGTGTCCTTATATAACAGTCCCTCATCTCAGTTGAGAGGTCGTATGAGGGCCAAGAGCCTCTTCATTCATTGGGGATCTACGAAGCAGTACCATCAGTGAAAAGTGTCTCGTTGCCTGGGAGAGAGAACTACTAAACAAACAAATCAATAAGCATACAATAGATAGAAAAGACTAAAAAATAGAAAAAATATAACTAATATATAAAAAATAAATAAAAATTAAAAATAAGAAGTCTATGTCCACGTTCCCTTTGGTGTGTTAGTTGTAGTATTGATACCTTCTACTATATAGCTAAAATCCTACTATAAGTGAATAGATGCCATATGTGTCCTTCTGAGTCTGGGTTAGTTCACTCAGGATGAGCTTTTCTAGTTCCATCCATTTGGCTGCAAATTGCATAATTTCATTGTTCCTGATAGCTGAATAATATTCCATTGTGTAGATGTACCACAGTTTTTTAACCCATTCTTCAGTTGAGGGACATCTGGGCTGTTTCCAGTTTCTAGCTATTACAAATATGGCTGCTATAAACATAGATGAGGAAACTTCCTTATGATTCCGTGAAGAGGCATTTGGGTGTATACCCATAAGTGGTATGGCTGGGTCCTGAGGCAGAGCTATTCCAAGTTTTCTAAGATATCGCCAGACTGACCTCCATAGTGGTTGCACAAGCCTGCATTCCCACCAGCAATGGAGAAGGGTACCCCTTTCTCCACACCCTCGCCAGCATGTGCTGTCATTTGAGTTTTTGATCCTAGCCATTCTGACAGGTGTGAGATGGAATCTCAGAGTCGTCTTGAGTTGCATTTCTCTGATGATTAAGGATGTTGAGCATTCTTCAAGTGTCTCTCAGCCATTAGGGATTCCTCCTTTGTGAATTCTCTATTTAGCACTGTCCCCCATTTTTTGATTGGATTATTTGGTTTCTTGACATTTAATTTCTTGAGTTCTTTGTAGATTTTGGATATTAGCCCTCTGTCAGATGTGGGGTTGGTGAAGATTTTCTCCCAGTCTGTAGGCTGCCGTTTTGTTTGAATGACAGTGTCCTTTGCCTTACAGAAGCTTTTCAGCTTCATGAGGTCCCATTTATTGATTGTTGATCTCAAGTCCTGAGCTGTTGGTGTTCTGTTCAGGAAGTTGTCGCCTGTGCCAATTAGTTCGAGGGTTTCTCCCACTTTATCTTCTAGTAGATTTAGTGTGACCAGCCTTATGTTAAGGTCTTTGATCCACTTGGACTTAAGTTTTGTACAAGGTGATAAGTATGGGTCTAACTTCATTCTTTTACAAAAGGACATCCAGTTGGACCAGCATCATTTGTTGAAGATGCTGTCCTTCTTCCATTGTGCTGTTTTGGCTTCTTTGTCAAAAATTAGGTGGCCATAAGTGTGTGGGTCTATTTCTGGATCTTCAATTCGATTCCATTGATCTACTGGTCTGTTTCTATACCAATACCATGCTATTTTTACAACTATTGCTCTGTAGTACAGCCTGAAATCTGAGATGATAATACCTCCAGATGTTTTTTTATTGTACAAGATTGATTTAGCTATTCTGGGCTTTTTGTTGTTCCATATGAAATCGAGACTAGCTCTTTCCAAGTCTATAAAAAATTGTGTTGGTATTTTGATAGGAATTGCATTGAATCTATATATTGCTTTTGGTAGGATAGCCATTTCTATTATGTTGATCCTACCTATCCATGAGCATGGGAGATCTTTTCATCTTCTAAAGGCCTCTTCCATTTCTTTCTTCAAGGGCTTGAAGTTCTTGTTGTACAGGTCCTTTACTTGCTTGGTTAGAGTTACTCCCAGGTATTTTATGTTGTTTGTGGCTATTGTGAAGGGGTTGTTTCCCTTATTTCATTCTCAGCCCATTTGTTTGTTGTATAAAGAAGGACTTCTGATTTTTTTGAATTAATTTTGTATCCAGCCACTTTGCTGAAGGTGTTTATCAGCTGTAAGAGTTTTCTGGTGGAATTTTTGGGGTCGCTTATGTATACTATCATATCATCTGCAAATAGGGATAATTTGACTTCTTCATTTCCGATGTTTATCCCCTTGATCTCCTTTAGTTGTCTTATTGCTCTAGCAAGAACTTCAAGTACTATATTGAAGAAATATGGTGAAAGTGGACATCCTTGTCTTGTCCCTGAGTTTAGAGGAAATGCTTCAAGTTTCTCTCCATTTATTTTGATGATGGCCACTGGCCTGCTGTATATTGCCTTTATTATTTCTAGGTTTGGCCCTTGTATGCCCGTTCTCTCCAGAACTTTTAGCATGAAGGGGTGTTGGATTTTGTCAAATGCTTTTTCTGCATCTAGCGAGATTATCATGTGGTTTTTTTCTTTCACCTTGTTTATATGGTGAATGACGTTGATAGATTTTCATATGTTGAACCATCCCTGCATCCCTGGGATGAAGCCTACTTGATCATGGTGTATGATACTTTTGATGTGTTCTTGAATTCAGTTTGCTAGTATTTTATTAAGTATTTTTGCATCTATGTTCATGAGGGAGATTGGTCTGAAGTTCTCTTTCTTTGTTAGGTCTTTGTGTGGTTTAGGAATCAGGGTGACTGTGGCCTCATAGAATGAGTTTGGCAATGTTCTTTCAAATTCTATTTTGTGAAAGAGTTTGAAAAGTATTGGTGTTAGCTCCTCTTTGAAGGTCCAGTAGAATTCCATGCTAAAGCCATCTGGCCCTGGGCTGTTTTTGGTTGGGAGATTTTTAATGACTGTTTCTATTTCCTTATGGGTTATGGGGCTGTTTAATCTGTTTATCTGATTTTGATTTTACTTCGGTAGGTGGAATCTATCAAGAAAATTGTCCATTTCACTTCAGTTTTCAAATTTGGTGGAGAATCAATTTTTAAAGTAGGATCCAAATATTCTCTGGATTTCCTCAATGTCTGTTGTTATTTCACCCTTTTCATTTCTGATTTTGTTGATTTGTGTTTTCTCCCTCTGTCTTTTAGTTAATTTGGCTAAGGGTCTGTCTATTTTGTTGATTTTCTCGAAGAACCAACTCTTGATTTCATTGATTCTTTGTATAGTTTTGTTTCTAAGTTGTTGATTTCAGCCTTAAGTTTGATGATCTCCTGCCTTCTGCTCCTCTTGGGAGTGTTTGCTCCTTTTTTTTCCAATTCACCCAGTTTACCTGTTAATTCGCTAATATGAGCTGTCACAATTTTCTTTTTGAAGGCACTTAGTGCTATGAACTTTCCTCGTAGCCCAGCTTTCATTGTGTCCCATAGGTTTGGGTATGTTGTGTCTTCATTTTCGTTGGATTTTAAGAAGTCTTTGATTTCCTTCTTTATTTCTTCCCTGACCCAGTAATCCTCTAGTAAAGAGTTGTTCAATTTCCATGTGAGTGTAGATTTTCTGTTGATTCTTTTGCTACTGAAGTCCAGCTTTATTCCATGGTGGTCTGATAAGATACAAGGGGTTAATTCAATTTTCTTGTATCTGTTGAGGCTATCTTTGTGTCCAACTATATGGTCGATTTTGGAGAAGGTTTCATGAGGTGCTGAGAAGAAGGTGTATTCTTTTGTGTTTGGGTGAAATGTTCTGTAGAGATCTGTTAGGTCCATTTGTTTCATGATCTCTGTTAGACTCATTATTTCTCTGTTTGGCTTCTGTCTTGATGATCTGTCCATAGTTGTGAGTGGGGTGTTGAAGTCTCCCACTATTAAAGTGTTTGGATCGATGTGCGATTTAAGTTTTAGAAGCGTTTCTTTTATAAATGTAGGTGCCTTTGTATTTGGGGCATAGATGTTCAATATTGAGATGACCTCTTGGTGTATATTTCCTTTAATGAGTATGTAATGCCCTTCTCTGTCTTTTTTTATTAACTTCAATTGGAAGTCTATTTTGTTTGATATTAGGGTGGCTACTCCAGCTTGTTTCCTGGGTCCATTTGCTTGGAAGACCTTTTCCCAGCCCTTTACTCTGAGGTAGTGTTTATCTTCAATAGTGAGATATGTTTCTTGTATACAGCAAAAAGATGGGTCTTGTTTACGGATCCAGTCTGGAAGTCTGTGTCTTTTTATTGGCGAATTGAGTCCATTGATGTTGATGGATATTTGTGACCAGGGGTTGTTATTTCCCATTATTTTGGTATAGCTGGCTGTCTTGTGTTTCTCTTTTGTTTAGTTGCTGTGGAGGTTTCTATTTCCTCTGTTTTCTTGGGTGTAGTTATCTTCTCTGTGTTGGAATTTTCCTTCTAGGATCTTCTGTAGTGCTGGGTTTGTGAGGAGATATTATTTGAATTTGATTTTTCATGGAATATCTTGTTTTCTCCTTCTATGTTGATAGAGAGTTTTGCTGGGTATAGTAGTCTGGCTGGGCACCTCTGTTCTCTCAGGGCTTGTAGGACATCCGTCCAGACCCTTCTAGCTTTTAAAGTTTCTGAGGAGAAGTCAGGTGTGATTCTGATGGGTCTGTCATTGTATGTGACTTGGCCTTTTTCTCTTACAGCTTTTAATATCCTTTCTTTGTTCTCTACATTTGGAGTTTCTATTATTATGTGGCGAGAGGATTTTCTTTTCTGATCTAATCTGTTTGGTGTTCTGTAAGCCTCTTGGATTTTTACTGGCATCTCTTTCTTTAGGTTTGGGAAGTTTTCTTCTATGATTTTGTTGAAGATATTTCCTGGACCATGGAGTCGGGAGTCTTCTCTTTCCTCTATGCCTATAATTCTTAGGTTCCGTCTTTTCATTGAGTCCTTGATTTCTTGGATGTTGTGGGTGAGAGATTTTTTAGCCTTCTCATTTTCTTTGGATGTTGTACTGATTTCTTCCATAAAATCTTCCATGCCTGAGATCCTGTCTTCCTTCTCTTGCATCCTATTTTTCATACTCACATCCGTAGTTCCTGTTCTCTTCTCTTAATTCTCCATTTCCTCTTTTAACTCTGTGTTTTCTTTATTGTTTCCATTTCTATTTTCATGTCTTGAATGGTAGTGTTCGTTTTGTACATTTCCTTCTCCAGTTTGCTTGTTTTTTTCTGGAGATCTTTCATTGCTTTATCCTTTTCCTGTTCAAGCTGCATCACCTTGGCTTGGAGCTCTTTAATGATGTTATTTGCTGTTTTGACTTGTAGAATTGTGGCTTCTTTGAATTCCTTCATAGTTTTAAGTTCTTCTTGAAGGGACTTCATCACTTTCCATAATGTAGAATTGTCATCGTTTTCATGTGTTTCAGTTGTGGTGAGGTGGTTCAGGCTGGACGGAATAGCGTTGCTTTCTTTTGTTGGAGACATTTCGCTCCGGTTTTTTTTTTTTTTTTTTTTTTTTTTTTT
>CAJQZJ010033498.1:1305338-1342229 GCA_907164525.1 Lophiomys imhausi | reverse complement strand
TTTTTTTTTTTGTCTCGGGCCTCTGGCCATGAGGAATTTTTTTTTTTTTTTTTTGCTTTTTTTTGGACTTGGGTCCAAAGTGGGCACTGTGGTGTAGGAGTTGCCTTACTCCACCCCTATAAGGTGAGTCATTCAGTTCTGCCTCCCAGGTGGGGACCTAATTAATTCAGGTGGTGGAGCTGTGCACAAGTAAGCTCTGATTCCCCGCCAGAAGGGCCCTTACTAGTACAAAAGTTCGATATAGGACAGTTTCAAATATCTCACAGTTTGCCCGGGGTTGGTTCCTGTAGGGGGTAAATCTGCAGTTCAGCTCCAATAGCCTTGCCGCCCCCCAGGCTTGGAAGCTGGCCAGTGACGTCACAGACTGGGATCTGAAGGCGCTTTGCAGTGGAGCTACTTCACTTCCAAGGGTTGCAATCTTTCCCAGATAATTGGATCATCTGTGTGAGACCTGGGAGTGCCCAGCAGGGTGGTGATTATCTCTGTGTGGTTTCTGAATCTGCCGGCTGGGTATTAGGTTGGAACTTATTGGGGATTTCTCCTTTTGGGGTGATGGGTTATCCTGATTCCCGGGTCCAGAGGCTTCCTAGCATGTCCGAGAGTTGGAAGGGGTATCCTGCCCATGCATCTTCTGTGGTCCCTGTGTAGCTGGGTGAGATTTAGAAGGGTTCGTGCCCTTTGTACAGCATCCTGCAACACTTGCCGCCTTGTGACTGTTGACCCCGAAATCAAAATACGTCTGCGCCAGCCGCCGCCATCTTGGATCCCCCCCCTCCTTTAAGTTTTTGATCTTAGCCATTCTGACAGGCATGAGATGGATTCTCAGAGTTATCTTGAGTTGCATTTCTCTGATGACTAAGGATGTTGAACATTTCTTCAAGTGTCTCTTGGCCACTAGAGATTCCACTTTTTTGAATTCTCAGTTTTGCTCTCTACCCCATTTTTTGAGAGATTATCAGAAGAAGAAAAGATCTCCCATGCTCATGGATAGGTAGGATTAACATAATAGAAATGGTCATCCTACCAAAAGCAATATACAGATTCAATGCAATTTCTATCAAAATACCAACATAATTCTTACAGACCTTGAAGAACAATTCTGAACTTCATATGGAAAAACAAAAAACCCACTATAACTAAAACAACCAGGTACAATAAAAAAACATCTGGAGGTATCACCATCCCTGACTTCAAGCTATACTACAGAGCAATTATAATAAAAACAGCATTGTACTGGCATAGAAACAGGCCAGTTGATCAATGGCATTGAATCGAAGACCCAGAAATAAACCCACACACCTACAGTCACTTACTTTTTGACAAAGAAGCCAAAACCATGGAATGGAAAAAGGAAAGCATCTTCAACAAATGGTGCTAGTCTAACTGGATGTCAAAATGTAGATGAATTCAAATAGACCCATAGTTATCACCTTGCACAATATTTAATTCCAAGTGGATCAAAGACCTCAAAATAAAACCAGATACACTAAATCTAAAAGAAGAGAAAATGGGGAAAATCCTTGAACTCATTGGCACAGGTGACAACTTCCTGAACAGAACACCAATAGCACAGGCTCTAAGACCAACAATCAATAAATGGGACCTTATGAAACTGAAAAGCTTCTGTAAGGCAAAGAACACTGTCAGTAGAACAAAATGGCAGCCTAGAGACTGGGAAAAGATCTTCACCAACCCCACATCTGACAGAGGGCTAATATCGAAAATTTACAAAGAACTTAAGAAACTAAACACCAAGAAAACAAGTAATCCAATCAAAAAGTTTACATTATTAATGAGATCAAGTTGCATCACTCATTGTTTACATCATTGTGTGTACTGCATTGTATGCATTGTCCATGGGTGCATGTATGTACATTGTCTGTGTGTGTGTGTGTGTGTGTGTGTGTGTGTGTGTGTGTGTGTTGTGTGACAAAACTTCCTGGGGAGATACAATACACCTGTCTACTCTACTCACACCAGATATGGAACCCATGATGGAACAAAGCACAGATAATCCCAAAGTCCAGATAATCCCAAAGTCCAGTTTGGTGAACAAGTGAGTTATTGGAGTTACTTACAGAAATAAGGGTGAGGGGTTACTTAGAGGAGCAGAAATGACTGAAAGACAGCTGCATTATCAATGCCCACCCCAACATAGGTGACAGCTCACAAATCTGGGAACCTGGCACATATGTACAGCCTACAGACAGCTCAGTAGGTTGGAGAGTGTCCTTTCTAGGTGCATCAGTCGGCCGAAACCTCTTCCAGGCAGCTCAGCTGGTTTCTGCCTCTTCCAGGCAGCTCAGCTGGTTTCTGCTTCTTCCAGGCAACTGGTCTGAGCTTAGAGTTTTCTTTGAAGGTTGGCTTGTCTGAGAGTCCTTCTTTGCAACTCAGCTTCACTTCTCTGAGAAGGACTCTCAGCTTCTATTGTTGACTTTGGCAGGGAGGGCCTTACTGAATCTGGCGGGTTTCAGGGGGTTCCTGAAGCTCTTTTGAGTTGTTTACCTTCCTGCTTGAGAGAAGCTTCCTGCAGGATGGAATGTTTCAATCTTGGGGGACACTGTGTGTTTCACAGTGTGTGTGTGTGTGTGTGTGTGTGTGTGTGTGTGTGTGTGTGTGTATGCATTCTTAGTGTGTGCATTTATGTGTGGGAATGTAGTAATGCTCATGGTACCTGTCACATGTAGAAATTCTCCCCTTCCACTTAGTTCTGAGGTAATATACTTATTAGTCTCTGTAGCAAAGTCCACTCTAGCTGGACTTTGAGCTTTGGGGTTTTCTCCTGTCTATATCTCCCTTGTCCATATAGAAGTGCTAAGAATAAAGATTCAGGTTATTACATCTATTCATAAGTATGCCACTGGAGTTAATTAGATCAGTTGTCACATCAGCAGTGTAATTTAGTACCAATTTAGTACCATAACCATTATTTTTCACACACATGGAGACTAAAGCACAGAGAGTAACTGCTTTGTACCACACAGTTTATAGTTAACAGAGCCAGGATTCAGGTTCCAGGAGTAAGGATTCTAATAATTACTCTGAGAAGTCTTTTACAGCTTTCGAGATAGTCAAAATGGCAGGATCTATGCCACCTCACAGAGTGGCTCTGGTGACTACACACACCCTTCTGTAGTGCTTATATCCCGGTGCTGCAGTGTGATGCTGCTTTTGTCCTCATGTGTCACAGCCTCCCACTCCTGTCCCCCAGCTTCATGTACCAACGAGCCATAGGCCATTCATTTGCATTGCTGTTTCCTGAGGGACATCCTCTAAGTGCCCACATGGTCAGCTCTCTTATGTTTTCTAAGTCCTTGTTCAAATACCAACCTCTTGAGGAGGCCAAATTTTTATATTCCATTTCAAATAACAACATGCCCTCCCCTCCCCATGTTCTTGAGGCAACTCAGTCTATTCATCTTTTCTGGTGCCTAGTCATAATCCTTACCGACTATGTGTGTCATCCCCACCGTGCCCCTGCCCCTCAGTGAGCTACCAGATCCATGAGGCTGGATTTTTGTTTTCTGGTCACCTCTGAGAATTAGTCTAATTGCCAAAAATTGTGCCTTGCTCCTGAGTGCTCAGTGTCTGTTGGGCAAATGCCAGCAGTCTTCCTTCTCTCCTCATGTATTTTGTCCCCCTTTCCTTGCAGACTCAGCTGATGCTCCACTCGGTCAAGGAGGCCTTCCATAACTCCCACTTAAGGTCCTTTGGTACCTTTCTGTCACCATCAGTTGAATACAGTTTTTCAGGGTCCATGTCTGCAAGCCACTGATTACAGTGTCTCTCCAGCAGGGATAATGGCCACAAGTCAGGAGCTGTTTAGCTCTCCATTGTGTCCCCAGGCCAAGCCTAGTGTTATGTGACAAACCCTAAACATAAAGGACCAAGGAGCTACTGAATACCAAAATGAATTCCCACTTACTCTCAGCCTGCTTCAGATGACAAAGGGCTTCTTGAATCCCTCAGGTGAGTGTCTCATAGTCAATTTCCACTTTAATTTTCTTAGCAGGTTTGCTACTGTGATGGTTCATTTTATGTGTTTATTAATCTAAACATTTAATTGAGAATTGTTTTAAGTGTTTCTCTGAAGGTATCTTTGGAAGGATTAACTTTTACATCAACTGTCTGAGTAAAGCAGATCATTCATTCCAATAAGGGCTGGCACTTCATACACCCTGCTGAAGGCCCACATGGAATTCAAAGGCTGATCACCAGCAGTAAAGCAGATGAAATTCTGCTTGCTCTTCCTATCTGACTTTGAGGTGTATTTCAGACTAGACCTGCACTACTATCTCCTACAGTCTCTGGACTGCTTAGTTGAGGTCATGAGCGTGGCAGCTTCCATTAGCTCAACACATGAGCCAATTTTCAGAAATTAATTGACATTAAAAGTCAGATTTTTAAAATGAAGTCTGTTGACGTCTCATCTACAACATTTGAAAATTCTGATTATCAACACAGGGCAGGAAGGAGGCACACCTTTGATTTTGTCTGTGATGGTCTCTCCAGGGGCATTAAGTAAGCATGGAAGTAGTACCACCTTGAATGTGGGTAGTACCATTCCATGGGCTGTGAAAAAGGAGGAAGACAGCTGGGCACCAAGTGCTCATCTGTCTCTATATTATGGCTCTGGATACAATGTAACCAACCACAGCCCTATACCATATCTTCCCTGTCAGGGTGGACTCTACACCTTGATTTGTAAACGGGAATATTCTCATTTACTTACATTGCTTTTTTTTTTTTTTGGACTTTATCACCACAACAAGAAAAACAACTAAGGAACTCATCAACAAGCGCCACACTACCCATTTTAAGCCTTATCAATCAAGAAGCCATTTCTTCTGCCTCTGTGTCCTTTCCTGTGTTGGGAAAATGTCAATTTCCTGGTCTAATTATCATGTAGTCTTGCACTATTTCATTACATGCCTTTCTTTCCTCTAGACTGGGAGTTTTGCTTTGTTCTTCTTCCTCATTTTTTTTTAATTTAAGTATGTGTCCTTGCAGGATAAGCACTGATGAAAGTGTCTTCCATACTTAATTGCTCTCTCAAGCACCCGGTTCCCGCTCCAAACATATGGCATTCCCCTTCAAGGAACTTCAGAGACACAGAGCACAGAAGAGCAGGAAATATCCATTAGGCAAAACATTATCTGACATTTAAGTGACACCACTTTAACCAAAAATAAGTAGACATTCGTCCCTTCTTCGGGTTTCCTGGCAATCCAGAGGTGAAAGGGCCACAGTTCTTTAGACCTTACACTGGATTAATGAATCGGGAAACTGCTTACCAAGGCACAACTGCCCAAGCGCTAAAATCTCCAGCTAATGCTGTTCAGGAAGAGAAGGTTCCTGATGAGTTTCTGCCGCCCAAGCCACGCACGCACGCACGCACAGAGGAAGGAAGAGCAGCCAGCATAATCGGCAAGCAGCTCTTCCAGCTGCAGGATTTACACCCAGGCATAAACAGGTTCGCTGGGCAGGAGGAACGTTTGCTAAGGCAAACGCTTTCTGAAAAATTGTAAAGCTAATGATATTGCGCCAACAGTGTAACCTTGAGCTCACTGCCAAGCAAAGGCAAGTGTAAACACTTAGTGGACGCAAACAAGCAATAAAACCGTCCTTCTTGGAACCCCCAGATTAGCTGCTTCGTGCGCTGAGGTCAGTGGAGACATTCTTCCACTAGTAGATAATTTTTATGCAGCTTTATGTGTTTTATGATCTGGCTTGATATGGACCAGCACACTTCATTAGCCAGAGCAAGATGCAGTAATCATTTCTTATCTGGAAGTGTGTGGAGCCAGCAGAGGGTTGAGGCAGGCAGGACCTTTTTGTTTGTTTTTGCTGTTGTTTTGATTTTTTTTTTGTTGTTGTTGTTTTTTTTTTTTTTTTGGTTTGGTTTTTAACACTGGCAAAAACCCAAAGGAAAAAGCACTAAGGGTCAATTCTGGGATTTGGGACTTTTGTGGAACTTGTTATAATAGAGGATGTGGATGGAGTCATGTGATGAGAACAGAAGACACAGGAAACTTCCACTATTCGTGATTCGAGAAACTAAACCTCTCAATGAACTGAGTGTTGGTCTCAAAAAAGATACTCAGGGCTCAGAATGAAAACATTTGTGTATAGACCCTTTTCCTCAATCTTAGTTATTTTTTTCTCAATAATAACAACAATAATGACAATAATGTGGGTTAATAGTGACTTAGGATTACAGGAGTGTCATGAGGATAACATAGACAAGACAATATATGTGAAACTGGCCTGTGTAGTATCTGGAACAAAGTGGCCAATAATATATCATCTGGTCATTATGAAACAATAGGGAACATTCATCTGTGACTTAAACTAGACAATGTCAATGTTACAATATTTCCTTGTGATGAAGTTTCTACTTGATTATTATAGAAGATAAAATGGGAGACACACATCCTACTTAAGATGAGTTACATTCCATGCACCTCACTTACTTTTGGTATTTATAATTATTGTTTTTCTTTCCAGCACTTCTATTTGTGTTAAAAACACAAGTATTTTATCTATGTCCATTAATATATCAATGTATTTGTTCTATTCAGAAGTTTGTCTACAAACAGTAAAGCTAAGTTAAATAAAGAAGGTATTTCCTTCCAAAACATCCCCAAGATGAGGATGCTCAGAGGGATCACTGGGCATTGCCAAAGGAAGAGCCCTCCTGCCTTCCAGCTTTAGATCCTCTCTGTTAATTCCTATCTGTTTTCTTTGACTGCCCTTTCAGATTCTCTTCAGTCATGTGTGCTGCCCAATATATGTCTGTAAATCCATTCACTGCTACAAACAGGTCTAGCTTCCATTGCTTGTCATCAGTACCGATGATGAGTCTGTGCTTCTCTGGTACTTGTAGAAAAGAGTTAACACTAAAATCATTTAGTAGGGATAGATGTCGCAGGAGAGGAAATCTTATTTTGATGGGGTCACATGGTTTGAGCTAACAGTCTGTGTGGCCGATCTTCAGTTGAGCAACTGCCGTGACAGCTGGCTGCATTTATCCATGCTTCTCCAGCTCTCACACACCTTTAATCCAAGAGTTAAAGTCAACCCCAGAGATCACAAGGTAGAACAAGCAAGCAACCCAACATGGAATGAACATAAGTGAACAGAGAAGAGGGACATTGAGGAGGAGGGTATTTAAGATAGTGTGGAGAAGGAGAAAGGGCTTTATCCTTCTGTGAAGTCAGTGGAGTAGGAAGACCAGTTGGGTGCTCTCTCTGCCTCTCTGAACTAGCAGATTTTCACTCCAGCATCTGGATCCTGATTCTTCATTGGTAAAATCAAATGACTAGGATTTCTAATTTTTAAAATGACATTGATGTGCTAAGATATAGGTATAGAATCCTTCCTTGAATGCAGTAGCAAAGAGCAGAGAAAGGGAAAGCAGTGCCTGTTCAATTCTTGAGTGGAGCTTTCACATGAGAAAGAAGAAAAAGTGAAATAGATAAGTATAATGGGGATAGGAAAAGAACTTTTAGGGGAGGAATTGTTTCTCTATTGTAACAGCCCCCCAGACCTTACTAGACCCTGAGACTTTAGCAGAGCTGATGACATCTTAGAGGTATCATTCTGATCTTAGAACCCAGCATGTTGGCCCCAACACCTGCCAAAATGGGAACAAAGACTTAATCAATCAAAGACCTAGTCTGTAGTTCTAGGACCCGGGAAAGTCTCTAAATGTATTAACCTTGACTTTTGGCTTCTGTACTTCTGCTTCTTGCTAACCAAAGTGTGTTAACCAGGATGTGGTTTTTGTGCATGGGAATGGTGAGGCTCAGCGCTGCATAATTTGGGCAAGTTTCTTGTGTGAACCTCGGCCAGAAGAGAAATTCACCCCATCTCTTAAGTCTCAGAGCTCCCTGTGGCTCAGTGCAGATCCTCCCATCTCTGCTTATTTCTATTGGCTTTAGGAGTCTGTGTGTTCTCTGAAAGAGTTACCTCAAAACTGTATGACATATATTGTTCAGAGAAACAGGCAGAAAATGATGAATAATTGCTGGATGGGGTCCAGGAAGAGGATTAGTCACAGGTGGGGAGAATGGCTCAGAGCTTCAGGAACCAGGATAGGAGGCCTGAGTTTAGATCTGATGAAATAGGTAGATTTGGTATGAACTTTTGAAGGTTCTCCTTGTTTTGGTTTGTTTTTCGTGAAGGAGAAAGAAAGCTATGATGGTGAAAAATATGCTAGAAGTGGGAAAAGAGAACATAAATTACAACATCCAGAAGAGGAGAGATGGGCTGTGCCAGAGAAATGTTACCATATTTGCAGGCATCGTAAAGATTTGTTTTGGATTTAGCTCGAGAAAGCTCAGTAGGTTTTAATCTTTTTTGTTTGTTTATTTATTTAAAATAAACTGTGAATTTAAGCAAAGAGTGGAGATAAGATTTTCCTCAATGAAATGTGATACAAAGAGACCAGGGCACAGAAGATGAAAATATAGGAGAAAAGAGAGTGAAAATGGTGTGATGTGAAATCTATAGAAAAAGGAAAAGGAGGATATACAGACAGATGGCACAAGGGTGACCACTTGGTTATATGTCTCTGCAAACAGGGTTAGAGGAGTTTCATCGTTAGCTAAGTGTCTTTTTCAGAGATGTAGGATTCTACTTCATCTCAGCGCTTCTGTGTTAAGTTGCTGGCATTAACATATCCCAGGAGTGTCTGTGAGAGGCTGATCCCCTGTGTCCTAACGCACATCAGGTTACCGTAGTAGTAGAGGTTAACAGCTAAGACCTCAGAGGGAAACTCTAAAATGACACTAAATCACTAGGTTTAGGACAAGGTGGAAGAAACTCTTCCTAATTTGGTTTAGAATTTTCTGATTTTAGGAATGAAAGTCTTGTGACCGAGAACATCATAGCCCCAGACAAGTAGGAATGCTTTCTTGAAACTGATCATCAGGCTTGGGTAAAACAGACTAATTAGACTGTAAAGGGGCCATTGGTGGCAGTATAGAGATTCAGGTGTTAAAATCTTTATTCTTTTTTAAAGTGAATAAATATAAATTTAAAGGAAGAATTGGGTACAGAGGACTCCAAAAAAGGAATTCTAGTGAAAGGCAGAAAAGGAGATGGATGATCTGGAAACAGCACCACAGAACCACAGGGTCACTGTTCTCTTGTTACGGGAAGAAAATCTAAGTTCAGAGTGTAAAGATCTTTTTTTTTTTTAAGATTTTTTTTTGTGTGTGTTTATTTATTACTTCAAGTTACATTTCCATCACAATCCCCTCTCTCCACCCCTCCAGGCCCCACTGTCCCACCCTCTGCCCCTTCTTCCAGAACTTATAATTCTTTTTTTAATAATTAGGCCACAATTATGAAAATTATAAGGTATAACATATATTTCCAATGTCCAGCCCATAGATATTTCACAACTGATATTAATATTCTATTATCTATCTATCTCCATGAGTTTAAAGTTCTATATCTAACTCAGTTTCCATCCTAACTTGCATCACCAACTTAAAAACATCTTCTTAGACCTAGAACATCCATTTAATTCCTAAACAACTTAAAATTTAACTGTGAGACTATAACTATCTAGTCTTCAACCACATCAGAGACCTGAGAAGGATAAATGTATCTGATTATACAGGAAGTGCAGATCCAGCATCTTCCAAAACTAAGAAATGACAGACAACTGGCTGCCTGGACAGCCCGAGTTTCTCTCCATACATTAGAGCATCAATCTTCAGCCTCTTAGCCCCATTTCTCTGACAGAGTGTAAAGATCGGGACAGCATTCAAAGAAGGAGGTGAAATGGAGTTTGCTCTTTGATGCTTGTCCATGAACACACACAGAAGAATGAGGACAGTTGGAGCTGAAAATGTAAAAGAAGTTTAACCATGGAGAGCAACACTGTGATAATTATGGAGTTTCCAACTAGATAAGGAGACTCTACATAACATTCAGAGACAACAATTACAGAAAACTGTTTTGATAAAAAATACAGATTGCCAGAATTAACCCCTCAAAAGAGTATTAGAGATGTAAACTATCAATTTCTATGGTGGTGGGGTTGGGGGAAAATACAAATGCATTTCTAAAACAACTCTGTATGAGGAAGCGTGGCTTATTGAAGAATACAAAGATGCTTCAAATTAGGAAGTCTTTTAACATTATAAGTGAATTTTCAATGATCTTCCTATAAACTAACCATTCTTTTAAAAACGTGCTTATTTTATGTGTCTGAATATTTTGCCTGCACCACATTCATTCAGTGCCAGAAATGGCAGAAGAGGGCATTGGTTTACCTGGACCTGGGACTACATACCACTGTAAGCCACTACGTGGGTGCTGGGAATCAAACCTTGGTCCTCTTCAAGAACAGCTGGTGCTCTAACCGATGAGTAGATGCGATCCCTAACCATTCTTTTTACTTCTTTAATTGGGTTAACTTTTTCCATGAAATCCCATTTATTAACTATTGGTCTTAATGTCTGCACTATTAGCATCCTAGAAGACCCATCCTCATGCCTACAGACTCAAGCATATTCTCTACTTTCCTCTCCTAACAATTTCAGGGCATCAAGCCTTCTCTTGAGGTCTCTTGACATTAGTAGTCAGCATACTCCCCTAATTCTTAAACTTCAGTGGGATATTTATGTAAATACCATAATTTTCTTCAAGCATTGTACTGAAGAAAACAATATCCTTAACATCAATAGTGCAGCATGCTCTCCTAATTCTTGGCTTTTGGTGGGATATTTATGTATGCCATAATTTTCTTCAAGGATTATATCTAAAACAATATGATAATGTTTTTCATATCTAAAGATATACTATACTATGGAGCCTGAAGTGTCCACCTCCTGTAGCCAGGCAGGACTTCCAATGGAGGAATAAGAACACCAAAATTCGACCCAAAATTTGTACTGCCTACAAGACATGCAGGGACAAAGATGGTGCAGAGATTGAAGGAAAGGCCAACCAAAGACTGGCCCAACTTGAGACCCATCCCATGGGAGAGAACCAATCCCTGGCACTATTAATGTTACTCTGCTATGCTGGCCGACAGGAGCCTAGCATAACTGTTCTCTGAGAGACTTCACCCAGCGGCTGATGGAAACAGATGCAGAAACCTAGAGCCAAACATCGAACATTAGACAGAGGTTGGGGATCTTGTGGAAGAATTGAGGGAGCTGGAGGGGTTAAGGACTCCACAAGAAGACCTACAGAATCAACCAACCTGGGGCCATGGGGGTTCACAGAGACTGAACCACCAACCAAAGAGCATGCATGGTCTGGGCTTTGGCCCCTGAAAATATGTAGCAGACATGCAGCTTGGTCTACATGTGTATCCCTCAATAGCTACAGTGGGGCCCTCTCTGACTCCGATGCCTGATTTGGATCCCTTTTCCTAACTGGGCTTCCTTGTGAGAGAGGATAAGCCTAATCCTGAAGCTCCTTAAAATGCCAGGGTGGTTTGGTACCCATGGGGGATTTCCCCCTTCTCTGAGGAGAAGGGGAAGGGAAAATGGGGGTAGGGTATGTGTGAGCAGGAGACGGGGCGGGGGGGGGGAGAAGGGGATACTGCAATCAGGATGTAAAGTGAATAAATAAATTATTGGGAAAAAATGTTCAAAGTCTCTGATGTGCCAGATGGGTTGGTGCCCAAGGGGGCCTTCCCTTCTCTGAGAAGGATAGAGGGGAAGGGGGATTGGGGGAGGGGGATTAATGGGAAAAAGTTCAGTCTCTTAGAAACTCATGGCCATCTCTTAACTGTAAGTCCCTGTAAAACCAAAATCAGAAAACAGATCACATTCTTCGAACATACAATGGCACAGTATATACAGTACCATTCCAAAAGGGAGGAAAGGGAGCATAGTGAGGAAATGTTGGGCCAAAGCAAGAATGGAAACCAGTGGGGTAAACTCCAAACTCTGCAGCTCTATGTCTTCAGAGCTCCACCTTCTTTCAGCTTTGTTGACACCTCTCTCTCTCTCTCTCTCTCTCTCTCTCTCTCTCTCTGTCTCTCTCTCTTGCTCTCTCTCTCGCTCTCTTTCGGACTGGTTTTACTCCTTGTTAGCAGCTCTCCTTGGCAGGTATCTCATGACTCTGGCATTTCCATCATCTTGGAGTCTCCAAAGAAATCTGGGCTTCACCTTCACAGCTTCACACAGTGGTCTCTTTGGCCTCCATGCAGGGATTCCCCTGTCACATGTCTGACCTCAAGGGCTTTCCTTAACTGCAGAAGGTTCTATGACTCCCTTTCTGTATATTCTTGGTAAAGCCAGAAGCACATGATCAAAGCTGCCAAGGTCTTTTGCATCTTGAATTTGCAAACTGACCTCCTTGACTTGTATTTTCATAAGCTTTCTATTGGTTTTTAGGCCTAGGAAATCTCTCAGGCTCTCCCTTTTACAAGTTGTAAGATACGCTGGGTGGAGTCTTGCCCTGAAATCACCACTCCCTTTATTCCATTTAGCATCAGGCTTTTCTTTAAACATTTATCCTCCTTGGGCACTCGACTTAGCTCCATACACTTCCTGGTGCTCATTCTCTTTTCAGACTGTACATTTTGAAATTATCTTTGCCGAATTTACTCCCTTTTATTGTATACCTGCATAAGCATGATCACTTATAACCACATCACACAGTGAATACTAGATTGTCTTAAAATCTACTCTGCCAGAGGCATTAATTAAAAAAAAACTCTTCAACTTAGCCTCAGACAGATTCTTGGGACAAGGACAAATAGCAGTCAAATTCTTTGCCAAAATATTATAAAAACGGTCTCTACATCAGCTGCTACTGTTCTCCTCCTCTAAAACCTCTTAGGATGAGCTAAGTGGTGCCGTAACATGCAAGGTTTTGGGATTGACCAGAGTGGTGTGACCAGGAACTGAGAAACAACAGACACACATACAGAAAAGCTGGGCTTTGGTGGGCTGCTCACTCTGCAGCCTGGGAAAGTAGCCTGTTTATTTTCTGCCATACCAAGGAACAAGGAGGAGTACCGGGAGGGTGAGCTCATCTCAGTAGAAGATCACTGTAGGCTGCAGTCATCTGGAAGGATGCTGCTGCAGCTAATACAGACAAGAGGAGCCTTTGCCATTCTTGGGCCCGAGTAGAAGACCTTGCTATTCCCATAGGTCTGAGACATTGGCGTCCTTGACTTTGCAGTGCTCATGGTAACAATACATCCTTACTCAGAACTTCATTTGAAGCAAAATCTGAGATCATCACTTTTTCTGTAAAGTGAGGCTAAGATTTGGGTATTATGTACTTTATGGACATAATGTGAAAATGAATCTAAAGGCTGTATAGAAATATTTGTAGCTAATGAATAAGTATATTTTCCTGTCTTCCTTTCTCAAATTAAAATTCAAGAAACATTTAATGATCATCTAGTATAAGTGAAGCAAACACAGGCACTAATAGCATACTGTTCTGTTGCCACACAAAAAGGAGCCACCTATGGGCAGATATCTAAAGAAAACTCTTCACCCCAGGAACATAATTAGCATCTTCAAAGTCCTCCTGAAGTTGAAGAACCTGGAATCAAACCTAGGTTATTTGAGTCCTGTTTACATGTTTTCCAATGTCGCACAGAATTGCACCCAAAATGAGACATTATGTCCTCAGCTTTATAAAGTGTTCACTCAACAGCTGCCCATTCTGATGTCCTATCCATGTCTTTTAAAAGTCTCTTACTTAACAACTCAAGTAATTTGTTGAATTTATGCTTCAATTTAATTTATGAAAAAGTCTCTCTACTGGCAAATGTTATTGCTTTTTTTTTTATGCCAGACAGCCAATGTGTCATAAACCTTGTGTCTTCCATGTTCTCTCTGATTCCAGGAAATTTAGTTCAAACAAATTTAAGAATAAATTTTGGTAATCAAATCATCTTGGGTAACTGATAACAGTGGATTTATCCTTTTTTAAAAAAGAATTTTTATGTTTTTGAGAATTTCATATGTGAGTACTATACTTGCAACATTTCTACTGTCTGTCTTTCCCTCTCCAACTAGTCCCATGTCTCTCACTCCCTTTCAAAATTCATGATCATTTCTTCTTTAGTTGTTAATGTTCACACATACACAAATACATATAGCCTAAAATATGTCTGCAGTCTGCTGAGTCCATTCAGTGTTGCTCGTATGTTTATGTGCTGACTGCTTGGGATGGGATAACCTATCAGGGGCTTATCCCCGGAGAACACTGTTTTGCCCTGTCTCAGCTGCCACTAATTGCTTATAGCTCTTCTCAAGGGATGGGATCTTGTATGATTCTCTCCATCCACTTCTGTATGTTATTGTGCTGGTCTCCTGTTAATAACATTCTCTCCTTGGGAGTATCAACCAACAGTGTTTAATGCATAAAATGATAATAAGTAAAAACAAATGGGCATTAAGGGCACCAAATCCAGAACATTGGAGAACCCCTGGAGTTGCTGAGAACTGAGAGAGCTGAACTGCTCTCTGTAAGCAATTACAGAGAAAGTGAAAGGGCTTGGAGGAAGCTGTTTAGGGAGCAGATAAAATGCAATTTAAAGGAAAGCAAGTGGTATATAAACAGGAAAGGTACAGCTCAGATAGACTTAATAATGTCTAGGGAAAAGCCCTAAATATGGAGGCAGAGCAGAGAATCAGCGATGGTTATACACTCTCCCTCCCTGGATGTACACAGCTTGTTTTCTATCAGGGGCCTATCAAGATGCCTCGAGGCTCTTCTATAGCATCTCCTGCAAATGTGTAAAGCTATGGATGCTCTACTGTTCCTCATACTGCTCTCTCCTTCCTCTCTGCTGATAAGCTTGTCTGAGTTCATGCCTACCTTCAGCCTTCTTCAAAGGTAAATTTGAGCAGCACATTGACATATAACTCCAACTTCATGTGGTATTTGTTCAGTTCCCCCAAGAATTCTCTTGTAGTGTCCTGCTGGGCTCCAAGAAGGCCTCGAGACTCGAGATTCTACAGGTCTGATCATATCTAACTGAGGAATAAAATGTCAGCCTGCGTCAAAAACCCTTATAGCCTCAAAGAAAGCTCTTCTCTGTCCCCCTTCCTTGGATTTGAGAGCAAGGGCAGTCTCCAGAAAGGAAGAACCTTCATCCTTGTAGGTCTACAAGTCATTCTTCAGTGCTTACACAGGGTAGTGTGAAGCTGTGGCCACATTCTACTTCTCCCTTTCAGTGGAGCCACCAGGTGTGTCTCAGACCCTCTTATAATGGGTAATGGCTTTGAAGTAATTACTGCCCAGATCTCAAAGGCCCAGCTGTAGGGTTGCCTCCCTAGAATCAGACTCTGAAATTACATGCAAATGCAGAAAGTATGTTGAAGAGCAGAATTCAGAGTCACACCTATCCGCAATGAGAGAAGATGTGAAACCTCAGTGAAGTTGCAGCTAGCTGTGGATTTGGTCCAATGGGAAGCCCCAGACCCGAGAGGACCCTTCAGAGCTTCCCAGGCTAAGACAAAGAGAAGAACCCAGCAGGAGTTCACTATAAACTTAGCCAAAGGGGGCAGGAGAAGTGATGAAGGAGTGAGGAACTAATCAATCCATCAAACAATGTAATAACGGTTCTCCTTTTATTCTCAACTTGTCTTTCTCAATGGCAATTTGCCATGCCATTTTATTCAACGTATTCTAGTAGGAAATGTGAAATACAAACCCAGGTGACTTAAAACTCAGTGACTGAAATTGAAAGGTTCTGAAGAGTGATAACACAGTCACAACCTTTAGTCAAAGACTCTGCTCTCCACATCCCTGGGAACATCCTTCAACCTGGCATTTGCCACCAAGTGCACCCCCCCCCCCACACACACACATCACGGAGGCTTTGAAGGTATTGCCTCGCTTTCTCTAATTAGACCTTCAGAGACCTAAACAAATAACACAGTCAGTTGTAACTTAGAATAGAAACTGACTCTCAAGGGGCACTATTGTATTTCCTGTCAAGATTTGCTCATTACTCTCTGGCAAAAGATCTACATTCTCTTTGCAATGTCTGCACTGGCACCAATACCACAGAAATGTGCTGAAACTTAAGTATTAGTTCCCACAGCACTTCTAACACAAATATGTTTTAAAGAACAGATTTGCTGATATGATTTTGGGCAGTGATGCTTTACAAATAAATTGCAAAGTGCTTTCAGATCAGGGTTTAGGGTTTGACTTTGGGCAAGCCCCCCTCCCTCTCATTGCGTTTTTATCTTTATCTACAGCGGCGCTGGGGAAGAAGTGGCTGGAAAGCACATGTCTGTTCTGTTCCAGGGAAGAGTTTGTGCTGAGAATGAAATGCATTCAACAATATAACAGCAACTCAGAATTCTAGTGGATAGCAAATTGAGTCCCACGCGTTCCTCAAGGATAGCTTAGGCTGATACCAGTGTTCTCAGCCTGAAAACATATTGGGATTCCATGTGTTGTTTAAGTTGAGGTTTCTAGAAATTCTCATAAAATATATTTAATCTTTCTGAGATGGAGCCCACAGGTGAGACATTTGTAACAAATAAATATCCAGGTATCTGAACTGAGAGTGACTCAGACCCACCTGTGCAATGACTGAGAACACAGGGCCACACAGTGAGTGCTCCCGTCCTTCTTCCACAGCAGCAGCTCACTATCATAACGTGGTGGGTTGTGGTACTCAGTGTTCAAGAGCCTCTGTTCAACAAACTGTGCTTCTCTAATAGGAGCAGATTCCTTTTTAGGGTTATGTTAAGGAGCATGAATGATGTTCTTTGTAAGAAACAAACCAGTGTTTAAATGGTTGTTAATAGAAGGACATGCCTCCACATACAGATACACAAGGGTTACTGGGAATACAGAGCACATGGTACGAATGATCAGCTGTAGAAATTTTAACTGAGAAAAAAAAAAGTAAAGGGACATGTGATTTTCTTTTTTTACTCCATATTTTCTTATTCTTGGAGGTGTTTACTTCATTGACATTCTAGATCATGAACACTTTGATTATTTATCTGTAGGAATTATAATTTTAAATAGAAATACACCATATCAAGCTATGCATTCTAAATGTATATGGTTTTATTTCCAGGTGATTTTCCATTGGTTTGTTCTAAAAAAAAAATAGCAATACCCATATATTCTCCAGAATTAATTATGCTTAGGTCAATAAAACTGCCTTCCACTTCCGATTAAATAAAGTTACCACTATTCCTTTCTTTAGCCATCAGCAAAATGAAAGCGGTTACAGTTCACTGTCCCCTTGGCAGGCATTTAAAGTGAAAAACACCATCACACTAACCTTACACCTCTCCCTTACATACAGGAAGCCTTCCCTGTATCACAGGCCAAGCACCACTATCTTGCTTAGGAGGTGATTAACGGCTTTCTTCCAGTCACCAAGCCACCCTAGCTAGCATCTACAGAATACAATCAAGGGTAGAAATCTCTTGTGGAATTGAACTTGGCAGAAAAGGGAGGCCATAGATACACCTTATAACATACTCAGTAAGAATCTAAGGGCCGCTGTGATGGTTCTAACCTCAGGAAGTTCTCAAAGCTGTCAATTGCTGTTTGTAAACTCTGTGGCTTGAAACAGAAAAAAAAAAAAAAATTCATGCATTTCCCTGTCAGGAGGATGCAAAGCCTGGCTAAAGCCTTCTAGGCTTATCCCTCTCACTGATATTAAAAATGAGCTATTGATTTTCCTCACACTGTACTATCTGCTGAGGAAAACTTGCAGAGATGCCCTCCTGACACAAAGTAGGCCAAGGTTATTTTGCTATAAAAATGAAATGTGAGAAAAGTTTTGACAACATGTTGAGCTAATTAGGAAGTACCAAGGAACACAAAGCAAGTTCCCATTATGTGAAACATTTAAGGGTTTTTGCCCCAAAACTCAGGTCATTCTGCCCATGGATGATATATTTTAAAGCATAATCCTTCCAGACCAAAAGAAATCACCAAAGATGGCTGGGTCATTTTAGAGGCAAGAATGGAATACTCATTAGGAGAAAACAGTATAGTGATGCAAGAAAAACAAAAAAAGAGGAATGAGTAGGAAGAAACTTTGTGTCCAAAAAATGTCACAATAAAAATCTAGTCATCATATTTCTCTATATTCAAATCAGGAAACTAAGTCTCACATTCATTAAGAGTCAGTTAAAACAGATATCTCAATGTCTCCAACAACAGCTGTGCCTGGAAAAAAATGAAAGCATTGATCTGTACTGAAGGCATAAATACTTACTTTTGGTTTCTCGGATCACAGTATTTATAACCATACATCTGTTGGTGGTTGGTCCAAACAGGTCCGTAATATTATTAACTGGTGTGGACTTAACAGGTCATCCTGAAATGGATCAAACAACTTCTAGTTGAAGTTCCAGGAAACAAGCCACAATACAGACTAGTTTCTCTCTTAGCTAGCTTCTCGGATTTGTCTTAAAAGGTCCTTACTGTGTTATATAGACTTAAGAATTTTCAGGAACTGTGATTTAACTGGATACATGTAGTACATAAAAGTATGTTTATAAATGCTATGTTCTGCTATCATTAGGTGCACTGGCAAACTTGTTCAACCCACTACCATTGTCTTAACCTCTTTGCTCTTGGTAGTCAAAAATGAGGATATGGCAGGCAAGTAGGCCAAAGCAATGATTCTTGTTTGGAGAATGCTGGGTTTCATTTCTACTTTTATTTACTGTCAGCTGTTCATTGCCAAGACAAAACGCCTCAGAAAATCTTCCTAATGTAGGAAAAAATATTTTGACTCACAGTTTCAGAGGTTGACCTTATCTCCTTGACCCTATTATTTCTGGGTGTAACAGGTACTTTTCTCAGTGCAGTTAAAAAAAAAATCTCTGACAAAGCAACTTACAAGAGGAGGGGTTTATTCTCATTTGAAGCATGGATATGAAGTCCATCCCACTGGAGCAGGTACAGAGGAGGGAGCGTGGGATTGTAGTACATTCACAGTTGATGAACTCTGCACTGTGCTTGCTTTTCATTCTGTCCAGGACCCATGGGACGGGGATGCCTATATTTAGAGCTGCTCTTCCCACCTTAGTTAAATCTCTATGGAGATTCCATCACAGACACACTCAGAAGTTTGTCTGCTAGGTCATTTGAAATCCCATTAGGTTGACAACCAAAATTAACTATCACACTGTGCTGTGATGGGATAATGGCAATGTGTCAGGCAGGAGAAGAGGAAGAAGTGGGGTGTCATTTAAACATATCCTTCTATGGCTTGCCACTTCCTCCCTCATACAACTGTGATGTCATCAGTAGTTCCATCCATTGATGAGGCTAGTGCCCTCATGTTCTAGTCTCAAATTTTGATTTTGGAGCACTGCTTGGTACATTGCTGACCATACATTTAATGCATGAATCTTTGGGAGAGATATCTATCATACCATCCCCTTTTTAGCTATAATATCTCATTAATATTTTATGTAACTGTGCCTCAGTTTCACCATCTGTAAAGTAAACTTAATGATAGCATTTCTGTGAGGAATAAATTCTAATTAACTTACTTAGTACAAATGAATACCTTAGAATGTAAAGTTTAGTATCTACTATATCAGTCATAGTTACTATAATTATCCCTGCTTGGCCTGCCTGTTTGCTTGTTTATTGATTTGAGGGAGGTTCTTTATGTAGCCCATATTGGCATCAAATTCCCTATGTGGCCAAGGATGACCCTCACTCTTGATCTTCCTGATTCTGCCTCCTAAGTATTAGAATCACAAGTTTGTAAAACTGTTTATTCAGTCCTGGGGATCAAAACTCAGCCCCAGTTCATGCAAAACAAGCACTCCACCAACTAAGCAATATTGACAATACCTTCTAGATCATTTTAACTCACCTAAAAAATAATTTATTTTTTTCACATGCAAAAATCATCATAAAAGACAGATGGAAGACAAACTCAAAGTGCAGTCAATAAATTTGTCATCTGTTGGCTTATTTCAGTCAGTACCAGTTTTCAGTTTTCATTTAATCAGCTTTGATATCTCTGTAGCATATTTATGGCAAGAATTTGCAATGTATTTATTATGTTCTGTGTATTTTGAAATGATCACCTTATAGCACCCAGGCCATCTTTGTGAGGCATTTGTATAACTGGATTACCTGTTTTCTGACTTGATAAAGAATTTTTTTAAGCTCACAGTCCATTCCTGAGTACAACAGCCAATTGCCAAAGTGTCACCTTGACTAGTCATTTTCCACATCAGGTCTTTATGGTTCTGTGTCTGACTTTACAGAGCCAGTATTTTAGTCTAAATGATGTCATCTTTCATCTCCAGCTTATATTCCCTCTATGCTCTTTAAGTGTGTGTGTAATTATTTCCATCTGAGATTATCAGGAGTCATTACTTTCTCAGTTCTCAACTCAATTCCATAAGCTAAAGGGGGGCTTCTCTTCCATCCTAAATTCTGTCTCTTCTCCTGTACTTTCTACTACAGTGTCCTATTGATTTCTTCTATGCTCTAAACTGTGTCCCTTCCAAAGTGCAGATGATAAGTACTTACCTCTCATATAATAGAATAGGACTTTTAGGAGGTCACAAGGGAGTGACCATAATGATGGACTTACTGTCCTAACAAGTGTAAACCAGAAACCTTCCTCCCTTTCATTACTGCACAAAGAGATGGAGAGGAGGGAGTACCCTACAAACCATGAAAGGGACACTAACCAGAAGCTAAACTCTGCTAAAAACTTGGCCTTGGGTTCCTAGCCTTCAGAAATCATTCTTGTCACTTAAAGCATCAGTTTGTGGTACTTTTCAGTGACAAAACAATCTGACACAGTTTCCTATATAATATGTCTGACAACCTGGATTTATCTTATTTATGTTTGCAGTCCCATAAAGGCTAGGACTCTGTCATCTGTCGCCATGACTAGTACACAAAGTAGATAGCAGATTCTAGTGACCTTGATACCTTCCTTCCTTTTTTTTCCCTTTCTTTTAGAGACAGGGTTTCTCTGGATAAATGTCTCTGTAGATCAAGCTGGCCTCAAACACAGAGTTCCACCTGCCTCTGCCCCCCAAGTGCTGGAATTAAAGGTGTGCACCACTGCCCCTGGATTTTGGTAGCTCTTGAATCCGTAGCCAGTGATGTATAAGTGAGATAGTTTCCAGATATGACACTTTATTTAAACTTACAATTGGTTGATTAAGTCATAGATGCTATTCAATCCCATTTCTCTCTGAGATGGAGTCCTCAATATGTAGTCCTGGCTGGCCTGGAACTTGATATGTAGATAAGGCTGGACTTGAACTTACAGAAATCTGCCTGCCTCTGCCTCCATTGCTGGGACTAGAGGCAACTGCCTGGTTGTCTATCACAATAAAGAAAAAAAGAAAGAAAGGAAGGAAGGAAGGAAAGGGAAAGAAAGAAGAAAGGAAGGAAAGAGAGAGAAAAATATATGTAAGTTAATTTTTGTCAGTTTGACAAAAACTAGAGTCACCTGGTAAGAGAGAACCTCAGCTGAGGAATTGCCTCCATCAGCTGGTGTGTGGGTATGTCTGTGGGAACTTTTCTTGATTAATGGTGGACATAGGAGGTCCCAGCCCATTGTGGGAGGTGTCATCGCTGAGCAAGTGGCCCTGGGTTGTTCGGGAAGACAAGCTGATCAAGCCAAGGAGAGCTAGCCAGTGATCAGTGTTCCTTCATGTTTCCTGCCTCTGCCCCTGCTCAAGTTCTTGCCCTGACTTCCCTCAACACTGTGACCGGGACATATAAGCTAAATAATTACTCTATCAATCCTAAAGCCCCCTTTAAAAGTCCCGTATTGCCTCAAAGCTATATATTTTCCATGATGCACTGAATAGAGGTCATCATACCTATCTACCTTCAGGAAAGAAGACTGGAGGCTGTCTTTTTTTTTTTCTTTTTTAAAAATTTATTGGCTGTCTTTTTTTTCTTTTTTTTTTCTTTTTTTTTCTTTTAAATACTTTATTTTTTTTTCTTCAAGTTACATCTCAGTCACAAACCCCTCCCTATTCCCCCTTCCTATCCCGCCCTTCCACCCTCTTCCCCCCAGAAGTTTCCCCTTTCAGTCCAACAGATGGTTCCTTCTCTTATAACAGTAAGTATTATACAAAACAACAGATATAAATATGCCACATTTATGAGAGTTAAATGGCCCAGTATATCTTCCCAATGTCCAGTTTATACATATTTGGCCCCTGACTTTAACATTCTACTATCTAACCATCTCCATGAGTTTAAAGGTCTATATCTGACTCAACATTCATACTAACTTGCAACACACTTTTAAGAGTATCTTCTTAGATCTATAACACCCTCTTGATTCCTAAACAACTCAAAATTTAACTATGAGACTCTAGCTGTCTATTCTTCAACCACCTCAGAGACCTGAGAGGGATAAATATATCTGCTTATATAGGAAGTGCAGGGCCTGCAGCTTCCAAAACTAAGAAATGACATACCAATGACTGCCTGGACAGTTCCCATTTTCTCTCCATACATTCCTGCATCAGTCTTCAGCCTTTGGGTCCTGTTTCTCTGACAGACATTTGTTGTAGAGCAGGGATTATGAAGGACTTACCTACCCTGTCTTGGCAGAGTTAGGCTGTCGACTTCCCTGCTACCAAGTTTTGTCCTTTTTGGACAGCAGTCTGTCTACAGTTGGTGCAAGGAGTTTTTTCATGCCAAGAGATAGGCTTGCCACTAATTCAACCATCTTAATAAATTTTTAAAAATTTATTGGCTGTCTTTTATCAGTGGACGCCAAGGCCTGCTCTAACAAGCCGGGCTCTCACTGCTAGCCACGGCCAGGAGCCATGGCCTTCTAGACCGCTGCATCTTGCCGGCTGGGCCCCTCCCTCTCTCCCTGTCTCTCTGCGCCCTGCTCAGGCCTGCTGCCAGAACTAAGCTATGAGCTGTTTCAGTAAACACCTTAAACTAAAAGAGCTAAGACACTTTTAGGACAACAGGGTTTCTTTCCCTGTCTGTCCCTTTGGGCAGTAGCCCTTGCTTAGCCAAAGGCCCTAAGCACTGGAATTAGGGCCTTGGGTCCCAGTGGAAGTGCACACTCTTTGGCTACCCTGTGAAATTCCTATGTAGCCCATTCCTTCAGCCCTGACACCCACAGACCCAGAGTGAAGCCAGAACAACTGGCCCCCAAAGCCAGAACGAAATGGCAGTCAACAATAAGAGAAAAACTTGGGTAACAAAGAGAGCTCAGTGGACTCCGTGCAAGAAGGCATGTACTCATACTTTGATCTCTGACTCAGCTTAATTACACTGAGAAACCTGGCTTCTCAGTGTGCTTATCATATACAAACAATTTCTTTTCACCCTTACCTTTGCTCGCAGTGTTCTAGAGCAGCTTTCAGGGCTCTAAGAGAAAGGAGAGAAAAGTTAATTGTGACACCGGCAACACTAATGGGCTTTTTCTTCTGTAGATCCACTCAGACTCGTATCTGAACAAACTGGAGTGTGCCATTCTGAAGAGCCAGCAGAGAGAACATTACACTGAGATTAGGAGAGTTGTGTGAGCAGAATCTTTTCTTTGGGTTGTCTTATCCTACTCTGTACTAATGATTGTAATACCCTGGGATATTAAAGCAAACTCATCTCGGTGTTCCTACATCACAGAGAGAGTATTGTTCAAAGAGTAGAGTATTTACATTAGAAACTTAACAAATTAAATGTATTAACTGAAATGAAAGAGGTGAGAATATTGGGTCTTGACTCTGCAGATCCTAGCCTTCCTCCCCGACCCATGCCTGTGTGTGAGCCTCCAATGCCCAGAGGGACTCTCTGCCTAGGCACCTGCTAGTCACACCCACCTGAGATTCACACTTCCTCCTGTTCTCTTGTTCCAGTTCCCAGTCTCCTCACCACTTGCAGACTCAGAAGCACTCCCTACTGGGCAACCCACAGCCACCACATATTTCTAAGATCCAGTGAAGGCAACAGAAACCAAGGAATGGAACATCCACTCAACAAAGACAAGACCAGAATCACAATCATCTCAAACACAAATACACAGACACCAGAACAAAAATAAAATTATAAACATCCAAGACCATATGTCTCAGCCAGAACCCAGCAACCCTAATACAGCAGACCTCAAGAAATGTGAAAAGTACAAGACAAGAATTTTGAAATAGCTGTTATGACTATGCTAAAGGACCTCAAAGAGGATCTGAATAAATCCATTAATGAAATCTGTGAAAAAGAGTGTAATGGAATGATGAAAACATTTAAGATATGAAAGTAGAAATAAAATCACTAAAGGAACCCTAAACTGAGGTGAAAATGGAAATAAAAACAAAGTCAGACAAAACTTCAGAAGTAAGCCCCACCAACACAGCACAAGAGATAAAAGAGAGAATCTGAAGACAAAATAGAAGAAATGGGCAGTCCAGTCAAAGGCAAAGTTAAACCTAAAATCATTAAGGCACTAAACATACAGAAAATCTGGAACACTATGAAAAAAAAAGCAAAAGGAATAGGAATAGAAGAAGGAGAAGAAACCTAGATCAAAGGTACAAAAATTTTCAATAAAAATCATGGAAGAAATTTTCCTAACTTAAAGAAGAAGATGTCTATCAAGGTAAAGAACACCCAATAGGCAGGACCAGAAAAGAAATCCCCGATGACACATAATAATCAAAGCATTAAACATACAGAAAAAATAAAGAACATTAAAAAGCTGTAGGGGGGAAAAGACTAAGTAAAGGCATACCCATTAGAATAACACCTGGCTTTTCAGTGGAGACTGTAAAAGCAAGAAGAGCCTAGATGCTAACTCCACAAACTCTAGAGACCACATATGCCAGCCAAACTACTATACCTAGCAAAACATTCAATCACAACAGATGCAGAAAGGAAAAAAAGTCTGCAATAAAACAAAATCCAAGCAGTATCTATCTACAAATATAGCTCTATAGAAGGTGCCAGAAGGAAACCTTTAACTTGAAGGTTAACAAGAAAACACAAGGAATAAATAATTTCAGACCAGATCAAAAGAGTGGGGGAAAATCCAAAACATAACAGCAAAATAATGGAAATCAACAAATATTGATTGTGGGCATGTATGACCAGAGGAGCTGGCCTGGAGCAAGATGGAGATTGAGACATGCCCAGACCTCGAAAATCTTATCTTGAGACCAGCAGAAGTAAGAACTACTCTGTCCCTGTTCTGGATCTGCGTGCACCAGTGCATAACCTCCTAACTGCACCACCTCTGAGGTAGCCATGCAGTCTATGGCCAAATTACAGGTGTAAATTCCTCTCAACTGATAAGAACCTGTCCCCAAAGCACCTGGAATTCCTCTTCATTCATGTAAATGAAGCATTCCCAGCACCTCAGCCCCAGAAAATAATGTACATTCACTCTGAAAACCCCTACCCTCTCCTCAAGGTTTATATGGCTCCTGTTATCCTGAATAAAGACAAGTTGGTTCACTGACTATAATCTAAGAAAACTATTTCACTGAATATGATTGACAAGAGCTGTAACACTGAAAACCTTGGAGAAGCCTGCCCCACCACACCCCCACTCACAGCAGGACCAAGATCCTGCTGACCCATTTGTTCTGGTTACAGTTCATCCTTTCCAGTCTGGTGTGCATCAGTGTCTGGACACCCAGAAGAAAAAAATGGAACATAAACAACAACTGATCATTGATAACTGTCAGCATCAATGGTTTCAATCCCCCAATAAAAATGCACAGAATAACAGATTGGATATAAAAACAGTGCCCATCCTTTTAACATTAAGGACAGACATCACCAGAGGGTAAAAGGATGAAAAAAGATATTCCAAGCAAATAGACCCAAGAAGCAAGCTGATACAGACATTTTAATATCTGACAAAATAGACTTCAAACCCTAACCAGTCAGAAATAATAGTGAAGGACACTGAATACTGATTAAAGGAAAAATCCACAAAGAGGATATTGCAAGTCTTTATTTATGTACTTTGGTACCCAAGTTCATAAGAGAAACACCAATACAGCTTAAATCACACACTGACCCTTACATGCTGATAGTGATTGACTTTAATACCTCACTCTTGCTGACAGATGAGTCATCCCGACAAAAATTAAACAGGGAAATGCTGGAGTTAAATGATACCATAAGTCAAATGGTCTTCAGTGATGTTTACAGAACATTTCACTCAAATACAATAGAATATACCATCTTCTCAGCAACTCATCAAACTTTCTCCAAAATTTACCACTTAGACACAGATAAGAGAAAAGAAAAGAACATCCTTCATCTTATTTAACCACTGGATTAAAGCTGGATATCAACAACAACAGAAACAACAAAAACTTCACAAAATCATGGAAACTGGACAACTAATACTGAATTTAAAATGGGTCAAGACATAAATCAAGAAAGAAATTAAAACCTTTAGAACTGAATGAAAATGAATACACAATCTCAAACCTTTGGGATTCAATGAAAGGGTTTCTAAGAGGCAAGTTCATAGAACTAATTGCCTATATTAAAAAAATGGAGAGATCTCATATTAACAACATAATTGAACACCTAAAAGCTCGAGAAAAAAAAGAAGAAAGAACACACAAAAACTAGACTGCAAGAAATAATCAAATGCAGGGCTGAAAGTAGAAAGTAGAAAATCAAAAAAGTAGAAACAACAACAAAAAAATAAAGAATCAATGACATAAAGATTTGGCTTTTTGTCAAAATCAGTAAGAATGATAAACCCTTAGCTCAATTAACTAAATGACACAAATGATCCAAATTAACAAAATTAGAAATTAATATATGTAACAACAGACATTGGAGGAATTTAGAGAATCATAAGGACATACTTTAAAAAAATTATACTCTACAAAATTGGAAAACCTAAAAGAAATGGATAATTTTGTGGATTTATACCACTCACCAAAGTTAAATCAAAATCAGATGAGCAATTTAAACCAATCTATATGCCCTGGTCAAACAGAAACAGTATTAAAAATCTCTCAATGGGGGAAAAAGCCCAAGGCCATATGGATTCAGTGCAGAATTCTACCAGACTTTCAAAGAGGAGTTAATACCAATACTCCTCAAATCATTTTGCAATGCAGAAATAGAAGGAACATTGTTTGATTCTTTCTATGAGGCAACAGTTAACCTGATACCCAAGCCACATAATGACCCAACAAAGAAGAGAATTACAGACCAATTTCTCTTATGAACATTCTCCACACTATGCTGATGTTTCTGGCCAGGTGGAATGACATTCTTTTTTCTAACCCATGGTGTGTGTCCTCCTTTTTCCTGCTCCTGGCTGGAATGAATTAATCCTCTGTCTAAAGCACAGGCTTCCTGTTCTAATCTCAGGAAGTCCCACCTTTCTCTGTCTTTGCCCAATCTCAGGCCTCAACATTTATTTAACCAATCAGAGACAATGTAACAGACAGCAAACAGGTCCAACTAACATTTAGAATGCTTAACACTACCCCATCAGGAATACAAGAACATAACAAAAAGATCAACCAATATGATCAAGTAGGCTTCATCCCAGAGATTCAGGGATGATTTAACCCAATGCAATTGATAACAAATGTGTAGCCAACATCAACCTAAACAGAAACTCAAAGCATTTCCACTAAAATCAGGTACAAAAAAGATTGTCCACTTTCTCCATATCTATTCAATATAGTACTTGTATAATAAAACTTTAAGACATTGAAGAAAGAAATTGAAGAAAATATCAGAAGATGGAAAGATCTCCCATGTTCATGGATTGCTATAATTAATATAGCAAAAATGGCCATCCTACAAAAAGCAATTTAAAGGTTTATGCAATCCACATCAAATTTCCAATACAATTTTTCACAGAAATTGAATAATAATGAGCATCGAAGAATCTCCAGTGGGAGATGATTGAATTGGTGGTAAGCCATTCTCTTGGCAAGAAAAATCCCTTGCTTCAACTGTAGACAGACTTCTGTCCAAAAAGGACAAAACTTGGAAGCAGATAAGTCGACAGCCTAGCTCTGCCAAGACAGGGTAGGTAAGTCCTTCATAATTCCTGCTCTACAACCAATGTCTGTCAGAGAAATGGGGCCAAATGGCTGAAGATTGATGCTGTAATGTATGGAGAGAAAATGGGAACTGTCCAGGCAGCCACTGGTATGTCATTTTTTAGTTTTGGAAGCTGCAGGCCCTGCACTTCCTATATAATCAGATATATTTATCCCTCTCAGGTCTCTGAGGTGGTTGAAGACTAGATAGCTAGAGTCTCATAGTTAAATTTTGAGTTGTTTAGGAATCAAGAGGGTGTTCCGGATCTAAGAAGATATTTTTAAAAGTATGAGGCAAGTTAGTATGAAAGCTGAGTTAGATATAGGACTTTAAACACATGGAGATGGTTAGATAGTAGAATGTTAAAGTCAGGTGCCAAATACATATGGACTGGACATTGGGAATGTATGCTAAGCCATATAACTCCTATAATTGTGGCCTATTTATTTCTGTTGTTTTGTATTGTATTTATAGTTATAAGAAAAAGAACCATTTTTTGGACTGAAAGGGAGAGCTGTTGGGGGGAAAATGAAATACCTTAATCTAAAAAAAAAAAAAGAAGAGAAGAGGATGGGGGGGTTGAGGGGGAGGAGGGTGGAAGGGTGGGACTGGAGGGGCGAGTAGGGAGGGGATTGTGATTGAGATGTAACTTGAAGAAATAAAAAATTATTAAAAAAAGAAATTGAATAATAAGAGAAATGTTTTTTATTGGAAAAGAACAGATTTCTAAGAGATAACAAAATAAGTTATAATAAGATAAAACAAAAACCCTCACACTGAAGTTGAACAAGGCAAACCAACAGAAGAAAAAGAGCACAAGAGAAGGCACAAGAACCAAAGACCCATTCATTACACACTCATAAAAATACTAAGTCCCATAAAATACTAAGCTGAAAGCTATAATTACATGCAAAGAAGACCCAGCAGAGATCCATGCAGGCCCCGTGTATGCTGCTTTAGTGTCTGTGAGTTCATATGAGCTTTTCTTAAGTTGATGTAGAAGGCCTTGTTTTCTTGGTGTCCTCTATCCCCTCTGGCTTTTCTACTCTTTCCATGTCATTTCTTGTAGGATTCATGAAGCTCTGGGGGGAAGGATTTAATGGAGACATCCTATTTAGTGCTGAGTCTTCCAAAGTCTCTCTGTGTGTAATGCCTGGCTGTGGGTTTCTGTATTTGTTCCCATCTGCTATAGGAGGAAGCTTCTCTGATGGCAGCTGAATAAGGCCCTGGTCTATAAGTATAGCAGAATATATCTTAAAAGCTTGTTCTTACATAATAAGAGACAGAAATGGAGTGGATCTCCCAGCAAGTCATGCCTTACAATTCCCTCTCTGCCAGTGGTAGGCTGTCAGCCTTTTAATTAAAGCCAATCAGAGAGTGCCTCAGGTAGGATGGTAACCAAATCTTAGGCACTGAAATCAGCTTCTGAAAACCTTACACAAGCCCCTTCTCCAACATGAACTAGCAATAAAATGAATCCTAATGACATTCTACTATCCTCATAGATCAGTGTCTTGCTCAGCCTTCATTAGAGATGTATCCTTCTGCAGAAGATGGGAATAAATCCGAAGACCCACAACTGGACAGTGGGCAGAGAACCAAAGACCTTGAAATAATTGGTCCTAACTGGAAAGTCTCCATCAAATTCTTTCCCTTAGGGCTCAGGGAACTATGTGGAAGAGGAGACAGAAAGATTGTAATAGCCAGTGAGAATGGAAGACACCAAGGAGATAGTACCTTCCAAATACAACAGGATTGACACACATGCAGATTCACAGAAACTGGACTGGGTCAGTAGGCACAGGGCATATACAGGTCTAAGCCAGATAAGGACTCAACGATGACAGGGTAATTGAACTTGAGCCACCATCAGTTTTCTCCAAGAGAGTTTTTCTGGGTATACAAACCATATTTAAAGGCATTCCCCATGCCCAGCAGTAGATGGTTCACACAAAATAAACGTACTAGTATTTTTAAAGTTTTGTTTGCTTGTTTTGTCTTGTTTTAGGTATTGTTTTGTTTGTCTCATAATGCTTTATCTGTGCACTTTTTTAGCTTTACAGGTCTTTTGCTTATATATTAAAGTTTCTGATTTAAAATTTTAATGAGATTTCTGTGTGTACTAATGCTTATGTCTAAATCAGTGTGTAGGGTTTGGTTTGGTTTGGTTTATTTTTTGTACTTTTTCTTTGATTCTTTTTCCTCCCTGTTTCTTTTATCCCATTATGGTTTGTTTGCTTTTATTTTTATCTTATTTTATTATTATTTTAAGATGCTTGTTTTCTAATGAGAGAGAGAAGAACAAAAGGGGGACAGACTGGGGTGGGTATGGAGGATCTGGAAGGAGATAGGGGAGCCATAATCAGAATATATTTATGAAAAAAATCTATTTCAATAAATATATATAAAGTACATATGCCAATTCAATAACAAAATAGATAGATAAATAAATAAATTAAATTAAATAGATATCCCAACGTTCTGGAGAACAAGAGCAATGGCAATATCCTATAATGTTTGGGGTCTATGGGACCCCAGTGACCAACAAATCCAAAGGAGTTAACACATTCCTGGCACTGGGCTTTTTATTTGATAGCTTGTGGCGTCTATGGGGTAATGTTCTCATACTATCAGATGACTCTATTCAAACTCTTCTTGTGTATGTGTATGTATATATTATAGTAATTTTCTATGGTAGTTGATTTCACATGACTTTCTCAAGGCTTAGAAATCATTGTGGAAGGGGAGGCAGAAAGATAGTAAGAGCCAGAGGAGATGGATGACTATAACAAAACACTGCTTTCTGAACACAAAAGGGCAGTTTCACATACAAATTGCAGCATTTGTGACAGCATGCATAATCCTGCTGCAAGCTCAAGCCAGAAAAAATTTGAGCATGGAATGGGAAGCCATCATGAAGCACTATCTCCTGGTGAGGAGCTAATAGCAACTGATAACTTTAGAGAGAGGGAGGATAACTTTTCTTTAAGGATGTGATCTCTGGTAGGTCAACCACACTCTAATATATGGTTCCATACCCAAGGGTTGATTGGTAGCACAAAACAAAGATTCTATGGATTAAAATTTAAAAGGACACAAATTCAGGGGTGGGATAGGAAGGTAAGGGTTCATCTAGGAGAGATAGGTGGAAGAGTGATGGGTGAATGAGGTAAAAATCCATTGTATGAAATGCTTAAAGATTAATTTCAAAATAGATAAATAAATAAAATCTGAAAACAGACAAACAAAAAAGTATGTTTTCCTTTCAGAACGAAAGAGAAATGTCACAGCACTTGTGAAATGAAGAGATGAAGAAAATAAATTCATTTTCTCAATTTTCTATTAGAAACAACCATTTTTTAAACCATTTAGAAAATTAAATATCTAAGAGACTTCATATGGAATACATGTTGAGACTAAGACTTCATCTCCAGAATTACTTTCTAAATTTTGTAGGGTCAATTTTAGAACACCAAAATGATTTATAATTACAGTGATATTTATGCTTTTCTTTACAAATAAAACTAATTATTAAGCAATAACTTGTCCTCTCAGATTATCACTAAAATTCTTTATGCTTTGACTAAAGCATCAGAGTATCAACTGACTTTTAAGATACACTAGACCATAAATATGATTATATTTCTGTAGCAAGAGTTGCATCTTTTACCCAATATATGTCTTTTTCTGACATTCTAATATGTGCAGAAAACTTTGGTATGGCCTTGACTCATGTTTGTTTTTCTAGGTCTGAAAAATTACTTGAGGAAAAAAAATTCATCTACAGAGAAGAAGGAACCAGGTGTGACACATTTACAACAAAGTCTTTGGCATTGAAAGAGAATAAAAAATTTGGTTACTACCTGTTGTCTGTCACTCAAAGACATCTCCAGCCCAGATGCATGTCTAGAAAAAGATAAAAACATAATGAAAAACTGAAAGAGCAGCTTCATAAAAAAATACTGAAAATGTTGGTGTTCAAACAAGCATTGTTTGAGGACCCTTCTGACAACTTTCAACACAAGGAAAAGATAGACATTCTATCCTCTGATCCCCTTCCCATTGACCTACTCTGGGACTTTCAGGCTTTGGCAATGATATGTGGGAGCAGAGTATGGCCGAGCCTACTGGAAGATTGTGGCAACCAAAGCTCCCTTCAAAACTAATAGAGCTTAGCACATAATAGACAAAGCTGTCCATGGTAACAGATACCCCTTGGGTCTCCTACAAGTATTTTTGTGAGCATTGTAGAAGCAGGATTCAAGTGGGTTTCAGACACAGTGAAATTCATTTATAATAAATCTATTATTATAAGATATAAATGATGAAATTATGGCTAAAGAATAAATAACTTAATCTCTGCTCACACTTTACATATGCCTTGGAAGCTCAGATTAAGTTTTGTCCTGTGTTAGTGTCTGTCAGTTGAGCCCTGGGGATCACTGTCTGGTGGAATGAGGGCAAGAGAGTTAGTATGCCATATGTTCCCATGCACAGATACACTAGGGTCATTTAATTATTATGTGGTTGAAATAAGTTTAATATATATCACTCTGTATATCCATTGCCAATGTAATTCCAATGTCCGTGAAATTGCCTAGTTTCTGTTCCTAATTCTATTGCTGCAGGGATTTCTTTGGAATGAGTACCCAGATGCCACTGAGAGTGGAAGAAAGATTCCCTGAGTCCTACCATAACTAAATATTATTTAGTTACAGAAGTAAAAACAAAATGTACACAATGGCAAATCAATAAGTAAGTACTTCAACTTTAACCTTCTATGATGAAGTAAACCAGTCAAGTCAACTCACTCTGTTTTACTGCTTATTGTGATGGCTAATCTTGGTTGTCAACATGACTACCTCTGCAACCAACTAAAACTGAAGCAACTGGGGACATATGTGAGGGATTTTCTTGATTGGTCCAGTTGAGATGGGAAGACCTACCCTAAATCTGGGCCACACCTTCTGGTGGCGGTCAACATAAAAGGGCATGGAAGAAGGAAGCTTTTGTTTTTAGCTTGCTTGCCCTCACTCTCACTGACAGATTTATCTATCCAGTTGCTGAAGCATTCCTGTGCTGATACTAGAACCTATTTTTTTCAGGATTCCAGTGTAGTTTGAAGATCAACAGTCTCTATGATTTCCCTTAGGACTCCAATGCCAGATTGGGGTTGTTGAGACACACAGTCTTTTGAACTGAACAACTACTGGACTTTCGGTCTTTCTATCAGAAGACAGTCATTGTTGGACACTCAGCCTACAACCTAATAAATCTTGTGTGTGTGTGTGTGTGTGTGTGTGTGTGTGTGTGTGTGTGTGTCTGGTGTGTTCATGTGCATGTATATGAGCATTTGCATGTTTGTGTGTGTTCATTCTATCAATTCTATTATTTATAGAATCCTAACAAATACATTTATCAAAGGAGAAGCAAAAAAAAAAAAACAAAAAACAAAAGGAAAAGGAAGACAACCTTAGACTGTTTCCAGTTTGTACAAGTTCTATGTGTTTATGCAATATAGAAATGTGGACATATATACAAGATTACATGTTTTAGCTTACATATGCATGTCCAAGTATACTTCGGCTCTGTACATGCATGTGTATTGTAGAGAGTGTTTTGGTTTGTAGGCATTATTTCAGTATTGGCTTCTTGATAGGAACTGCATCTGCCTTTGCAAAATATTTATACTGGAGGATACTGTTGGGTTGAGGGCTTGGACTTGCTTTTGTCTTATTTTGGTTTTGATAGATGGTCCATTTTTGTCCTAGGTCAATGGGAACGTGCCTTGTGAATCATCTTTTTAAATCCACAAATCTGTCTAGTTAGGACTTTTAGAATTCTCAAGGTTACTGAAGAGATGGAGGTCAGATACTTATAAAAGAAAATTACTTTAGACAGCTAAAGACAACAAAAAAGTTTTCTGGGCATTTATACATGAAAAATGTAAAATTGTAATGGGCAATATGACATTGACTAAACATAGTTACATTAGCCAAAATCACAAGTCATAGGTCCAACCCTTTCCACTAGCTTCATGGAAAAATACATTAGATAAAGATCCCCTCCCCCCCCCAGGTCTCATCTTTTAAATAACATAAAAAGTAGCATGATTTTGAGCCAAAAATGAACATAAACAGCCAAAATTAGTGTGAAAGGCACATTTTAAACATTCCCAGTTTTTTATATTGTTTCAGGGTGCTATATTTGCAAAATGTCTGGTGAGGTCTACATGTATCTAGAAAGGAGACACAATAGTGTTCTCTGAGCCTCAGAAGGAAATAAGGAAAAAGTGGTGCATGGAGAGGGAAATGGAATGCTAGCAGCAGGTCAGTTCATGTCACGGTCCCACATGGCATAGTCATGAAATGTTTCATAGATATTTCACCTTGTAATTTCATGTCCTAGTACATCAGTTAATAAGCCAAGACTGATGGTACACTTTCAAACCCAGCACAAAGAAGGCAGATCAAGGTGAATTTGGGGCCATTTGGATCTATACAGCAGTTCCAGCCAGCCTTGGGCTACATAGTAAGACCCTGTCTCAAAAAACAAAACAAACGAACAACAAAACACAACCAACCCGACAAGCAAACAAAAACATTGGTGAATATTAGTGAGTACTACCATAGTCATTCTATTACTCAGTAGTTATTGATCTTGTCTGATATTTTCCTTTTCTGAGACTGGGTTTCCTAGCTCTAAGATGGACACAATAGCTGCTTCTAAACTTTTTTAAAAATTGTGATAATCAAAGGATGGCATGTCCACATGAGCTCTGGGCTCTGTGCATATGTGGAGGGAGCATCAGGTCATCTCCACACACAAGCACAAAGGTCCATGAACATCTCATGAAGAAGTAAAGAATGACAAGATGAGTGAAAGAGGCAAGAGGGTAGTGAAATAAGAGAATAAACTCTATCCACTTAGGTCCTAGCATTTTCTCTAACCGAAATCAATAAGGCTGGGTATACCAGAACATACCTGTAATCCCAGATCTCAGGAGGTGGAAGCAGGGGGATTAAATGTTCTAAGGTAGCCTCGTCTACACAGTGAGTTCCAGACTAGCCTGGGCTCCAGAGTGAGATCTTGAACAAAAGTCCAAAAGTATGAAAGGATGCTACAGCCTGATTCTTGTAATCTAGTTCTGGCCAGATGAGCTTCATTTAGTAATAAACTAAACAAAAGATGAAAAAGAAAAAGACTATCTAGTTGCCACAGATTTGTAACTCATTAAAACAACATGGGGAAGACTGTCTTATAGCCTTGTTACTCTGTGAATGGAACACGCTAAGGAAAATAATAATTAATAAAGCAATAATTAATAAGTAGGGGTTGTAGGTATGGAGAAAGTTTAACCCACTTGAGTATAAAACTTCTGAGCTGCCCTCAGGCCCTTTAGCAGTAACATTTACATATAAATAATTGACACCCAATTAGAAATCACTTTGATCTGTTCATTAGCAGTCTCAAAGGGCTGCTAGTAAGCAGTGTTTTGTTTGGCTAGTTCCAATTATTGTATTAATTAAAATTTTGTTGAATAAACAAGTTCAGCTTCAATTACTTAATTAATTAACTAATATAATAGAAACACAGTAATGAAAAAGGACAATTTCATGATTAAGACTGAAATGCCAGATTTGTTTCCCAAGAAATATGAATTACTGTGATATCAGTACAGTTGCATTTGTTTTCCAGTTTTGTCCTTTTAATTTTCGAATAGTTTATGTTTGCAGCCTTTGGCTTAACTAGCGTTTAACTGTCAAATTGTAACATGGGCATGTATGTCTTCAGCTTCCACATTCAAGCTCCAAAAGAGGCTTCTTCAGCCAGTCATTAGAACTTCACTGAGATATGCAGCATTGAGATATGCTACTCTGCATGAATGATTCACAATACAGAGGAAAAGGGAAAGTATTATAAGTTCACAGTTGCAATGGCTTTAAGACATAAAAAAACTAAGGGAAGCTTGGTAGATCTCCATAGCATTTTGTTAGTATATTTAGTTTTTTAACTCTCTTTCATACGTTGAAAATATGCCAAATTTAGCGGGTGCTATCTTTAGGACTGTTAGGAGTTCCTGGTGAGGACCTAGGGAGCAAGTAAGACTACTGAGTGTGGAAATGTTTGGTTCTTTCTTGGCTGTTAAGTAAAGCTCCTCATTAATAAAAGTGATGAGAGCAGGGCTGTGTCCTCTCCAGAAAGCCATTGACTTCTCCAAGCAAACTCCCGCTGGGATGTTTGCCAAGTAACAGAGGGCAGATGAGGCAGGAGAAAGGGATGCTCCTTTACACACAGTGAGAGAACCCTGAAGGGGAAAGGTGGCAATATGAGTGAGCACCTGTCTATCCCAGTTCTGGAGTCCACGCTCATCCAAACCAACAGAACCTGAACCAGTCCTTATCCACCGGCTCCTCAGCCCTCTTCCACACTCCACTGGGCTTACAGCACATAGTTGCCATTTCTTGACATGCCACGAGGCTCTCATTCTTTGGCCTACACTAAATGAATTTGGGTAGTACAACAGACAAAACATTCACTTGGATTATGTTTGGGTCATTTTAAGAGAAATGGCATATCAGGCAGTTGTGTGGAATGGAAGCCTCATGGAGGGCAGAAGCCGAGGGTCCCTTTTCAACTTCGTTCTCTACCTCCAGGATGATCCATCACCATACCTGCCTTACCTCAGGGTTCTAAGAACTCCATTCTAAGAAATGTGTGGATACATAGTAATAGATAAATAATGCTAAAATCACTATAGAATGAAAATGTGGACTGGCCATAAAGATCCATGGATAAAAGCACCTGCTGCCACAGCTGGGAATCCAAGTTCAGTCTCTAGGACCAACATGGAGAGAAGACACACACACACACACACACACACACACACACACACACACACACACA